>CM060172.1:65667585-66267585 GCA_030549775.1 Tamarix chinensis
GCTAGTTGCTGCTTGATAGGCATATAGGTAGGTTTAATGATACCTTCATTCTAAATTTTTTTCTCTGACAAAATGAAGATCAAGTTCAATATGTTTCATTCTTTTGTGGAATATAGGATTTATATCTATATAGAGTGTTGCTTGATTATCACACTTCAAACAAACAAGGAAAATCTTTTGAAGATCTAAATCCTCTAAAAAATTGATCAACCATATTATTTCACAAGTTGTTAATGCCATCAACCTATGTTCAGCTTTAGTGGAGGATCTTACAACCACTCATTATTTCTTAGAAAACAAAGACACCGGTGAATCACTAAGAAGAATGTAGTATCATGTGGTAGACTTTCTAGCATTGGGACAGTTGGCCCAATTGACATCACAAAAAGTTTTTAAATAGGTTATAGAAGAATGTGCCATAAGAATACCTTGATGAGGTGAATACTTCAAATATCTCCTAACAAATCAAGCATCATTCACGTGTGATGTGGTAGGCGCATGCATAAACTAACTAAATAGTTGCACAATAAAACATAAATTAGGTATAGTTATGGTGAGGTGGATAAGTTGTCCAATCAATATTTGATACAAATCTCAGTCAAGCAGTGATTCACCACTATCAAGAGTGATCTTTTCCAATTGATCTAGGGGAATTCTTATTGGTTCCTCATCCACCCTAATACTCCTTAAGAATTTCCATGACATCTTTATGTTATGTTAAAACAATCCTTGAATTTTTCTTGCAATTTCCAAACCCAAAAAAATAAATTAGCTCTCCTTAATCTTTCATATGGAACTGAGACTTAAGAAATGACTTAATAATCATCTGATTGAATTGAAGGGAATTCCTTGAGATGACCATATCAAGATGGTTGTAAATGTCCCACTTTCTTATAGAGTAAAAAGAGAATAATATGATTTTGATTTTACAAATCCATATTGAAGAAGAGCATATGAAAGCTTGGCAAACCACTATTGTGGATCTTGTTTAAGTCTGTACAAGAGTATGACAAGACCTTAGTGGCACTAGATGGCAATTTGTGAGACAATCGAAATGGCTCCCCTTACCTATATATCCCTATGGAAGCATCATATACACATCTTCCTCCAATTCACCATGGAAAAATGCATTGGAAACATCCATCTGATAAGGAACTCCATCCCTTTAGTATAGCCACAGCGAAAAAGGCTCAAATAGTTTCCATTTTTCCAATTAGAGCAAAAGTTTCATCAAAATCCACACCTTTTTTTTTAATCAAAATCCTTGCACCAATAACCCTACCTTGTGTTTCTCAACTATTCCATCCGACCTATATTTGGTCTTATAAATCCATTTGTAACTGATATCCCTTTTTCCAAATGGTAAATCTTATACTAGCCAATCATTGTTCTCCTCAAGTGCTCTCAACTCTAGATTAATGCCATGACACCAATTAGGATCCTTAATATCCTCGACAAAGGTATTAAGGTCAAAATATGTGTTCAATGAAGTGATAAAGGTATGAAATGTGGGTTTAACAGTAGCAGTTGTCATTTTGTTAGCAAGGGCATAGATAGGAGCTAAGGGCACAAACTTACAAGATGGTAATTAAGGATCATGAGAGGTTGTAGTGGCATTGTTGGCTACATAATCAGATAACTAGGGTGGTTTATCAAATTGCTTTGTGGACCTTGTAAGTGGCATGAGAGATGGAGGAGGAAAGCTTTAGTCAGAAGATGGTGGTGAGGGAGTTTTACTAGGAATAATAGGATGAATAGAGTGGATGGTGATGAGTTGTGATATTCTAATGCATATAAAGTAGAGAATAAAATTCATAAGATGTAATTGTGTTGTCAAGGGATGGATTGTTATTGTTGAGAGGTAAGGAGTGGGGAATAGGTTGAAGAAATGATTCTAAGCCCACGATATCAAAAGGGAACACGTGTTCATGAAAGTGAACATCCCTTGAGACAAAGACTCATTTTGTGAGAATTATAAAGTTTGTATCCCTTTTGATGTGGAGGATAACCAAGGAAAATACATGGTACTCCTCCAACATGAACTTATATGTGGACAATTGTGGGTTGATGGCTATAACAAGACACCCAGAGACTATTGTATGGTCATAAGTAAGTGTTTGTGATAGAAGTAATTCATAGGGTGTCTTGTAATTCATAATTGGCGTAGAGAATATATTGATAATGTAAGTGGCAGTGAGTATACAGTCACCCCAAAAAGATATTGGCATAGAGGATTGAATCATCAAGTACTTGGCAACATCCACTAGATGTCTATGTTTTATCTCAACTATTATATTTTTTTGAGATATATTGACACATGTACTTTGATGCACAATTCCCTTTTCACTAAAAAATTTGTGGCAAATAATGTTATCAAATTCAAGAGCATTATCAGATCTAATTGTTTTCATGGAAGTATGAAAATGTTTTTGAATAAAGGCTTGTTTTTAGAATTTGTAGTGATTAGGCTTTGTGTCAGAGAAGATAAGTCCAAGTTTCCCTGCTATAATCATCAATCAATGTGAGGAAATACTTTTGTGTGTTCCTTGTTTCAACCTTGTAAGGCCCTCATATATCTAATTGAACAATTGCAAATGCTGTGATTGATTCAGTTTTGTTGTGAGTAAAAGGAAGTTTTGCCATTTTGGATATAGGAAATGTAATGCTGACTATTTCATTAGGAAAATGATCCATTAAATCAATTGAAAAAACTTAAATATGTATCAAATTTTGGAAAAGAGCATGTCCCAGCCTATAGTGCTAAAGACTATATAAGAAACTTTTGTTTGAAACAATAGTAGAAGAAATGAAGCTTGTAATATATGATGTATTGTGTTGAGTAGTATCTATGATGCTAAAAAGAGCAAAAACTAATATAGGATCAAGTTGTGTTGAAGGAATGTTGATAAGGTGATAGAGTCCATCATGTGCAATGCCTATGCCCTTAATAGTCAAGCCCACAAAGTCTTGTATGAGATAAAATCTCAGGTAAAATGTGACCCAAATACCATTTTTCTGAATCAATTTGGGCATGGAAAATAAATTAAACTTAAAATTAGGAACACACTTGACAAGATAAGGAATCAGGTTATTGTGCAAATCTACAATTCCAGTGTGTGTTATGGATGAGGTATGGACATTTGGAAGAGTGATTTTAGGTTCATTGATTAGCAATTGTGTTTGCGTGAGAATACTAAGATTAGGGGTTATGTGATCAGTTACCCTAGTATATAGGATCCATTCATCCATCATAAATGATGCATAAGAGATAGAAGCAATACCTACAAAGCTAGTATCAATCTCACCCTCACCAAGGTCAGAGTTGTGTGGGTTAGTCCTTGATGATTGCGGTTGCATACTCAACAACTGTTCAAATTTTTGTTGAGTAATGTCACCAAACTTGCTATCCTCTCTCCTTTTTAGTCTCCCTTTTGAGTTGCCAATTCAATATGAGCAACATATGCATTTTCTTTGGTTTTACTATCTAAGACCTTTGTACCTGCCCACTACTTGATATCCTTTTGTGAGTTTTTTTTTGCCTCAGGATGCCAACTCAAATACCCAATAATCTACCAACACCTATTGTAACACTCCAAAATTTACTACTAAATTTTTTTATTTTTAGCAAAAGCATAACATCAAATTATCTGGGTGTTACCGATGTAATTGACATAAGTCCGAATTATTCTACCATCCTTACATCAATCACAAGACAAAACTATTAGAATGTAAAACATCATAAATATAAAATGAGAGAAACTTCATAAACTTAAATATGAGTTTGGAGATTAAATTCGAGTACAATATCCAAAAATACATAAAAAGGATAAGAGTCCAAAAAAATATACGGGTAAAAGGTAATATCTAGGTAATATGACTTTACACCTAAACCCCAATACATAATATCACTCCTCCATACATTGAGCATCATAAGAATAAAATTCATCTACTGGGTTCTAAAATATTATTATTTTCAACATAATCAAAAATCAATGTCTAGTTCCAATGTCTTACACATGTGATAAAGACCTTATCTCAAGAATTATTATTCACGATACTTACAAAACCCTAATTTCACAAGTAAGTCATAACTTTCCCCACAAGCATAATATAGTAACCAAATTCAATATAAATATCTAAAATTCTAATATGAACAACATATATGAAAATTATGGCCTAACTCCAACGTTTTATACATGTGATAATAACCTCGTTCCTAGGGCTATTATTCCCAAATTAATCCATTCTCTCTTTTTATGTAGACTTATGACATTCATAAATACCCAAACATTCCATATGATATTATTATCATATTTTAGCCCATTAAATACATCCAAATACCTAAATTTCCATATATAACACCTACTGACCAAAATATCCTTAATAGTAACCAAACACCCTTATTTCACAACAAACCTTATATGTCTGATGTCCTTACTTCCAGATCCTCAATCTATAACATCCTATCACTTCCACTAGATTTATCTCTAGTTCACAACATCTTCCACATCTCCTAGATGAGGAAGTACATCGAAGATCCATCCCACGTGATCAAACCCAATTAGATTGAGCTCGACGACTCTTTGTCCTATGAGGAGGTTCCTTTGTAGATTATCGACGCCAAGGTGTGCCAGACTCAGACGAGATCAATTCCACTCATGAAAATTCTTGGAGTCACCATGGAGTAGAGGAAGAGACTACAACACCCCAATTTTTAGAACCAAAAATTTTTGTTTTACAGCGAAAGAATATAATCAAAATATTGGATGTTACCGTCATAATTATCATAACTGTGGTTTGCCCAATCACCCTTACATCAATCATAAGGTTAAAACCATTTATAGTAAAATAAGGAAATTAGAAATGGAATAACATTTATAAATACAATACGAGTTTGGAGGTTAACTCCAAATTACAATAACAAAATACAAACTAAGGGATACCATGGATCAAAGAGTCCAAAAAAGGTATCTGAGTAAATACATTAATCAGATAACATGACTCTACACCCATAACCTTAATACCAAAGTCACTCCTCCACATATAACTCATCAAAGGCTGCAAACTTGTCCAATGGGTTAGCCTCGACATTCACAAATACATCTAGGTCTTCTACTCGTAGGAATGGGCAACACCAATAAAATGGATGATCAGTACATTGTGTACCGAGTAAGGTAACAATACAGTCGAAGCAAGATTACACATAATACATGAATTAACATTAGAAATTAAGCATATGTAAGATAACATAAACAATGCTAGGTAGATACTGATTTAAAGTCTCACTATATAAATATATAATATTCCAATCTTTTATTTACGTTGAGTTCAGGAACCCCACTATTTTTAAACCAGTGGAACAATCTAAAACATTTCTTAGGAACAAAATACCTGAGCCACTATTATTATCCGGTGGAATGAAATTAACACCTCTCAGAGCACAAATACTCATGAGACACTATTTTTAAATCGATAAAACGATCTAAAGACACTTGAGCTACTATTATTTATCCAATAGAATAGACTCAACACCTCGGTCCTAACTCACATAGTATTTTACTTTAAATAATTAATATCTTTTCCATTAATACTTTATAACTTAATAGTATATTTACTTATGCTGAATATGGGGCCCTACTATTTTTAATCTGGTGGAACGGATTGATGCATCTCTCAGGGACAAAACACCTGAGCTATTATTATCATCCAGTGGAACAGACCCGTATAAATACCTTAGTCTACCTCATGTGATCTTTCACTTTAAATGATTGATATCTTATTATATTTGGTTGTGTATTCAAGATTATCATACAATACTTATATAGATATACAAGACATATAATTAAATAACATAATCATGACCACATAATTACCCTCAGATGATCATTATACACTTAGTTAGTTAAAATGTTCATAATCTCCTAACGCTTTATAAATCTCAATACCAATACATATAAATCTCCAATATCCATTTGGAACATAAATCCTCAATTACTTGCATAGATACCATATCCAACATTATAGCAAAAGCATACTTCCAAAATCTCATTACTCAAGATATCATATCATAGAATAACATCAATCATATCATATGTCCAATAAAAGTACATACACACACATACATATAAAGTCATAGATACAACATATATCCTTACCAACAAAGACACCAGGATCTATGCACGTAATCCTATATCTCCTTCTCCAAGATCATTGGAAAATTACCTACAAAAAATAAAATAATATACGATTAGGATCAAAGATTATAATTGAAGGAAAATTTAAAGCAAAGGAGGTTAAAAATGGAAATAACCGGAGGCAACAAGAATCTTGAGTTGTGTGGAAGTGTGGTGGAATGTATGGTGGTGCTATGGTAAAATTTTGGTGGTGTTTGGGTAAGGTTTAGGGATGAAAAAGAGGGTGCACAGCCGAAAAGAGGGGATTGCACGAGCATGCAGCAGATGGTACACACCTAGGCTGTGAGTTGGGATCTTGCAGGGCAAATTGTGCGAAGATGCATTGTCATGCTCATGTAACAAATTTCTAAGAAAATAACGAATAGGTGTGCATAGGTGTGTTGAGGCTATGCGCGAGCCATGCGAGGATGCACGAGCAAATCGTGCGGTTTTCACGAGAGTGCGATAAGAAAAATTAGAGGTGCACGGCCGTGCATGAGGCTATGTGCAAGCTGTGTATCTTACAAAAAAAAAGACGGACACGAGGAAAGAAGAGGACAAAATAGCGGTGGTAGATGATGACAACCAGTAATGATAAGGGGGAGTGATGGGGTGGACTTGGTGGTTGATCCACCAGGCTTTGGGTGGTGCTTGGTGGTTGTGGTGGTGATGGAAAGTCATGCGATAGAAAAATAGAGCAGCATAACTCAAGGGGGAGGAAGAGGAGGAGCAGAAGGCGGAGGAGGAGGAGGAGAAGAAGAAGAAATAAAGGGGGGCTCGGGTAGTGATGATTGATAGAATATTTTGTGCAATAAATGAGGGAGGAAGAGAGTGGTGAGTGGTGTATATATATATATGGTGCAGGGTGGCCTGCGACGGGTTGATACAGGAAGATGCAGAGGGTGATGATAGGAGCATGGGGGTGGAGAAAAAAATTCAACGGAGAGGATGGTGGAGTGTTGGGTGAAAAATGGTAGGGGTATGCAGTATGAGATGGTGATGGTTGTGTGTGTGTGTGTGCGTTGCGTGGAAAAGAAAAGTGCAGGGTGTGTGTGCAGTTGATGGTAGTAGTAGCACGAGATGGTGATGGTGAGGGTGATGGTTATTGATGATGATGATGGTTGTAGTAAGGGGGTGCGGGGTGATGATTATGTGTTGCAAATGGTAAGAAGAAAGTAAGGTCGAGCATTACGACGGAAGGAGGCAGAAGAAAGAAGAAAGGAAAAAGGGAAATGTTAGGGTTAGTTTTAGATTAAAAAAATTTTGATTAGCTAAAATAGGTAGGATTAGTGATATAAATTTATCAAAATTAAGATCAGGTTTCTAAAGATAATTTATCAGAGTCAAAGAATCGAATTAGGTTAAGATTCTGGGATAAGGAATTTGGATAAGGCTATAATAACATTTTCTCTAGATTAGAATCAGATTAAGGTATTACTGATATGAGATTAGGTTTAGCAAAATTTTGGGGTGTTATAGAGACCTGAGATACAGAGAAGGGCATGAGTGAATCACATCCTGAGCTTTTCAACACAAGTGTTTTAGGCTTCGAGGTTCACTCTTTTTTAAAGGGGTAGTCCCTGCTAGTGTTGTGTCAGCTCTGGTAGAGTTAACCATTGAGATCATATTTCCTTACATCATTTTTCTCTTTTTCCCCAACCTTGACTTATTAACTTCGAGGACAAAGTCTCTTTTAAAGGGGTAGTGATGTAATAGTAATACCCCAAATTTTAGCTAATCCGAATACCAAGTAATTAATATCTTAAGCAGTTAAGCTAATTTTAATCTCAAAAAAATTATAATTTTACCTTACCTAATTCCCCGGTCCTAGATATCAACTTAACCCAAATCTTTCTTTCGGGTTATTAATATTTTTAACCTAAACTTAACCTCGAATGGTTGATAATTAATTAATCCTAAATACCCTAACCTAAAATATTTTAACCTAGTTCTAATCCTAAACCCACACTTATTTCATCTTCATTTTCCCTCTCTCTCTCTCTCTCTCTCTCATTTCCTTTTCCTTTTTCTATCCCCTACCCAACCATCTTTTTCTTTCTATCTCCCATCCTTCCTACATGAAACCTTCCCCTGACCATGCCCTTTGCCATGCTTTCAACCTACACCCTACCCTCATCATCACACCATCCCCTCCCACCTTCTACAAGATATGTCTGTTGAAAATCTTTCCTTTATAGATCATGCCTCACTCCCCAGCTCCCTCTTTGTCTGTATATACCTCCAGACTTGCACAATTAATGCCTCCAACCACCTCTTTCCCTCTCTCCATTTTTGTTTAAAGAGTAGCAGCAAGTGTAGCATCTTCTTTCATTCCCGTCCTCCTTCTCTCTATCTCCAAAAACACCACAACACTCGAGCACTAGCCACCCTTGTTGCTTTTACTTCATTTGCACTGGTTAAAACTTAAAACGACTGAAATACCCCTATATTTGGCAAAAATCACCAAAGCCCTCCTTGTTCCCTTTGGCCAAACTCATCAAAGCCTCCCCATTTTCTACCTCCCTTTATCAATAGGGATCCACGTTATTCCACCCTATTTGCACCTACCAAAACTAGCATTCCCTCCCCTTAAATAACAGATAATCTCACCAAAACACCTCTAGCTTCGGCAAAACCCACCGAAACCCCCCACTTCTCTTTGACCAAAACCACAGAAGCCCTTCCTTACCCCTTCGGCCATTTCCACTAGTCCCCACCCCCAATTTTGACCCTCATTTTCCATTACATAGCCCCTATCAATTGTAGTAGTTGACATTGTTACCCCCTTATTTTTAGCACCAACAATTAGTCCCCTCCCTTTTTGTTGTATAAGTGTTACCATTCGGTTTTCTCTCCATTATTTCACTCTATTTCACCTTATCCCTTACTTGGTTATATCCCTAAATTATATTTTTATTTTATCATTATTTTCTTGATAATTTTCAAAAGGTATATGTGCTTAAAGACTGTGTCCTTTTCGATAAAGATACAAGTTGTAGTTATAGTTTATGTGCTAAATTTTATGTATATTTATATGTATTATCATATTGTTATTATTATATCATTAATTTCACGATTTTAATATTATGATATGGTAATGTGATATTATATAGAAAAAAGTGAGTAACTTGAAAAGTATGCACTTATACGATATCGTTGTAATAATTCTTATGTTGTAAGTCCTATGTAATGAGCATGGCATATCTTATTGTAATGTGGATTTGAAAAAGTATGGTAAGTGGTCTTTAAGAATATTTAAGGTTTATGGTGATGTTATAAATTGAGGATTTAGAAATAAGGATATTTGACATATAAGGTTTGTTGTGAAATAAGGATGTTTGGTTATTATCAAGAGTATTTTGATCAATATGTGTTAAATATAGAAATTTAGGTATTTTAATGTGTTGAATGAGTTAATATATGATAATAATATCATGTGTAATTTTTTGAGTATTTATGAATGACCTAAGTCCAAATAAAAAGAAAAAATGACTTAAATTGGGAATAATAACCATACGAATGAGGTTATTATTGCATTTGTAAAACGTTTGAGTTAGACCATGATTTTTTGGATATGTTGTTAATATTAAAATTTTGGAACGTATATTAAATTTTGTTACTATATGATCCTTGCAGGGAATTTATAACTTACTTGTGAAATTAGGATTTTGTAAGCATCGTGAACAATAATTCTTGAGATAGGGTCGTTATCGCATGTGTAATATATTGAAGTTAGATCTTGATTCTTGGATATGTTGAAAATAATAATATTTGAGGACCCAGAGAAAGATTTTGATGCTTATGATGCTCTATGTGTGGAGGTGTGATATTATGTATCGAGGTTTGGGCCTAAAGTCATGTTATCCAAATATTACCTTTTAATTGGATACCTTTTTGATTTTTTTGTTTCATGGTATCCCATTTTTTTTAGATATTGTACTAGGAGTTTATATTCAAACTCATATTTAATTTTATAAAGTTTCTTTCAGTTTCTATCTACAATGTTTTACATTCTAATAGTTTTGTCCTATGATTGACGTAAGAATGGTAGGGTAAGCTAGATTTATGTCATTATAACAGCAACCCTCAGCTAATTTGGTGTTATGTTTCTACTAAAAAGAAATTTTTTAATAGTAAATTTTGAGGTTTTACACCTATCATTTCCATGTCCTTTATTACCACATTTACCACATACTTCAATACTGTTCTTAGCGAACAAAGATGTTACTTTCACCCCTGACTGACCGATATCTAGTACATCACGTTGAGATTTTTCTTGTTGTAGAATAGAATAGACCTACTCAATAGTCGAAAGACATTTAAGTAGTAACATATAACTTCTTTGCACATCATAGACGTCATCCAATACATTAAGGAACTTAAATAGTTTTTACTACTCTTGTTGATTACTCAAAGCCTTCACGAAATCAGTAATTTTATTTGTGGTTTCAGTGTGGGTAGGCAGTTCACTCATTGTATTAATTTCTTCCCAAAATCCATTAAGCTTCATATAAAAATCACTAATAAACATCCCATTTGGTCTCACTTCATATATTCCTCTATTCAACTTATATTTATATGCACCATTGCTGAGAGAAAATATCTTCTCCAGATGTTTCCAAACATCTTAAGCCTTAGTGGTATATAGTATAGACATTGTAATTGAATCAAATACATAACTCATTATCCACTAAATTACCAGATTATTGCTCATCTTGTGTTGGATCTTTGGGCCTTGAAACTGTCCCTGTAACCAAACCCAATTTTTGTTTGGTGGAGAGATTAATCTCCATCTAATGTCTCCATGACTGGTAATATAATAACCTAAATTTTAGTTAACCATAATCCCAAGTAATTTACGTTATAACCTAATCCTAATATTAGAAAATTAATATTTCCACCTTATCTTAATTCTCTAACCCTAGAATTTAACCTAATCTCGATTTGTCGATAATTAAACTATCATAATAAACTAATTTAAATTATACTAATATTATTCTAATCAATTACTAAACATAATAATATGCATCTTTCTTTTCCCTCTTTTCCTTTTTCTCTTCTTTCCCCTTTCGTCTAACTCCCTCTCCTTTTTCTTTTTCTCATTCTTCTTGTGTGAAACATTGTCCATAGACAATACATGAACGCCCCATCACTCCCCTATCACCTGCCAAACCATCCCCTCCCCCCATCAACTCCCAACTCCTACGAATATGGGTTGGAGTTGAAATTTTTTCTTTTGGCCACTGCACCTCCCTCCTCTCATCTTTTCACCTACACGTGCATGTATTTATATAAATTTCCAGCATTAAATGTCCTACCACCCTCTTTTCTCTCTCTTTTGTTTATATAACAATAGTATACTGTCTTCCTCCTTCACCACCTCCTTTCCACCATAAAAACATCTGTAAAAAACCCATCGGAGAGCCTAGCTAAGGCACCTCCACCACCATCAACCTGCACCTAACTCACCTCCCCTTTAGCAACTTCAACTAAATCCCAACGCCCTCATTCGACAGCTTCAACAAAATCTCAACTCCTTCCTCTTTGGCATCTCCAACTCCACCACACCTTCCATCCTTCGGGATCTCCAACCACACCACACCACCACCCTTCAACTCCCACAACCGAATAATAGCCCCCTCCTTATTTTGGCAGCCACCACCGTTGCACCCCCCTTAGCAACAACAGAATGTCATTGCACCACCATCCCATGACACAACCCACTATTTCCCCCTTTTTTGATTGCGTAAGTTTTTCCCAAACACCACCTTACTTTGTTTGGTTTTCTCCCTTCTTCCACCCTTCCATTTCCTTTAACATTTCCTTGGTATTTTATTATGATTTTCTTAGGTGAATTCCCTATGCTTTCGAAAGAGGCGGAATAGGATTTGTGTGCTTAGAGATAGGAGTCGTTTTAGTAAGGATACTTGCCATAATCTAGGATTTTTGATTCCTAAGTATTATACATGAGTTTGTGTTGTACCATGTTATTATTATTATGTAAATTAATATATGATTATTAATGCTATGATATGTGGTCGATATTATATGATAGAAAATGAGTAAGTAAAGATCATGCGGTATTGTTATTTTATGTGAAAAAATTCTAGGTGTGAAATAAAGTGTTTAAAGTAGTTGTGAATGGCCTAAGTTTAATAAAGTACGAAAATAGTTTGATTTGGGAATGGTAATCCTAAAATGAGGGAAGCAATTATCACATGTGTGAAATGGTATATTATGCCATGAAATTTGAATATGTTGTTAAACATAGTGTTTTGGGGATATATATTGAATCTAGTGACTGTTTGAGACCCCCATGAAAAGTTATGATCAATTTGTGAAATTAGGGTTTATAAGCTCCAGGAATAGTAACTTTTAGGATAGGGTTATTATCATACGTGCTAGATTTTAGAGTTAGGCCTTGAAATTTGGGTACGTTGATAATAATACTATTTGAGGAAGATTTACTAAGTTTGGTGATTAAAAGAGTGACAAAAGAAGAGTTATGATAAAAGTGTGAAATTGGGGTTTCAAGGAAATATAGGTGTCTTAACTCTGGAGAATAGCCTTATGATCTCCTTGATGTGCTTTAACTAATTTAAATGTGCTCTATACCTTTGAATCAAACATGAATAAGACATTAATCATTTAAAGTGAAATATCACATGAGTTGGGCCAATGTGTTTGTGGATCTGTTCCACTGGATGATAATAGTGGCTCAGGTGTGTTGTCCCTGAGAGGTGTTTTTAGTTCGTTCCATAGAATTAAGAATAAGACTGTTCTACCAGTTTAAATAATAGTAGCTAAGAATTGTTTTGCCCTGAGAGGTGTTTTATGAATTTGTTTCACTAGATGATAATAGTGACTCAGATGTGTTGTTCCTAAGAGGTGTTTCAGTTCGTTCCATAAAATTAAGAATAGTGGAGCCCTATACTCATCATGAATAAGAATATGGATTGAAATAAATAACCTAATAGATAAGTTATTAATGATTTACAATGGAAGAGTACGTGAGTCAGGACCAAGGTGTTGGATCTGTTTCCACCGGTTTAAGAATAGTGGAGTCCCTAAAATCAATGTATTAAAGGCTTGTTTGGATCTACTTATCAAAAGTAGTTATCCAAGATAATTATTTATTTAAAAAAAATTAAGCTAATTTTTTTTCAAAATAAGTGATTATCTTGGATAACTACTTTTGATAAGTAGCTCCAAACAAGAACTAAGAATATGGATTATGATTGTAATTAATGATGGGTTTCTGGAATTAGTATTCTCTTACATTATGTTAACATGTTGCGCTTATGCTTCTAGATGATTTATGCTGTATGCAACCTAGTTATGGCTATATTAATCCCTTACCACATAAAGTACTGATCATTCTTTTTATGGGTGCTACTCATTTACACAAGTATAAGACCTAGTTAAGTTTGTGAAACTCATTAAGGATCTGCTAGACGATTATGCTACTTATAACACTTTGATTGGGGAGGAGTAATTATATCTCACATATAGGGTTGGGATCGAAGAGTTACGTTATCTAGTTCCTTGTTTTGACTCGGATATCTTTTGAGATTCTCCTCCTAGGGTATTTTCTTAATGAATTTGAATATGGTATTTGCAATTAGCCTCTAAAACTCTTATATCTATGCTTATGAAAGTTTATTCATTTTATGTTATTATATTTCAATTTCTAAATTATTTTACCTTGTAATTGATGTGAGAATGGTTGACAATCCATACTTATGTCAATTACAGTGGTAACACCCATCATATTTGCCTTACACTTTCTCTTAAACGAAAATTTTCAATTCTAAATTTTAGGATGTTATAAGAAGAGGAAGGCTTATTTGACATTTGTGGAGGAAAAAAATACTAAAGAGACTTAATGCATAAGCATTATAAGAAAATATCTCACAAAATATCCAAGGTCAAAGATCAAGGGGGTTGGGAATGCTAAAATTGGAAGGTGAACCCAACTTGTTCTCATCCATTTGATGATAAATGAAAGGTTAGGAGGGTTCCTTGGAAATTTCCTTAATAACTAGATGAAGAAAAGTCTAATTAGATGTCTAATTATGCCAAAAATGGCTAATTGAAACCAAAAAATATAAAAAAAAAATTATATAACATTTCAAAACTATTTTTTATCTCAATAACATTAACATATAATTATCTATGAAGTTTAGTAATTTTCTTATAGCTAAAAATGCACTTTCAAAGCTAAAATGAGTTTAAGACACACTAGTATAATAAATTATATTTTTTTTGTTAAAACTTCTGTTTATCTTTTAATTTTGAAAATAGCTAGGATACTCAAAAAAAGATAAGGATTGTAATATCAACAAATTAAAAAGGTCTTGAAGATGGTTGATGACCAAAAATAGTTAGCGACAAAACTGGTAGAAAAGATAATAAAGTTTTGAATGAAACCTTTCAAAGAATGTAACTCCAACTTCAAACATTTTAAATGATGTACACATTATTTAAAATAATATAGTTTTTTATTTAAATAAATGTTAATCAGGTTTTGAAAGAATGGGATATTATACCAATAATTAAATAAAGAAAAAATTATTATAACCAAATGTCAATGTAAAAAAATGTTTCATTGATGACCACATTAATAATTGAACATTGAAACGTATTATTTATCTATAATAATCTTCATCAGTGTATCATATACATAATCTAAAACATGGTTCAATCCATAGTTTTAAAACTAAACCAAATTGATTTTTTAGACTAATAAACCAATGCCTATACTATCCAAAATAATGAACAAGACTAGTCTCGTAAAAGAATTGGTGAAATGGTGGTTGAGCAAAAAAAAATTCAACAAAATCGAACATCGACGGGTTATGCGAATGATTGGATTGGTTTCATAACCTTGTCCAAACTTTCCCCTTTTTTTCCTGAATGAACTACATCCTTAGTGTGAATGAAACATCAGCCATTTGTAGTGTGCTCGTGCACTAATACCACTTGTGCTACGAAAACCGTGGTCCAAACTTCCCATATCCCC
Organism: Tamarix chinensis; assembly: GCA_030549775.1. NCBI lineage: Eukaryota > Viridiplantae > Streptophyta > Magnoliopsida > Caryophyllales > Tamaricaceae > Tamarix > Tamarix chinensis. Next base: position 65,682,781 of record CM060172.1, read on the forward strand.
TATTTTTTAAATACTACATCAAAATATTACAAGAGTAACATAGGAATATTAAAATAAACCTAAATTTTTCATTTTGAGAGACGCTCCTCAATCCTCATTTCATCTTTGTCATTGCTCGTTTGTGTCTCTTGACTTCAACTGAATCAAATTCATGGAAGCCACTATCTTTGCCGTTGAAGCTTCTGGCCGCCCCTACTCGAGGTTCTAGACATCATTATTGGTGTTTGCAGATGCCATCATCGCTCCATTGGTCTCATTTGAAGGAATTAGGAAATTAAGAGCCTGTTTGGTTTTACTTAAGAAAAGTAATTTTTTAGATAATTAATTATAAAAAGTAATTATAGATTTTTATAAGTGTTTGATTTTTCTTTTTAAAAGTAATTATAGAAAAGTGATTTGTAAAAACTACTTTGTAAAAGTAATAATTTATAAGTAATTTTTACCTACTTTTCTAAATTACTTATGCTCCCATGCGACACGGTATTTCCTTTAAAAAAAAAGTCGTTCATGACGAAACGGTGAAGAACGTCTCAACGCAAAAGGAGGCGGCACAGAGGAAAAACTTCCATTTCTGGGTAACAACACTTCTTGATGGCGAGGACGACGGTGATTGTTGTGAAGAAGACTGCTGTTCTCCTCCTCTGCTGGCCTTTACGGACATTATTATTGATTTACAGGTGGCTCTACCAATCAAGAGCTCTGAAACTATTCGGCTTACGGTAGTTAGTTAATCGGAGCAGCATCAACAGCAACAGTAATCGTGACACACGGAGAGGAGGAAATCGATTAATATAGAGAATTAATTGCTTCTGTCAGGGAAGATTAGAAGGCCCCATGCCTTAATAATACAGATAGCAATTAATCCCTCCTCCTTATCCCACACGAACACGAAAGCGGACGAGCAAACAAATGGTGGAATTACTGTTTCGCAGAGGAAGGAAATCAAATATGTTCAAACGAGATGTTTTTTGGACTTTGAAAGAGCTATTGATTGGCAGTGACAGAGACGAAAACAGACAGAGAGAGAGAGAGGGAGGGAGGGAGAGAAAACAGAGCAGGTTACCAGAAAAAACAAATGAAATCGCCTTAAATATTGGGCAGAAAATGAATACAATTCAAGTAAACAACAATGAAAATTCAGAATAACATGAACCAGAATATTTATTCAGGTAAATTATAATTTTATATTTTTTAACTTATTATTATTATTATTATTATTATTATTATTATTATTATATAGCATGTAATAATTTATTTATTTTTTTAAAGCAAAATCCAAGTTATAAACACTTTCACAACAAGCCAATTGCCCATTTAGATGTTCGTGAATTTTATAAAGTTTTTTTAGTGGTTGTTCATAATTTTTTTTAATAAGTTTATAATTTTTATTTTATAATTTTTCGTACTTTATAATATCTTTATATTTTTTTATACTTGTTAATGTTTCATATGCTTTTTAATATTTAAATTACATAATTTATATAGTAATTATTACTAAAAGATATATATAGGAAGATAAAAACTAAAGATGGAAAAGAAAAAGTAATTTTGTAGGAAAATAAAAACCAAACACTAATAAGGCACAATAAGTAGTTTTTTAGCATTAATTACTTATGTAATAAAAGTTAAAACAAACATATATTTTACTTATAAAAGTACTTTTTTAAAAGTAGATTTATAAAAGTAGTTTTTATCTAAAAGTAATTATTAATAATAAGTAATACCAAACGACCACTAAATGAAAGGGTTATAGATGTAAGAAATGTTTTCTTCCTCAATATGGAATATGGTGGTGTGTGTGTGTGTTTTAAGGAAGGGAAATATTTTAAGAACTTTAGGGGCCATTTGGTATATAGGAGTAGCGATGTAGGAATGATAATAGGGTTGCAATTAATTGAACCTTTGTTTGTTAATAGGAATGAGGGAGAAAGAATGCGATTAATTTTATTCTCTTCCCACTAAACCATTACTATGAGGTGAAAGGGTAGGTATTAAAATTTGGAAATGGAAATATAGGATTAAAAGACCAAAATGACCTTATTTAATAACTTGGTTATTCATATACACAAAACTTAAAATGACACTTTAGTAAATTAATTGTTTTATTTTCAAATTTATTCTCACATACCAAACATACTTCTTTTAATATTCCTAAATCAATTTTTAATTATTTATTCTCATTTTCACTCTCCCATCTTAAAATTATCATTCCTATTTATCAAGTTTGGGAGGATGGATGTGAGTGTATGGTCGGTAGTGAGGAGTATGGCAGTAGAGTAGTGAGAATGGGGAAGGTAGGTGTTCTAAGTTTAGATATATAGTTAGGGCTAGGATTTTTTTTTCTTTACTCTTGGTATTTTGTTTGAGTTGGACTTAGATGTACAATGAATATTAAATTTAGGCTTTTAAAATATTTATAAAAAAATATAAATTAATGTAATAGATCATTTAATTTAAAATTTAATTTATATCGTTAATATATTTATCTAGCTTGAATTATTGATCCAACTAATTTAAATTACTGGTCTGAATAAACAAGTGGTAATAATTGTTTGATTACTAGTCCATTTATTAAAATAAAGGTTTAATTTGTCTTTTAACTAAAAATAACTTTAAGTTAGACCAAATTATTATTTCAAATAACCCCAAATTATAATTTTGTTTTGTGGACTAGTATGATTTATAATTCATACATTGTAGATTTGAATATATATTATAAAAACTTTTTTATTTTATGGATGAAAAATTAATCCATTACACTTCATATTAAATTTATAACATATTCTTACACTTTACACCAATTCAAAGTCTTAACATCAAATTGGTTTCATATCAATGGGAAATGAGGGGAAAATCTTATATGCATATGAGGGTTATATATAAATTAAGAGTAGTATGACAAATATGTTATTTTTCAAATATATATATATATATATATATATATATATATATATATGTTGTATAAATATCCTATTTATTTTATAATATAGGTAACATTTGATCTAAATACACAATTTTCAAATTAATAAAAATAAGAAAATATGATGTACATAATGACAAATATACCCTTATATGAATATGATTTGAAAACCTTACCACAAATTATTTATACTCTTAATAAATAGGAGAAAGGATATAATAGAAAATAATGCATTTAATTTATTTAATATACATGATTTTCTATAACGCGGCTTATATTTTACAATAAATTTAAAAAGTTAACGTAATATATATTGTGAACTGAAAAGAGCATATAACTTATAATTTATAAACCATAATTTTTTTAAATAACAAAAATATATTTCCAATCAACATACCTTATTTTATAAACTTAATCAAAAATAAATTATAAAATTACAACTTGAACCATATGATAAATAATGATATAGTTTAAACTGAGTTTGTCATAATTAAAACTCTACCTAAAATCAATAAGGGTTATTAAAGTTGAACCGTAGAATCAAATCTTAGGATTATGAGATCCTATATAACTATAAAAATATGATGCTAATATACTTATATGCTACAAAATCCTATAATTAAAGATTAAAAACATATTAAAATTTTATTTTTAAATTTTTATTTAATCACTAATTAAGTTGTAAATAATATGAATTATCAATTACATACATGCAAAAAAAAAATATTAGATAGACTATGCATACCAATAAAGCTAACAATACCATAAAAATAAAATTATTATAATATAAAGGAAATTTATTAAACAAATAATATTTTTTGCAAGCAGTTTTTTTCAATAATTAACTTTATTAATATTTCGTTTGTATTTCTTTCACATTAGTTTATACTAATATCTGCTTTAAGATTTTAGCGAAAATCGTGTATTGTTTATTAACTTTTAGTTCAGACACATAAAATCTCGATCATGAGTTTAATAATAAGTAGTCCGGCATCAAACCAGGACACCCTATCCCCCCCCCCCCCGGAAAAAAAAAACAACACTCTTTCATGGTTAATCATTACTATCTCCGGGGGCAGTTCGAGACAACGACAAGAGTATGCCTCGAATATAAGTTACTTAAGGGTCAAAAAGTTGACATAATACAGAATGGAATCCAGCACAATATTCCTCGATGCACATGAACAAGCATCTAAAGTAACACTTACATCCAAGATGGAGCTACAGACAGCAATGTCCAAGACTTTTCAAAGAATCCAATGAAAGCAAGATGTGAAGCTCGTGCTTGTGGTTCTACTTCTACCTTTAGCTTTGCTCTTACACCTTTGCCAAGAACACTATGAGCAGTCGGAATAAGTTTTGCACCTTAGCAACAGCCTCAATCCTACTCTTGGGTCCATATCTTAACCGTCTTGTCATTTCCCAAGGAGCCTGATGCAATCATGTTGTGCGTAGGGTGACATGATACAGAGATGACAGTGTCTGTATGACCTTCCAATTTTTGGGCAATTTTTCTGGTCTGGAGCTCCCATAGGTATACGTTATTATCCTCTGAACCACTTACAATGTACTTCCCGTTGGTGATAGAGAACGTGGATGAAATACAGTACATAGAATTCGTGTGTCCTGTATAGGTCTTCAGAAACTTTCCAGTTGAGAAGTTCCAAAGTCTCTGCAGAAAAGAAAGGGAATTATTATTGTAGTTCAATGGAGTTATCCTGGGGCAGTGGATGCAGGGAATTTTAGTACTTCAACTGGTAGCAATACAAAGCTGTCAGCCAAGGAAGAGAAACTAGTTACTGTTCAGTATTGGAGCAAGAAATTTATTCAACCAAATTCCCAAAAATTAACAATTCTAACTAAAATTCCATAATGCAATCAGAAACCACTTAGAGCTCTGTGTCTCCATTCATATCGTGTTGCCAAACAAAACAATACAATTTAACTTTCACTCCCTCAAGAATAGTTTAACAAGAATACAATTCCACCACTTGTAGGTATTTCGAAAACCATGAGAGTGACCAATACTTTTTATGCTGGCAATTATCATGTGTTGGTATTATATGTTCAAGAGTACTAAAAAAAGGGAAATCCGGGCATATCTTTGTTTCTGGCCTCATGAAATAATTAAGATGATAATTCTGGGAGGTTTTTGGCATATTCACAGAAAGGCAAATCAAAGACTGAGTACAGATAACTGATCTAACATAAACACAAAATGAAAAGGCAGATCAGTCAGAAGAGGCAAATCTCTCTACATGCCAAGGTACATGTACGAAATGCAAGATCTAACAATAGGTACATGATCATTGCAGGTCTCCAAAGCCTCTGGATTGAGAGATGCGAGATGATGATTGAAAGCCAGGATGCTGAGGGATGACCAACTTCGGTTACATTTCCTGAACCAAGCGCTTTTATGATTTTTGATGCCCCACAACTATTTTGAATGGATAGTCAATTACCATATGAATCTGCAACACGGTGCCGAAACAACACAACCCTTTATCCAATGCACTTACGCAGTGTCATAGAAGATCTTTCATACAAATTTGTTGTGCTGATATAAATCATCAAAATGTCATTCACCTCAAATGGGATAGCACACTAGTAAATCACAACATGAATTTAAAACACGTCATAAAAGGATCATATTATTCTAAGTCTGTTCCTCTGGAGATAACATGTTGGAAGATCCTAGCAGAAACCTCACATCTCCAGATGATAGATAGTGTGCTTGGAGAGTGTAGACGAGGCAGGGATAACAGCTTGGTTGACAGAGTTATTGGGATATTCAACCATACATCTACCAATCAATTTAATGACTCCGTTAAATTACAAACCATAATCTGAACATTGCTAATGCACACAATGAAACAGATGTCTTGATGTAAAGAAGATGGGCAGCTGTGAAAATCATAAAGAAGCGTCCAAATGCATACAAAGCCAGTGCCTACCACATTTCAGTGATTAGATCGTAAAACTCTCTCTCTCTCTCTCTCTCTATATATATATATATATATAAACCCAACATCTGTTGTTTAATAACATTTAAGATCTATTCATGCATATAACCTAGAAAAGTAGTTCAAAGATCACAGAGAATGGTCATTCCCAAACTTCACTGAACTACGCACCCCAGCTCAAACTCTCATTGGCGTCACTTATCTTATCTGATAGATAGTAGTTCAGTTGTATTGCCTTTTTTAATCTTAGAAGTCCAAATTATGCAGCGATTGCCTAAAACTTAATGTTTTCAACTTCAAAAATAGTATTTGGATTACGCAAAAAATAACTGAGCACCATGATTATGCAACTGAACACCGACAATGACAAAAACTTGGAACGTACCAGTGTATTATCCAGCGTACCAACAAGAATGAACTTTCCGTTGGGCGAGAACTTCGTAAACGAGACGGGCGGATTTTCATCGTCAATCAGGGTCTTCATACAATGCCCAGTACTAGAATCCCAAAGTCGACACAACCCATCATAACTACTCGAGACAATCAACGACCCGTCACGATTAAAATCAACAGCTGTTACAGGATCCGAATGTGCAGGTAATACTTTCAAACATTTGCCACTTTTCACATCCCAAATCCTCACCGTCTCATCAAACGAGCCCGACACAATCATGTTACTCTGCGGATTAAAATTGACACAGAACACATAATTCGTATGCCCGTGGAGGGTTTTGATAGACTGACCAGTGCTAACATCCCAGATTCTGACGGTCTTATCGTCGGATGCAGTACAAATGTAGTGAGAATCGAAGGAGAATGCGAGATCAGAGATGCCCTGATTGTGACCTGTGAATTCTTGGTGAAGGGCAAATGGGGGACTGTCGTCGGAAGAGGATGAGGGGGAATAGGAGGACGAAAGGGACCATACACGGGCAGTTTTATCGGCAGAGGAGGTACCAAGGAGTTTTGAATCGTCGGACGTGGAGAACTTGACGGAGGAGATAGCGCGCTTGTGACCAGCTATGGTTTGTTTAAGCTTGTAAGGCTTGAAGGATTCGATTGGATTTGTTGTTGACATTGTTGTTGTGACTTGCTTGGTAGATTGAAGCAGGAGTAGCACTAAAGTGGGTGTGGGTGTGGGTGTGGGTTTTAGATGGTTCCGAGCTCTGAGTTTTCAGAGGTGTCGGAACGGAACTAGAAGATACCGGATAAAGAACGAGCACGGGTGCTCGATCAAATATTTGAGGTCAACTTTTTTATGATCTCTAATGAATTTAAATGTGTTGTTACTATTATTTACTATTGAGTATTATTGTTGGTTAAGTCTCATAATTTTTCTTCTTATTAATTATTATTATTATTATTATTTTGTCAATATATTATTATTTGTTGGAAAAAAAAGTCATTGACTCATTTTCCACCTTTCTAGAGATTTTTAACTTATGTCCTTAATGTATCATAAACCTATTATAATCATTCCATTTCACCTTCTCTCGTAAAGTTATAATAATGTATTATAGTATCTTGTAACTCCTCACCTTTTAACTTCTATTATGAATAGATTAATTGTTGAATAAAAAGTGAGGGAGGGAAAAAATAATTTTCTTGATCATCACCTATCTCTCATCCTTTTATTATATTTCATGTTATTAGCACGAGTTTTATAAATAAGAATATGTTTTGAGCATAATATATTTAGTTACTGACAACATTACTATTATTATTTAGTGGTTTTGGCACTATGAATTGGAAAATTATGCTCATTTGATCGACTACCTTAATTTTTTTTTATATTCATTTGTATGTTTGAGTACATTAGATTGTCTTTATCATCAATCTTTTATCATATCATGTCATTATGCTATCACCATTCTCATTAGTTTCAGAATCTTAAACTTCCATTGCTAAAAAAAAATTAGACTTTTTGGCATACAATTTTTGGCATTAAGAGTCATATATATTATCATTTTGTTTCTATTTTACATTATTATACATGTTATATTTATGGTTATGAGTTATATTTTTTTTTTACCAATTATACTTCGGTTTTGGAGCATATATAATATTTTTTTTGTCTATTTATATTTGGTATGACATGCTAAAATCCCATGCAAAGATGATAATATTATTTACATATCTTAATATGCATTTTTGGCTTTAGTGTATGAGGCACATTTTATTTTTCATTAGATTTATTTTATCACAAATATTTATTCTATATACAATATTACTAGGGGAAAAAAATATGAATGATATTCTGACAACCTCATCTCTTGTCACCACAAATATAAATAAAAGTAATGGATTGAAAGTTTTATTGTCCATCATTATACACATAAAGAAAAGGGATGGATTGATCGTCTCATGACCACTCATTATAAACATAAAAATGGGGATGGATTGATAGTCTCACTGTCCATCATCATATACAAATCAACATCAATAAAACTTGATACGAGGGCCCCCGAAGATGGTAAGACATTCTAATATATGCAAACCTCTATTACCTAAAGTTGAAAGAAGGCTACCAGATGTGGCTAAATTCATTCCACGAACCTAAAGTATGAATGGGTGATTACACAAATCTAAGCAAAGACTTAGAAACTCCCGACCAACTAATTTTATTTTTATTCTATTTTCTAGTAATTAATTTCTTTTGCAATTTTTATTTCTCATTGTTTATAGTTTGTACTTTACTTTTGTAGTTGAAAAAAATGGTAGACCTTACAAAGATGGAATTTACCACACTAGAAGTGACTGAAAAAAAAATTATTTATCCTGAGTCCTAGATGTGGAGGCCCACCTAATCAATCTTGGCTTAGGTGAGACTATAAAAGAAGATTCAAGTGCTTTTGGATAGATTAGTGCAAAGAAAATGATTTTATTGTATCATCATCTACATGAGAGCTTTAAAAATCAATATCTAACATATAAGAGGCCACAAGAACTCTAAAAGGGCCTTAAAGATCAGTTTGATCATTTAAAAATTGTGATCCTCCTTCATGCTAGATTTGAGTGGATACACTTGATGTTTCAAGATTATAAAACAGTTAATGAGTACAATTCAGACACGTTAAAAATTGTTTCAAAGGTGAGGTTGTGTGAAAAATAGGTCATAGATGATGAGATGCTAGAAAAAGACATTCTATACCTTTTTTACTAAAAATATGGTCCTTTGGCAGTAATATAGAGAGTGTACTTTCAAAACTTACGCAAATCTCATCTCATGTATGATTTTGGTAAAGGGAAACAATCAACTAATCTTGAAAAATCATCAGATAAAACTCACTAATTCAATGCCACTACTTGAACCTCATGCAACATTTGCTGAAGTGAATGCTACTAGATCTGGGAGAGGACCGAAAAATGGTCTCCTACATGGTCATAGGCATGGTCATGGATTCAGCAATACCTAGATTAACCTAGATTTCTAAAATAGTATGAGGAAAATCAATAAAAAATGATCCACCAAATAAGCTTGAAACATAGGGAGGTAGTGTTTGTCAAAGGTGTGGTGCATCAAGGCATTAGGCTTGTGTTTGTTATACTCCCACTTGGTAAAGGTATACTAAGACTCTATGAAAGGAAAAAAGAATGAGACCAAACTCATGGATGTAGAGATGTAACACCCCCATTTTTATTACTTAAATGTTTCATTTTGCATAAGCATAAATCACAAAAATAATAGTTGTTATCATCATACATAGCATCATTCCAATCTCCTCCCTTTCTTATGCCAAGTTCTAAGGCTAAACAATTCGTATCCAACACCAAAGAAGTGGAAAGAGGAAAGAAGAAACAATAATATAAATAAAGGTTTCTGGATAATATTAGCTCTACACAATAAGCTAAACCAAAATATAACAAAGATAAATGAGTCTAAAGGAAAACCAACAACAAAAGAGCACATAACGGTCAGACGTCGATTTTCCTTTATACTTAGCCCAATTATAAGCCATAATTCAAACTATAAATATCATATAATCTAGGACCCTCGGTATATAGATCATCCTGGCTCTCAAGATAGCGTTCCTAAAAAATCTTCAACCATTATATATTATGCACGTACTCATCTGAAAAGCAATAATATATGTACGACTTCCTTATACAGAGTAAATCACAATATATCTGAAGATGTAGCACATCCACTTTATACATAACACACCAAAACAAAGTATACTTTAAATATAATATCCACATGCAAATACAATAAACAAGGTAAACATGCTTCAATAATTTTACACTATAAGAGTCATAAAACAATCCATTAACAACCACAATTTCCAAGCACCATACAAACATTCCCGAAATAAAACCCTAATTTGATTATTAAGAAGAATTATTAGTGATCCATTTAGAATAACTCCAAATCAACCAATCATTTCTTGAGAGGAATACAATCCTATAATCCAAAGCAATAATTGCTAGGGATAAAAATAACTTAACAAATCAAACCACAAACCTTAAGACTTCATGTCAGAGAGATCACATGACATCGCGTCATGCATAACAACTAACTTCCTGACATCACATCACAAAAGTCACAAAAACTAAGTTATGTACACACAACCTTAGGAGTTAAATCATTAAGTATGCATACCCCTTATATGAGTTGTAATTCCTTATGAGTATAAATGAGCCCTCTGATTTGGAGGTCCAACTATGCACTCGATTTCTCTACCAAGGCACGATATCCCTTTATAAATCTTCAAGCATTTTACTTAAAATGATTAGTATATTATTCAAATCAAGATTATTCTTCCATAAGGATACCAAGATCCAACACAACAACCAAGTCAACCAAGGGTCACCACAATCATTGCCATCATGACCTACGATTAAGCGTCATGTCATAGCCCAAACAATCAATTCAACTCATTTTACTTCAACCCTTATTAATCATTTATTCCAAATTATTCCAAGGCCAACACTAAAGTTAACTAAGACTAATAAGTTATACAATCCTAATGACAATAATAACATATCCAAAGAAGGCCCAAAGGATAGTTGTAACACCCCAAAATTCACTACTGGAAAATTTCGTTTTAAATGAAAGAATTAATGGAAGCGAAATAACAAAACTGTGAATTATGGGGATATTACCGCCACACTCAGTACCAGACCAATTCACTCCTATCGTTCCAGTACCAAGTGCTAAGGCTAAAAAAGATTATCATCAAACAAGAGCTAATACTTAAAACAAGAATTCATAAGAAAGTTAAATTGTTCACAATATAAAATTCAGAGTACGCGTAAAAAGGTTTACAAGCCAAAGGGGTACATAGACAAAGTTCTCAAGGAACATAAAGTATCATCCGATAGAACAAAACTAAAATAAAACGGTACAGGGTAAAATGAAATGAAAAGGAGAGTCTGACCATGTCGCTCTCGGTCCCTAGGCCAAGTCTAGGCTTAACTCTCAGCCCCGCCCGATGCCTCGTAAGAGTCGTAGGCATCGAAGATATCATCTCCTACCTGCACAAACTCAGGTGGGTCCTCTGCTCGTGGGAATGAGCAACACCCATGAAAAGGGTGGTTAGTACGCTACGTACTGAGTAAGGGAACTATCCAGAAAAGGCCAAACATATAAAATATATAACATAGCATACATGGCATAATCACGTAAACAACATGTAGTAATACAGATAATGAAGGCCGGCTATGGTCCGGGTAGACTCATTCTTTAGATCTCTAGTAAATATAGTCGATTCACATCATAGTCTTTATCAATCCATGTGAGCGCGGGAACCCCACTATTATAGCCGGTGGACCGGTCATGCAGGGCAAACGCTCCTAGCCACTATTATTCGCAGGTGGACCGGTCTGGCCCCAACTCATATGATGCTTCACTGTACTTACTTCGTATCTTTCCCATGTCTTATCATCATTATGTTTGGTTTTTTTGAGCACAGACACCCACTATTATAGCCGATGGAACGATCATGCAGGGCAAAATGTGCCTGGCCACTATTATTCGCCGGTGGAACGATCTGGGCTCGACTCAATAATCTTTCTCTTTAAATGATTAGTATTTTATTCGTGTTTTATTTGGTAAGCAATTGACCCTTGACATGCATGTCACCAACCCTCTACTTCTATCCTCTCGAGAGGGCCCGTCCCGTATCTTGGGACTTTTGCGCCCCTTATCACACCCCGATATCCATTCCCCTTTACACTTACACATAATGAAAACCAACTCCTAAGGGTGTGGGTTAAGGCCCAACACCTCGTGATATCAAAATCCACCCACTATCACCCTTTAGGGTTTCCCTTGAAACCCTAATCGGATCTATATGGCCCAACTTCCTCTTACTGCACTACCATTATTTCATTTATCGTCCAACACCTCATCTCCTTTAGGTTCAACCCCAAATCATATCACTTTACTCATTGATTTCGCATGTGATCGAAAAACCCTAGTTGGTCACTCCAAACCCTAGTACATTTCTTCCCCCACAAGTAATATTCTACTTTTCACCTAACATTACTTACTTCCCATGGCACCCATATTCATCCCTCATATAATAAATTTCCGCTCTTAACTCATACTCCACTCTTCCTTAATTGTTCTTACTTCCACATTTTCCCCCATATTAGGGTTTCTTCCCAAACCCTAATTAAGTCCCCTATACATCCTTACACCAACCTATGTACTATTTTTCATCCAAAGTTTCTAGTCACTCCACAACTCTCCCCTTGCCTTACTTACACCCTAAAAAAACTTTTCTCACATAAAGATCATTCCCATGCAAACTCCATCCACCCCATGCAAACCCAAGAAATTTCCCATGCAAAGTTCACATCCCTCATTTATTTTAATCATAATCTCCTATTAATTTTCCCTTATGGATCATGAGATAATTAGGTCAGTCTCATGTCCCCCCTTAGTCAACTCACTTTGCATTTTCCCCTTTTTGTCCTTTCACCCCACATCATATTATTAACATCCTAGCATGCATGTCCTAGAGGGTCATGCCATAAAATATCATAAACACAACAGAACAATCATTATACACATGTCATAAGGAATTTATATAAGCATACCTCAACTCCAAGCTACGCTACAAGTAATTAGTCTTTAAAAAAATAAAGTATACAACATGGCATAACACATGGCACACAAGGCACATAACGCACACATAATTATTCTTAGCCACATCCTTACCTAGTACGACACCGGTCTTGGAGCACGTTCCTACGCCTCCTTAGGGTTTTGACTTGATTCGCCTATAAGAGGAAAAAATATGGATTAACTTCCCTCTAACCAAAATTACTATTCTTCCTACCTTCCCTTATCACAGCTTACTATTAGGGCTAATAATAATAATAATAATACCTTTATAAGTAAAAGTAGGGTTATTATTCCTAAGGTAGCTAATCATGCTATTGCTAATCAAAAATAGGTCTTAATAGCTACAATAATTTAAAGTAATTATAATAATATTTATATTATTAACGGTAATAGTTTCAATGTTACTAATAATGATAATAGTAGTAGTGATAGTAAGGTTAGTGATATATGAAATATTAACCATAGTGACAAGGTGATAATAATAATAATAATAATAATAATAATAATAACAACAACAACAACAACAATAATAATAGTGATGATGTTAAAATAATAGTACTAAAGTTATAGGCCATTAATAATAATGATAATAGTTATAAATATTTCGAAGTTAGGTTAAATAATAATAATGATAAAGGTAATAGTAATAATAAATAATAATAATAATAATAATAATAACACCATTAAGAATAATACTAATAATACTACTAAAAAATAACTAACATTTGTATAAAAAGGGTTTAGGGGTTGGGGAGTTTAGAGGACCACCTAGGGATGGTGGTGGCACAGGCGGCGGCGCACGGCGGCGACGATAGGGGAGAAGAGAGGTGGAGAAATGGTGGTGGAGGGAGGAGAAAGGAAGAGGAGAGGGTGGCAGGGGAAAATGAAGGTATGGGGAGGTAGAGGGAGCTCCTCTGGTCATTTTGGAGGGCAGAGGGGGTGTTGGAAGTGGCAGGACTGGCAGAGGGCGATGGTGCGAAGGGCGGCGAGGCTCAATGAAGGGCTGATCGGGGGAGAGACTTTGCACGGTCGGGGTGGCTCATGCAGAGTAAACCGAGGGAGGAGGGAGGCTTATTTTTGTAGAGGGTGATGTAGGGAAGAGTTCCATGGGTGGATCGAGCGGCGACAATGGGGCGGTTGTCTAAACTAGAGGTGGCGCAATGGCGGGTTTCTAGGCTATGATTCCAAAAGGTCTGACGCTGGCTTCCTTGGTGGTATTTATATGCCGAAAATGGGGGAGAACCAAGAGAGGGGACAAAGGAAGGTAGGGGCAAGCGCGGTAGGCACGCCGCCCGGCGGTGGCAGGCCGACGCAGGTCTACCATGGCAAGTCTGCATTCGGTAAGGGAGAAGAAAGGGGGCGGGCGTAGGCACACACGAGGTGAGAGAGAGGTCAGTAGGTCGAGGAGGGACAGGCGAACGACCAGAGAGAGAGGGAGAAGGAGGGCAGGTGGCGCAAGTGGCTGGTCGGTGTAGAAGGGGGCTGCGAGTTGCAGTAGGGCGTTGGGAAGAAGGGAAAGGGAAAGAGGTGGATCGACGGTCTAGGGGAAGGGAAGGAAAAAAAGATAGGGAATCGGTTCGGCGGCCAGCCAGAGGGAGACGGGTGAGGAAGAGTAGGCCCGCGGGCTTGGGCGCGCCAAGGGGGAATGACTTGGGCTGCGCGGGTAGGCCCAATCGGGAGAAATGGGGAAGGAAGAAGAAAGGAGAAGGAGAGAAAGAAAGAAAAAGGAAAGGGAAAAACAAGGGAAAAGGGAAAAGGGAAAATGGGGGGAAAATAGATAAAATAACTTATGGGAAATAGGGTGTAGTAATTTTGGTAGATAAACAAATTTTAATACTTTAACTTAATATATTTTAATATATTGGTTTAAAAGGTAAATTTTAGAAAATATTCGTTTGAAACATTATTTAAATAAATGAGTATGATAAAATAACAAATTTTTTTTTTTATTAAATATTCACATCTAATTTTATATACTCAAAAATCCACAAAATAATTAAATTAAATTAATTTAAAAGGCAAAATCCTCAACATAATTAAATTAAATAAGTTTAAGAGCTAAATTATCTAAAATAAAAGTGATTTATTAAATTATAGGCTTTTAAAAATTTGGGGGATTACAATAGTAGATCAACACCACAACCCAAGAATCAATAAGGTTTTAGAAATAAAAGATGCAATAAATGAAGGCATTGGGTCAACTATTATATCATATCAATTGACCAGTTATTAAGCTAAGCTAGTCGGTCGATAGATAGTGGCAATCGACTCGATATCCTAAACACGTATTGGAAAAATATGAACCATCAGTCAACTATATGTTAATTTAATCAACCAATTGGAGTTAGGTATCAATTCAATCGATTGAGAACACACATCGGTGGATGGTACACACTTACACATTGATGGATGTGACCTAACAGTCAATTGAAGGCTTTGATACTTATAAACTTAATTCCAAAAATAACATAAACAAAATTCCAAACCATAACACCTTGGAAAAAGAAAAAAAAACACATCCTAACAACTTCAAATTAAATTATAACATGTCCAACACTATTTTATGTTTAAAAAACCATCAAATCAAAAAAAAACTCACGCTTGTATATTAAATCAATTATAGGCTTGAAAATTTTAAGCATGTTCTCTAATTTACCATCTTACACAGATATATCCTTGTGTTTTAAAAACAATAAAATCATGCATGAATATTTACTCTCCAACATGTTACTTTGCATAAAATTTCACATAAAACATAATATTACATGCTTTCACGTTTTAACACAAGAACACAAAAATCATCATATATAAGCCTAACATGATTCTCCTCTAAAAAAACCTAACATACTTACACCTAAATTCTACCAACTATGTATTTTTTGAATTTACCTCCAAGATACATAAAAATGCACAACCCAAAAATCCTTCTCCAAGGCACCTCAAGCAATATTGAGACTACCTTCAAAAATACCAAAAATAATAAAATAAGAACAAAAATAGCGAAAAATTATAATTTAAATAATAAATTCAACAATCTAAGAGAAAGGAAGAATAACACCTCACAGAAAAAGAGAGGAAAGCAAGAGATCAACTAAGGAAAAATATTTCACAACCACAAGTCTAACCTCTCTCACTTATTTAAAAATAAGTAGAGACTATATAATAGAATTATAGAGGAGAAAATCAAATAAGTAAGGAGAGAAGGAAGGGGAAAGGATTTTGAAAATGGATGCACAAAAGAAATGTATAACAACTTCAACCTACAAAGGAAGAGGAGAGAGGTGTGAAAAAAACTAACAAAATGCTAAGTGCTTTCAAGACTAAGAACCTAAGCAAAAAAAAGCATAAAGAGGCACAAAAAAAAGGGGGATGTGTCAACTAACAGCTACACAAAAGGGAGGGGGTTTGGCTTGCAAACATGCTTGAATGAAAAACACTCAAATGGAAGGTGGAGTGTAGAGTGTTTGAATAAGTGTGACAAACCAAACCACAAGAAAGGGGAAGTGTGTGTTGACAGACTTGGTAAAGGGAAGGGGTCTATTTGGTAAAGGTAAGGTGAAGGAAGAGAGAGAAAAGAGGTTGGAACGCAAGCAAAATCCAAAGGACATAAACTATCATAGATAGAAAAGGAGAAAATTAATAATAAGCTCAATAGGGTACGAGGATCATGACATAAGTCATAATTTGATCAAAGGAATTTTAGTAGCCTCAATATTATTTTCCCATTTTTAAATTATTTTTAATCCAACAAAAATCAATAAATAAGCAAAAATTAGGAAGAATACCAAATAAATCCCATAAATCACCAAAATTTATGGAAGGTGTCAAATGATGTTAGAAATCTAAATATGTAAAGATATTTGACATAGGAATGACACACAAGCTAAAACAAATCAAAAATCACAAAATATAAATATGAAGAATCACACATCATTGGTCAAACAAAAACCATCCTCGATCAAATGAAGAAACCTATGAGCAAACCCTTAGATCAGAAGGACTGACGATTGACTAAATACCTTGGTTGGCTGACCATCTATCCCAAAAATACTCTATTCTAGCAAATTTTATTTTAATTAATTTATAATATATTCCCCCATAGTAATACACATCATAATAACACATTCCACATATCCTACCCTTCAACATTCCTTATAAGTACACATAATTAGCCAAGTTCTAATTAGGGTTATTAAGTACAAGGTATTACATGAAAGCTCTAAGAATACCCACTTCGATATGTATAATTATCTCTTAGAAAATATGGATCACTTTATGTATCTTTTAGATATTTGATTCCCCTTCAATGATGCTCCTTATGGTGGCAGTTTGTTTAATTAGAGAGTTTATATATTATATTGTACTTTCTTTTCGATAATGATGTTATAGTTTGTTTCATCTTCCAATTTTATGCATGACGTGTACTTTTCTTATTATAAATAAAAGTATGATGATACTAATAATACATTTTTGTGATTTACAAGAATAAATTGAGACAATACCGAGATCAATAGTGAAATATTTATGTCTCGTCGATAGTACCACTGCTCATACCATTCTTATGAGTAGTATATTCCTTCATACTCTATAAATGAGCCAAAAAAAATGTGGCCACCACATCTGATATTACTAATATCACATAAGGCTTTGACATAGTTTCTATATTCCTCTCCACAAGGACAAGATAAACATACAGAATGCACTATTATCGAGTAATTCACAAAGGAAGTTACTTGGTTTCGAGGATATTCGATAAAATGGATATGACATAGAAACCACCTGTAAGGATGGTGTCGAATACCTTTATTTGAAGTCTTATAAGACTCATCAAAATTAAATCTTAGAAAAGATGTTGTAGTGCACATTGGGGCTATATAGCGCTCTTATACGCCCTATTGAGTCTCATAGCTAACCAAAAGATGTTTACTCTATGGCATGCCAAACTTAGTCATCTAGGTGAAATAATGATTCATAGAATCACTAGGCATTCACATGGACACCCACTAAAGAATTTGAATATATTTTCTACTGATGACCTAACATGCGCGAATTTTTTCCTTGGCAAATTGGCAAAAAAGCCATTAGTAATAAAAGTAAATGTGGAATATTTTATGTTCCTTGAACACATTTAAGGAGACATATGTGGGTCAATAACATTACCATTACCATGTGGACCATTAAGATATTTTATGGCATTAATCAATATATCGACTTCATGGTCTCTCGTAAGTGTATTATCTATAAAGAATGTAGGTTCGATGGTTTTATCCCAAATAGTTAAATTAAGGACTCATTTCCCTGACCATCTAATTGAGCAAGTCGGGTTAGATAATTCAGGGAAATTCACATCCCAAAATTTTGATAATTATCGTCTATCAATTGGAATTATAGTAGAGCACCAAGTGCCTCACACTCATACTCAAAATGATTTAGTAGAATTGTTAATTAATTGGATTCATATGATAGCGTGAACTTTGTTCATAGGGTTGAAGTTTCCCACATTAGGTCAGGCACATGTAATTTTCATGCAGCTAAATTAATTCAGCTTAGACCTACCGCATATTGTGAGTATTACACTTTGTACCTTATCTCTTGTAGAGAGCCTGCCATTTTTCATTTGAAAGTTTGTTGGATGTGTCATGTATACCCCTATTTCTCCCCTATAATGATCTAAAATGGGCCCATTGAGAAGCCTAGGAACTTATGTGGGTTATGATTTCCTTTCTATATTAATTACCTGTAATATCCTAAATTTTTTAAACATTAATTTATGAGTGATTAGTCTCATAATACCTTTGTTAACCCTTTAACTTTGTTTGAACACCTTACTAATACCCATCAAAGCTTCATTTTACCTTCGTACCCTTCAAACCTTTATTTTTCAATTTTGTTGATCAGTGGTCAACCAACTAGTAATACTCCAAACTTTTTATTCTAAGGCATCCTATAGTTGACTGCTAACCTTTTTCAATTGACCACCAACATTTTTTGTCCGAACGGATATGGGTGACTAGCACCATTCTTTATTTTATTAATTTCTTATTACCTCAAACTAATTCTTATGCTCAATAATTTTATATATTTGGGTTCTTAGATTGATTATTCACCTTTCCCTAATCTTTCATGATTTTCAAAAATTATTTAATTATTTTTCCCATTTTTAGCTTGTTGCGCTCCAAAAATTTTAGTCTAAGGCATCTAGCGGTTGACTGCCAACCTTTTTCGATCAACAACTAGCCCCTTTTGGCCAATCGGAGCTAGGCGACTAACATCATCCTTCATTTTCTCAATTTCTTTTTACCTCAAACTAATTCTTATGCCTAATATTATTATATATTTGGGGTTCTTAGATTAATTCCTAACCTTTTCCATATCTTTCAAGATTTTGGAATAATTGAATTATTTTCCCATTTTTAGTTATTTATTGGACATTTTACTTTACCTAAACCATTTTTCATACTTTTTGAATTTCTTAGACATGAGGAATTAAAATTTTAGACCCTCTTAAACCCCATGTATGATCATTCCCTGTAATTGTTCTCTCAACTAAAAATCTAGCCATAATCACCTCAATCACCTTCAACCAACACTCTCACTTATGTCAATTAATTCCATCACTCCTCTTGCTTGCAAGCAACCCTCCCCCATTTAACTTCTATCCTTATCTTCTACCCATTTTTGATAGCTATAAGGGATTTGTGACCTTTGGTTGGTCATTCTACACTTATTCAAAATTTCTATAGTTCATCTTTGCTCTCTCATCTCTTCTCTCTTCTTGTTTTTATTAGTTTGTTCTTAGTTTCCCCTTGGTGTCAAGCCCCCCTGTAACACCCCCAAAATTTACACATTTTGTTTTTTAAAACAATACTTAGAAATTAAAACCGTAAATTCTGGGATGCTACCGCCACATTTAGTACCAGACCGGTTCACTCCTACCGTTCTGGTACCAAGTGCTAAGGCTAGGAAAACACTACATATAACATCATTAATAATCCAAATTCATAAATACGAAAATCATAGTACGTGTAAGTCTTTATATAATTCAAAAAAACTAGCTATTGTTTTTCAGAGAATAAATTAACAACATTAATAAAATTGTTTCTACAAACTCAAACATAATAAAAGGTAGCTTGAATAATAATCTCAAAAGGAAAACGACCACGCCACTCTAGGAACCGATCCAGCCCACAATCACTTGGCCCCACCTGATATCCCATCGACATCAATAGCATCGAAATAAGTGTCTCCTACCTACAATAGGTCAGATGGGCCTTCTGCTCGTGGGAATGAGCAGCACCTATGAAACGGGTGATCAGTACGCTACGTACTGAGTAAAGTAACCGAGCACTAAGGCCAGCATACAAAATTCACACAACCAATGCATAATAATAAAGAAGCATAGAATTCAATCATAATAACACAAGATAAAATAAATGCTCAGGTGAAATACAATGATTTAATACAGATCATATTATTTACTTCATCAAGCCTTTATCGAATTTATTTTCACACCATGCTCTTTATCAAGTCCATACAAGTATGGGAACCCCACTATTTTTACTGGTGGATCGGTCTCTAGGGAACTGTTGGCTCCTGGCCACTATTCTAGCCGATGGATCGGTCACTTAGGGTACATACTCTACCACTATTATATGCCGGTGGATCAGTTTGGCCCCTTCTCGCACGGTGTTCCACTGTAAGTCATTATTATCTTCTCACATCTTAATAACATATATGGTTTGGTTTGTTGAGCTCGGGATCCCCCACTATTTTAGTCGGTGGATCGGTCACTAGGGTAACATACCCTACCACTATTATACACCGGTGGATCGATCTCCAGGCTACCGTAGTACCTGGCCACTATTATGTCGGTGGATCGGTCTGGGCCTGACTCAACATCTTCCACTTTATGTAATTAATATTTTAAGTATCTTATTCGGAGATCCATACCAAGACATGCAAGTCAGACTCCTACCATGCTTACTCTTCAACTCGGGTTAACCACTCCAACCCTAGTTAACCACCACCACCATAGTTAATCATAACATCCCCTAACACCCATGCAAACCCTAAATCCATGCAAACCCTAACTCCCATGCAAACCCTAACTTCCACGCAAAACCCTAACTTCCATGCAAAACCCTAACTCTCATGCAAAACCCTAGCTCCATCATGCAAACCCTAATACTACCATACAACATTAATACCACCACACAAACCCTATACCACCATGCAACCACTACTCCATGCAAAACCCTAACACCATGCAAAACCCTAACTGCATGCAAAAACCTAACACCATACGACTCAATGCAAAACCTTATCACCATGCAACTCCATGCAAAACCCTATCATGCATGTCTTAAGGCCACATCATACCATAATAATAACACATTTATACACATCATTCTCATGCCACAATTATTTACACAAAACACACCTCAACTTCCATATCATATTGCATTCATAATAGTTATACAATATACACATGAAATACACAATAAATCGTATCACATGGCATGCATGGCATATAAATAACATATTACACAAATAGCCTTAGCACCCCTTACCTAAAATGACACCAGTCTTAGAGCACGCTCCTACGCCTCCTTAGGGCTTTGACTGGTTTCACTTATCATGAGAAAAAAGCTAAAATTAGACTCTCTCCTACCA
The DNA here is from genome assembly GCA_030549775.1 of Tamarix chinensis. Taxonomy (NCBI): domain Eukaryota; kingdom Viridiplantae; phylum Streptophyta; class Magnoliopsida; order Caryophyllales; family Tamaricaceae; genus Tamarix; species Tamarix chinensis. The sequence goes on from CM060172.1 coordinate 65,704,409, forward strand.
AAAATACTATTAATCACTAACTTATTATAATACTAGGTTTTTAATAAAAATAATACTATACTAAAATTAATTATACAAAATACTACTAAAAATTATAATAATAATATTAATATACTTTAAAACGAATGGCGATATAAGGGTTTCTACCCTTCACCAAAATAATGCTAATAATAATAATAATAATAATAATAATAATAAAATAATAATAATAATAGAAATAATAATAATAATAATAATAATAATATAAGCCCAAAATTACAAGGTGGGGTTTTCGACCCTACCTCCAAATAATGAAAGTAATATTCAATAATAGTAATAATAATATCAATAACATATATTACTTATAAAATTAAAATTAATAAAGATAATAATAATAATAATAACACTAATAAGAATAATAAATGCTAATGATAATAATAACAAGACTTGATACAACTCAAAATAGGCAAAATAGGGTTTTAGCCTTATATAAAATAATAATATTACATTGAAAATAATAAAATAATAATAATAATAATAATAATAATAATAATAATAACAATAACAACAACAATAATAATAACAATAATAACAATAACAAAAATAACAACAATAATAATAATAGCAACACTAATAGTAAGGTAGTTATAATAATAATACTAGAATAATAATAATAATAACAATTTTGAAATAGTAAATAATAATAATAATAATAACAACAAATTAGTATTAATAATAAAGATAATAACAATAACAATAATAAAATCGAATTAAAAATATAATAGGGTTTCGGCCCTCAACAGAATAATAATAAAAACATTAATAATAATAATAATACATATTAATAATGGAAATAATAATAATAATAGAATTTATATTAGAATAAATGAAATAAAATAATTTAAGGCTTGTAAAAATAGGGAAAAGGGTTGAGAGGGTCTAGGGTTCAACCTTAGGCTGGTGGTGAGGGGTGGCACCGGCGGTGGTGCACGGCGGCGGCGGCGGTGGCCGAAAAAAGGGAAGAAAAGGGTAAAAGTTGAATACTGGGAAAAAGATGGGGAGAATGGAGGTGGAAGTTGGGGTGTTTAAGACTGCTTAGAGGGAGAGGAGTTGAATGAGGGTGGTGGCGCACGGTAGCGGCGGCGGTGGCCGAATGGGGAAGAAGGAGGGAAAGGGAGGAAGAGGAAAAGAAAGGTAGGGGAAGGTAGAGGGTGGTCTACAGCACAATTTGGGAGGTGAAAGAAGCAGCGGCAATGACAGAATAGGTGGCTAAGGGTGGTTCAAAGGGCGGCGGTGGCAGAAAATGGTTTGGTTAAGAAGGAAAATTCGCACGGTCGGGGTGGCTTGTGCAGGAATAATCGAAGGGTACGAGTGGTCTAGTTAGTTAGAGAGAGGTGCAAGGAAGGCGTAGGTGGCCAGAACGGGCGGCGGTGTCGGTCGGAGGCGGCGGAAGTGGCGTTTAAAGGGGCCGTGGCGTGAAGGAAGGTATTTTCTGAACTTAAACCAAAAACTCGACTCAACGCTACTATGGGGTGTATTTATAGGCTTGAAAGGAAGTTAGGGTCGAAGGGAAAGTGGGGGAGTGGTAGGTAGGAGTGGGCACCGGCCGACGAGGACAACCGGCGCACTTTCCCGATCGTTTCTGTAAGTGGTCGAGGGAGAGGGAATCGTGCGGGGAAATGGGAGATGTGGTTTGGGTCAATGGATGACCGAAACAAAGGGGAAGAGGCAGGAACAAAACGGACGGTCAACGGGGCATAATCGACTACAAAAAACCAGGGAGAAGGGCGGCGGAAATGGTCGACGTCGACGGTAGGTGCGAAGGGCTAGGGAGAAGAAGAAGGGGGTGAGGGGACCAGTTGGCCTAGGAAAAGAAAAGAAAGAAAAAGAAGAAACCGGGCCGGTCGACGCGGTGGGGGGAAATACTTAATTTAAGCGGGGCGTTTAGGGGGAAAATAGGCAAAATGCGGCGCGGGGGAAAAAGGAGGAGGGCGGCCTCGCGAGCTGGGCCGCGCTGAAGAAGAAAGGGAGGAAAGGAGGAAGAACTGGGCCGTTGCTGGCCCAGGTCGGGGAGGAAAAGAAAAAGAAGAAGAAAAGAAAAAGGAAGAAAAAGAAGAAAAAGGAAGAAAGAAAAGAAAAAAGGAAAAAGGAAAAGAGGACAAGAGGAAAATAATGTTTCAAGTTAATTAAATTAATTGGGATATTTGGAATATTTAAAAATAATTATATTTAAATAAAATAATATTTAAATCCCTTTTTAGGCTAATTGAGGGTTTTGAAAGATTTTCCATAAATTACATTTTAATTAGCAAAACACCCTAATTTTCTCCAATTAAATTATTTATAAAATTATTATTAATTTGAAACTATTTTCTATTTCTTATTTTAAATAAAATAATTCATTTAATTAATTTCTAAAATAAAATCCTTAATTAGCTGAAATACTCAAATTTCACCTAATTAAAATATTTATAAATTTCTTCTTGATTTGCCCTAATAAAGTTTCTTTTATTTTAATAAAAATAATTTTTTAATTAATTTTTTTCTAATAAAACCTTATTTAATAATAATTAATAAAATTAGAATTTTTGGGGCATTTCACTCCCCTTTAATATCTTCTCCATTTTATTACATCTTTTAACTTGTAAAATCTTGAACCTTAATTCTTTGATGCTTGAGCAAAATAGAGTTAAATTCATAAGATTAGTGAAGGTTTCCCAAGCTTAGTCAATTCTCCATTTTTGAAAACAATTGAAGGTTATTCTCATCTCATTTAATTGTCCTATTTTATTCTAACCCTTGATATATTTCCCTTATCTAATTCTTATATTTTTGTTTTAGGTGGTTAAAGGGTGGAAGGAGGTGTTTTAGAGTATCTTTGCTTAGAGACATGTGTATCCTTTGGTAAGGATACATGTCTCTAGTTTGGGGCTTAAATGGTGATATGTGTTAATTTTATGAATTTTTCATGTTATCATATTTTGTGCTATAAATCATGATTAGGCTCTACTTTTATTTACATCCATGTGTTACATTAGTAAAGTCATAATTTTTGTATTTTTTTATGATTCTATGTGAAATATATGTTTTATACCCTGCTAGATTTTGTCATAAAATCTCAAGCATGATAATATATTATGTTATGTTTTTAAGTTAGTGGATGAGTACAATTAATTAGGTTTAAATCTTGTAATTGTTGTTGTATGTTGAGTTTGTAAGATTTGAGATTGTTAGGTTGTGATGGTCTTGGCCTTAGGCCATTTGAGGTTGTGTGGGTTGTTTTAATGTAAGATAATTACCTTTTTTTTACTTGCTTATGATGTGAGGGTTGTTGGATGTAGTTTTTTTTTAAATTTGTGAAGCTTGTAGAGTTTTGTAGCTTAAATGTGCGTCTCAACCTTAAGGGTGAATTGGCTCCCCTTGTGATTTTTTTTGTGGAAAATAAGTATGATATTGCTTTCTTGATTTCTTTAAAATAAATTTGAGTTATAATATGATAGGGTTTGGATGGGTATGGCCTAAGTTATCAAAATATTAATTTTGGAAATGTTTAAGTGAACTAAGGGCATTTTGGTCCTTTAGCATCAAATATGGAAGTTTGGTGTTGCATAATTGGTATATGGGATAAAATATGATAAGTATGACATGTAAATTATTTTGATAAATTATGCATAGCATGAGGTATTCTCTTATGAAAAATGACTTGCATTGGGAATAATAACAAAAAGAGTATTATCGGTATTTTATAAGTGAAATGTTAGAGTTAAGTTATAATTTTTGTATATCGTATTTTTAATGATATATTGAGATGTTATGTTAAATTTGGTGAGTTTTTGAGTTTTATGGAATAAGTTATAGGTTAGTTAGAAAATAGGGTTTTGGTGAGGGCATTGTGATATTTTTCCTTATATAATATCACTTCATTCATGTTGGCTTTCCTTATGTATTATATTTTCTTCATGTGCTTATAACATGTTTAATTTGATTAACCTTGGTACATTTCTAAACATTTTAAATAAACATTGTGGTTAGAATGAATTTATGATAAATTAGAGACCCTTATAATGAGTTGATAAGTAGTTTTCCTCATGGTAAGTTAATTATAATTAAAGTGGAAATATGATGACATTAAGCAAATCATGCGATGCTTAATTATGTGATAAGTTTTGGTTAATGATCTAATAAAAATTACTATTTAAATCATAAGATCACATAAGACGACACCATAATGATTCCAAATGTTGAAATTATGCAATTATTATTGTCTGGTTGTAAAGGAACCAAAGAGTCTTAGCATACTCTATTTGACAGATCCAACAACATACTGAGAGTATTCATATTTAATAGTTAGAGTTTTATTAGTGGCCCGAGCATATTTTACCCTATATGTGTGTATATTAGTAAGGTTGACTACCTTTATCCCATTTATGAGGGGAGGGGGAGAGTAAATGTCACATATTAGTGATGTTGGATGTCTTTATCCTATCTACGGGGAAAATAGGAGAGGAGTTCTTATGTTGTAGTGGCTCCTTTATCTTAATGTGACTAAGTAAATACATTTATATCGTCATCTAATAATAAACTTTAAATATTATTTTCTCTTGGATCATCTCATTTCCTAAGTATCTATGCATGTATAGTGTCTATCTTGTTATTAGGTTATGTATGCCATGTTTTCCCTTTCTTATTGACGTGTGATATTACCTTACTTAGTATGTAGCATATGAACCATTCTTTTTATAGGTTTTGCTCATTCCTATGAGCAAATATGACCTTATTTGTGGGTATATGTTGATCCAATGCTTTCGTTTTGCTTACCTATAGTGAGCATTTAATGGGTTGGTTCAGTTGTATGGTTATCTGGATATCTCTCTTTCTCTAGACTTTTAGTCCTTCGGTTTCTATCATACTAGTTTTTCACTCATGCGTGGCATAGATTTTTAACTAGAAGATATATAGGATGCGTAAATAATTTATTTATAACCATTGATTTACATGAGGAATTAATATTTTTTCATAACAAATAATAATTATAAATTTTGAAATACTTCTTTAAACACAACATTATTTATAGAAGTACATTGATCATTTTCATCATCACATATCCAGATTTTCAACCCTTTACTATTTGTAACTCTTGAAAGGGTGACGTAGAATTATCCATGACTAAAAACTTCTTTTTTATAGTGGAATTCCCACACAAGACAAGGAGCGACCTTTACTCTTATTTATTATCATGGAATAACAAAAATTAACTAGAAATTGCCTTTGGTTGACCTTAAATGTCAATCTTTTATTGGAAGGCGTTAACTACATTCTTGAGATCAATAATTTATGGCCTGCATTAGTTATACCAATAATCTTTGCTTCTAATACATGAGTGGCAATTCGTGTGATAACCAACCTTGTACCATTCCAAAAGCAGACAAAGTGATCTATATTTTATAATAGCATCACAAAAGTAACCACTTTTAAATTCAACACATGATTTAGCACACCGGAGCACCTAATTCCATTTAGAAATTATAGTGTGTGGATATCATTTATTAAATCAACATTTGATTTTGATCTACAGGGACTATCTGAGCTTAAATATGTCATACCTTCTGACGGACTTATAGAAAGCATATAATCATTCATAGTGTCAACACATCAAGAGTAGCTTCCAATATCAATCTCCCTTCCAAATACTTTGCATCATCAATGCAATTGAAAAATGATGGATATGTCACTTCAACTAATTTTTTAATTGGATCGTCAAAACATTTTACCAAAATATTATCTGAAATTCCAATGGTTGCATGACCATAATTTATGCCTCCAAGTCTTCCATCTCCAATAGTTGTAATCCAATCTGAAAATTATTTCAATGTTAAACATTCATCCGTTGAGCCAAGATTTTGTAGTCTCATGTATTTTGTCAATCCCAAAACTTTACAATCTCTCCATATGTAAGATGAATTGATCATAGCATTTACAATATCTTATTTACTTTTCTTTAGGATAATAGGTAAAACTTAACAAAAATCACCACCAAACATAACAGGTTTCCACCAAATGGTTTATCAACACTATATGCATTATTGAATCAAAAAATATCTCGCAACATTTTGTCCAACACTTCAAAACAATACTTGTGTAACATTGGAGCTTCATCCCAGATCATAAGTCTACATTGAATGATCAACTCAGAAAGTGGGCTTCCCTATCTAACATTGTAATTCAAATCTTAGTTCATATTAAGTGGAATTGTTGATCTAGAATGAGTTGTTCTTCCACCAGACAAGAGAAGACTTGGAATTTCACTTGATGCAATGGTTAAAACAATATTTCCTTTTAACCTTAGAGCTATAGATAAAGTCCTCCAAATAAAATTTTTACTAGCTCCCCTATATTTGTGGAAAAAAAAAACAACAAAAAACACCCAGACTTGATGTAATTACATCAATTATTGTATGATAAACATGCAATTGATCATCATTCATCTTTGATAGAAGATTTGAATGCTCTTCAAACAAATCCAATCAATCATATCACAATTCATCTTGTATCAATCTATTATAAGACATTGTAAAATATCTATTATTTAGCAATGGATAGGCTGAAAGCCAGATAAGATCTTACGGCAACTTCACAACAACTTGTCAATATCAAGCAAAGCATAAATTTTAATTTCATATTCAATTCAAACTTTGAAAATGAAAAAAAAGGCATTTATCAATGAAAATTACATACAAATTAAGAGGCAATTCATAACAATTATATTATCATATACCTTGATTTTGATAGATGTTATTTTATCTATATAATATGTCATCTGACATATAAGGCCAACATTTTTCCCAATCAATCTCTAGTTGGCTTAGTGAATATAGTGATAATAGCATTGCAAAAAACCTTCTTAAGGACTGTATGGATGCCCACTGAGTTGCTTTAATAATTCAATCAATGTATTCTTTATCATCTTTTAACAACCCTAAAGTATAGAAAGCGTCATGATAGGTTTCATATTGAACACCGTTGATGCATTTAATGTTATTGAAACAAGTCAAACCAAGCACAATATTAAGTAAACACCTCAAGTATCACATTTCTCCACTACCTGATGGCACATAAAAAATTCTTCCAATTGAGAGTCTTGTCTTCCTTAGTTTCCACTCTCGTTTAGATTAATTCCAAACAAACCTTGTTGGAAATTCACCATATGTTATATCTATAGCTTCATAATACTTCTTATTAGCTTCCATCCATGCTAATAACATACTTTGATTGGCAGTTGGTTGATCAAGTACAACATCTGTTGGTTTCAAATATAAAATTATTATGTTTTGTTAGTTAGGAAGATGAAACCTAAGACGTTCGGTGGGAGGATCCTTCTATTGAATATCAACACTAAATAATCTTCAAGATACCTCACACGGTGAAATGTACATACAATCATAATATATGTTCACTTCATCCACACCATTTTCTACTTCACAATCATTAATGCCTGGTAAAATGATGCAGTAACCCGATCATGCCCCTTATTCACATATTTGAATAAATATTTAATGAAGCATGATTGGTTACACCATTCCACATTCATGTGAGCACTATACTTAATAAGCAAGTAACAATTATGTGAAACAACAAACCTATTGTCGAGATGAATACCATTCTTTAATATTATTCTACCATTATCTCTACGTTTGTAGACAAGATATCCACCATCATCTATGGTCATTGACTATACAAATCTTTTTGGAAAATATTTTGTGCAACGTCCTCTCAACAGGCACAACGAGTTCTTCCTTGCATTACCACAAGGACCATGTATCATGAAATCTTGAGCAACAACATAATAATTTTGATTACTACTTTTGTCAAGTATTTTAGTGGAAACTATTGGATCAATAACTATCTTCATTAGCAAGAAGTGACAAAATGTGAGCATGTGGTATCCTACACTTTTGAAATTATATTGTATAAATCACTACAACATTTAACAAATATGATAATTAGTATAGTTGACATATTTGTACATGGAAAAAGAATGAAATATGAAATCACAAACTTAAAATATATTACTTGCTCGAAAGGTTCCAAAATTTTTTTTTTTGATGAAGATCTTTTTTTAGGCCATACAATTTCGCCTTGAAAACACGACAAATAATATTTAGGTGATCATCAACCTTAAGGTGTCTTGTAACACCCCAAAATTCACTAATTTTTTTTTAAAAAACGGAAGCAATTAAGATAGAAACACTTAAAACCTGTGAATTCCGGGAATGTTACCGCCACACTTCGTACCAGACCCTAAATTCAAGCCATAAAGATTCTTCCACATAAAATCATAAATTAGAATCTCCCAAGGAAAACTATAAATTGAATTCCTCCAAGCAAATCATAAATTAGATTCCCCCATATAATATCATAATTTACATTTTCCCAAATAACATCATGAATTAGATTCTCCCAAACAAATTATAAATTAACTCTCCCAATCAAATCATAACTTAAATTCTCCCATATAATATTATAAATTACATTCTCCCAAATAACATCATAAACTAAATTCTCCCAAACAAATTATAAATTAACTCTCCCAATCAAATCATAACTTAAATTCTCCCATATAATATTATAAATTACATTCTCCCAAATAACATCATAAACTAAATTCTCCCAAACAAACCATAATTTAATTCTCCCAATCAATCATAAATTAAATTCTCCCATATAATATCATAAATTAAATTCTCCCAAATAGCATCATAAACTAGATTATTCCTTATAAAACCATAAAATTTAGGTCAACTCACTTCCCTTAGTCAACTTCTTTCCCCATCCTCCTTTTTCATCCTTCCTCTCACACAAACCACATCGACTTCCTCACATACACAACACATATCATCATACATAATTAATACACATACCATCCATAACATACTTCAACTCCAATTCATACCACATATAAAATATTTAATTATAATAAACATTAGATACATAACATGCGAAACACATAATACACATAAGCACATAAAAGGCCTTAGCACTCCTTACCTAAAATGACACCGGTCTTGGAGCACGCTCCTACGCCTCCTTAGGGTTTGACTGGTTTTACCTATTATGAAATAAGAGCTAAAATTAGACTCTCTCCTATCAAAATAATATTAAAAACTAACGTAATATAAGACTAGGATTTTGGATAAACTAATAATAACAAAAGTACAAAAATAATATCAATATTAATATTAATAAGATTAATAAAAATAGTAGAAATAATAATAAAAAGGCATTACTCAAAAATAAAGTGAAATAAGGGCTTCAAACCCTTTACCAAAATAATGCTAAAAAGATTATTTGTAAATTACATAACCAAATTCAGAAATAATAATAATAATAATAATAATGATGATAATGATAATAATAATGATAATAATAGTAAAATTAATAACAACACTAATGTTAAAATATTTGTATTAATAATGATGGAATAAGAATAAGGGAAATTCGAAATAGAAAATAATAATAATTATTATGCTTATAACATTTTAATATTAATAATAGTAAATATAGAATTGATAAGAAGAATAATAATAAAATCGAATTAAAATATATTAGGCTTCAGCCCTCTACATAAATAATAATAAAAATATTAATACTAATAATAATAATAATAATAATGCATATTAAAATATAACTATTAAGAATAATAATAATAATAATATTTATATGTAAATAATTGAAATAAAATAATTTAAGGGTTATAAAAATAGGGAAAATAGTTGAGAGGGTCTAGGGTTCAACCAAATGTTGGTGGGGATAAGCGGCACCGGCGGTGGCACACGGCGGTGGCGGCGGTGGCTGGAAAGAGGAAAGAAAGAGGGGAAAGTTGCATGCTGGGAATAAGATAGGAAGAATTAAAATGGTAGCTGGGGTGTTTTGAGTTCCCCAGAAGGAGAGGGACAGAATGAGGGTGGTGGCGGAGCCAAAGGTGGCGGCGCACGGCGGTGGCCGAATGGAGGAGAAGAAGGAAGAGAGAGGAGGAGAGGGAGAAAAAGGAAACTAAAGGTAGGGGAAGGTAGGGCAGGGTCTGAAGAACATTTTGGGAGGTGAAAGAAGCGGCCTTAGCGGCGGAGGAGGTGGCTAATGGCGGCGCCAAGGTGGCGGAGGCAGAAAACAGGGTTGATCGGGAAGAGAACTTCGCACAGCTGGGGCGGCTTGTGCAGGAAGAATCAAAGGGCGAGATAGATTTGGTTAGATATAGGGCGGTGCAACGATGACACGGGTGGCCAGAACGGGCGGCGAAGTTGGCCGTAGGCGGAGGAAGAGGCGTCTAAAGGAGTGGCGGTGACAAGGAAGGATTCCTGGGTTAGGAAATCCAAACTCGAACCAGGGTATATTGTGAGGGTATTTATAGAGTTAGAGGAGAGGTTAGGGTTATTTAGGTCGGTGAGGGTATAAGGAAGTAGGGTTCGGGCTTACCGGAGGCGAGGGTTGGCCGGCGGCAGCAAAATGGGGCAAGGGTGGGTTGGCGGAAAAGAGAGAGAATCGTGCGAGGAGGGGAGAGTTGGTTGGGTCTGTGTGGTCGCCGAATCAAGGGAAAGAGGAAGGGAGGAGAACGGCCGGTCAAAATGGCGAGATCGCCGGCGAAAAACCAAGGCGGGCGGCGGACGTTGCAGGCTGGCGTCGGGGCTGGCAGCTGCGAAGGCTGGGGAAGAAGAAAGGCAGGTGGTTGGACCGGTCGGCCGGGAAAAGAAGAGAAAAGAAGGGAGACAGACCGGGCCGGTCGGCGCGATGGGGGCGTTTAAATGAAACGCCGAGTTTCAGTGGTAAATGAAGAAAAACACGGCACATCGAGGGGCGGAAGAAGGGATAGTGTCGCACGGCTGGGCTGGGCCAAAGGAAGGAAAAGAAAAGGTAACTGGGCCGCCGGGCTGGCCCAGTTCGTTGAGGAGAAAAAGAAAAAGAAAAGAAGAAGAAAGAAAAAGAAAGAAAAAGGAAAAAGGAAAAGAGAGAAATAATTATGTTGGGTATTTAAATTATTTAAAATATTTGGAATATTTAAATATAATAATATTTGAATGAAATAATATTTAAATCCTATTTTAGTCTAAATTAGGATTTTTAAAAGATTTTCCATAAATTCCTTTTTAATTAGCGAAACACCCTAATTTTCTCCAATCAAATTATTTATAAAATTATTATTAATTTGAAATTATCTTCTCCTTCTTATTTTAAATAAAATAATTTATTTAATTAATTTTTAAAATAAAATGCTTAATCAGCTAAAATACCCAAATTCTCTTCTAATAAAAATACTTATAAATTTCTTCTTGATTTGCCCTAATTAATTCAATTTAAAAATAATTTATTTAAATAATTTTTATAGTAAATATCCTTTAAATGTAGTTTATAAAATTAGAAGTTTTCGGGGCATTTCATGTCTACTCTCAACAAAATGAACTATCTCTGGCCATTTAGGATTGCATGTAAATTTGATAAAAATATCAAGGCACCCAACCCATTGATATATGGCCATTGCATTATGATAATTTTGAATCATATATTAGGCTCCTTTAATAAACATTGAAGGTAAAATAACTTGTTTTCCTTATGCAGATGGTTCAGTTTCATCGTATAAAATTGTGTTTGCTAAGCCGCTATACATATCACAACACAATTGCTTTTGATTTGTTTGAATGTAATTTAACCTTGGATATGCAACCATGGTATATACATCGATGATAAATTGTTGAAAAAGCCTCTATGAGTAAAGTATAGCAGAAATCTCGGATAATCTTTCATATATGCGATAGGAGAATAATATTTCACAATTACTTTCTTTTTTCCACCACCACCACTTCTGACCACTTTTGCAAAACCAATGTATTCCCTATATCCATCTTCACCATATGGAAAAAACAAAGGATATTGGAGGGGAAGATATGACACATGTAACTCATTCATACATTTTAATGTTCTAATTTGTATCTCTACCAAGATGTCTCTATCACGTAATTATATGTCAAAATTGCCCACAATCAAACTAGCAACTTCAAATACAGTTGGTAGATTATACCTTCTTCCATTAACATCCCTTATACCAATTAGCTTTAACTTAACATTGGAACATCCGTTCTCTTCCATTTTTTTCTTGGCCATTCTAAATGATCTAACCAATTCATTATTCTCATATAACATAGCTTTCAAATAAAAAATGATACTAGCATGAAAATTGTGGATGTTATTTTTTGCTATGTTCCTAAGATGACTAATAGCTTGGTTTTGTTGTATCCCTTGGATAAAAAAGGTGATAGGTGTCTCATTAAGAATTTCACACTTGAGGTTGCTAAAGGGGTTGTGGTGGCAATTGTTGGCAAGTAGGTAGAGACATTTTATGAGCTTGTTAGCACGAATATTGAGGGTGCAACTAAGGTAGCATTGAGAGTGTTATTCAGTTGTTGTTAACCTTAGATCGGTGCTAATGGTACACATGAGTGTTATCGGTATGATTGGCAGGTTCATGTTATGTGACCTAGTTACATCCATATGTTTTACCTTTTATGAGTACAAAAATCTTCTTCATAAGGAGGTGAATCATATAGATAAGTAGGTTGTGGTTAGTTTGGATAATATAGATTATTTTAGTGTTGAGGAATATGGGTAGTAGGTGAATAAAGGGGCATTAGTTCAAGTAGAGTATGGAGGCTTGTGGAGGATCCTATTGATGATATCTTTTAATAGTTAACTAATTATGCCTTATATACTACATATAGAAGTATTAGTGTGCTAGAGCCAATACTAGATCAAAGGTTATAGTTGGTGTCAATTCTGCCTTGTGATATGTTGTTGTTGTTGCTACCAAAGAGATGTGATCTCTTTGGCAAACTCATACATTAGTATGCGGTGTTTTATTGGTTAATATTTTGTTATGTGCTTGTGGTGTGCTTGTTGCAGCAAAATATATGTTTGAGGTGAACAAGTTGAAGACTTTAGATGTGTTCAAATCTAAAGCTATTGAGATGGTTTGCTTATCCACCGTTATATACTTTAGAGATATGAGATGCTTGCTGTATGTTATGGTTAGTGTCAACCCTATTACAGATTAAGCCACGAGTATTGTGAGAATATATATGATGAGTCCTGTGGAGACATATTTGCTAAGTGTGGTGTGGATTCTAAAGTATTGAGTGTATACGACATCCACTTGTATGGGGTATGTGTTTTAACTATTCCATTGTCAGGTTGCTCTAATCTTGGTTGTGGTTGTAATGATCAGATGTGCACTAATATGTTAATATTATGACTTAGAGGTTTTGAGGTTGTGTGTTTGGTTATGATCAGAGTTGATGACATTGTTTGGATTGAAGTGTTAGCTTGTGAAGCTAGGATGATATAATGCTTTGCTTATGATGTTAATCTAGTGTGCGCACTAATGGAGTCATTGCTTTCCCTTGTTCATTTTCCACAAGGGGAGCTTTGAACTCATGGGTTTGTGATGATCTTTTATGTTCCTATTGTTACCTATCACAAATACTATATCAAGGTGGAGATTTTGAGATCATAACTTGCATTTTTGTGTGTATTCTAGCATGCATTGTTGCATGCATATGTTTCGAGACAAATGAAGGCCAAGGGATAGAACAAATCAGAGGCGTTTTAGTTAACATGACTTGTGTTCCTTTATGCTCCTTGGTCTTTCATTATTTTTTGAGAGTTTTAGAAAACATATGGGACCCCTAAGTTTATTAACATGATTCGTATTTTCTCTATTTTCTTTTTGTTTTGCTTGTATCGGTTACGTATTATTATAAATAGGTTGTGTATGTAACCCTAGATATATTAGTTTGCTATTGAGTTTGTCCAAACCCTCTCATCATATATTGTCTTATATTTTTGAGAGTTGTCTGCTGGGTGATTTTGTGATGATTATTTGATTATCTTTGTATTTACAAGTGTATTCTCTCATAATTTCCCAATTATTCTTGTGTTTTGATTGTTCTCACAATTCAATTTTAGATGTCTCGATTTGCTATTAGATCAGGCCATGGGCATATGTGCATTTTTCCCTACATATCTCATTTCTTATGCCATAGAGACAATATTTTATTATCTACCAACTTTTATAGTCTCACTATTTGGTTTTTCACATAAACAGAGTGTCACCTTGTTCATCTTTCTCTCAAGCCAATCTTTATAATATGAAATATTCGTATATCTTAGTAATCTTTCTAGGAACTTAGCTATAGTATAATGATAATTTTGATATTCAATTGTTCCTTTAAGAAATCCTTTAATAGGTTTCTCATTTCATATGCACAAGTATATTGATTCTTATCAATTATAATCTCATAAAATATTTCATCCTCAAAGTAAAATGTATAATGACATTGCAATTAAATAGATTGATCTTCTAGATTGTATTCAGGTATAGGCTATAGGAAGCCTTTATACCTTAGCCATCAAATTAATTATCAAACAAGAAGCATCAGACTTCAATAATAAAACTATTAACTGGATGGAAAATTTCAGGCTTCAACCATAAATTTCATCTACCCTCCACAATTATAATATGAGAGGAAGATTATTGTAAATACTTAAAAAACTGTGGTGGTGAAGGAAACCTGACTATAGTAGGTTCATAGTCTCATAATCAAGTAGTCGATGAATTCTACACACTGCTAAGTTGACTACTTCATAATTAGTAATATAAAAAAACTAAATTTAAAGAATGTAATATGCAAGAATTAAATCACACAAATAAAATGCATACATAAAAGTGCAAAAATACAATAAGCGCATGGGTATTTGTGATTGTTAAACGATTTGATCTTTGAGATCAAACTGTACTTGAAGTGCTTCATAGTAATAAGCCTCTTAATCTTTTGATTGGTAATACATAAGCCTTAAAAGACTATAAACCATTTAATATCCTTGATCAAATTGCTTATAATGCATTCACCACCTTTTAACCATTCTCTCTTCTAGATCAAATTATGCATCAAGTATTCAGGACCATTAAATCATTAGGTAAAACTTTTAGCTTCCACCTCAATTGTGTTAATATCTCATTCCACTATAATGGACGATGAGACCATTAATTCATCATTTTTATACTCTCATTTCTATAGTCATTTTATATGGCTTTCCAACAACTTTAGATGATGGATGTTTGTACAAGGTGTTGAGTAATGAGATTATCAAACCATCACTTTTATTTACTATTATCTAAATTGATCATATTGAATCAGATTTAAAACTATTGAATGAGAAGCTTTATGCTTCTACAATTACCACCATGCATTACCCCTATCGTTTATCTTATAGTAAGATGGGAGTTCATCATAGATACTTTACACACTCTAATGGTGGGGATTTATATACAATGATAACGTTATTGCTAATCCACCACTTTCATTTTACAAATTTTCATACATAGGCACCTTAAGTCACCTTCTATCAACTTTGAATGATGGAAATTTGTACATGGTGATGGGCGATGAAATCATCAATCCACCACCTTTCTACTCCTTTTTTTTTTGGAATAAGTTGATTACATAGATAGAACATATACAAAATATAAATGATATTAGTTTATACCATTAGTTTTCCATTAATATATTGGATCCTCAAATATATAATAGACATGTCAAACAAAATTAGTTAGATAAAGTATCATTAATGAGCACAATCAAGAAACAAATCCTACAACAAAAATGTTATTCGTAGATAAACCATGCAATATGGGAAACCCATGGGATTTGACCAATCAAATTTAGTGATTTCGTATTTATGGATTTGTCTAATAAAAAAGCTATCAATCACATCATGGATTCTATGGAGTAACTTAACATGACACGTTAGATATTAGTTATATAAAAATTAAAGCATCATAAATAACAACAACAAACAATTTGCCCAATTATATTTTTTGGGGTCTAGTAATGGGATTAATCAATTAACGAAAATAAAAGAAAAAGCATATGAATTTGAATAGATAATAACACATATAAATTACTGCAATATGCCAATATTAGATGTATATGTGGAGCAACCTCTTGTTGATATCATGTGATAATATTATATTAATAGTATAATACTCCGTTCTCCCAAATCCTAAGTACTATATGTAATTGGCCTATTATCTCATCTAATACATACATACATATATATATATATATTCTATTATCAAGCCTCATTTCGTTCGTGTTAATTTTTAGACATTTCGTCGATTATTTCTCTTGTATGTGTAAAACACATTTACTGTAATTTTTCTTATTCTTGTGTTTTCACTATTTGCTACCCCTTCAAATTTTGTGGATTGATCTAAAAATAATTTTGAGTTCATCCATCCATTCTATTCATTCATGTTTTACCATTTCCTTCCAAATCGTCAAATTGTGAAAAAAATTATTGATGCGATTAGATGATTTTAGCCGTTTTTCTATTTTTAATCCGTTGGTCATCAAATGAGTTCTGAGACCAAATATTTTTATATATTTGGGTTTCTAAAAACATTCTACATCAATTCATGACAACTTGAACCTCTCGTTATTCGTTTTGTGTATTTGTGGAAAAACACATTTCCGCGACTTACCCGTTTTTGTTGTTTTCCATCCGTTGAGCTTCAAACCAACTCAAATACTCAATATTTTTTATATATTTGAGTTTCTAAGATTATTTCAAACATTTTCATACTTTTTATAATTTTTAGAATTCAAATGATATTTTTCTCAACAAGTGTCCATTATTAGACTTTCTTCCGATTTAATTAATCAAATAAATTGTAACCAATCCTCTAACTAATATTTCAATCCTAACTAGTCTCCTAAGCAAACCAAATTAGATTTTTAACTTGGTTACATTTCTCCCAACCAAAAAGTACAACTAGTATCACAATCATGATTTTATGACATTTTTCTTACACACTCAACCATAGCTTAACATCTCTCTTACACCCCTAATCCTATCACTCAAGTGAGGAAAAAGTCAAACCAAAAACTTAATTCACACTCCTCTATATTAGATCTCACTCTATTTTTGCCAAATGGTGCATTCCAATCTCAAAATATACATAAAATCATGAATTTTAGCAGAGTGCAAAGTTGATTACTTTTCAACTTGCAGCAACTCGTTCTCTCTCTCTCTATGGTTGTCCTTTTCCTTTGTTTTTTGTTTCTTTGAAAAGATTGCATTGCATACTACGACTTCATATAATTTAAATCCCTGAAGTTGAGCTCCTTTAAGCTTATCCATAACCAAACTTTTGCTTCGTGACCAGCTTCACAAAATCAGCAAATCTGGTTTTTTTTTATGACTTCTAGCATCTACCACGCGTCGACCTTGCTTCCTTTACCATATATTCATGTTTGGTATTTTTCCTTGCATGTTATACGTCATCTAGGTACCCTTCTTACCAAGGAAATCTTTCCCCTACCCTCTCTTTTTTCCTCTCCTATCTGCCTTGTCCGAGCAACCTTGGAGTTTTTGTTGCAATCGTTGAGTGGGTTGCAGCAGAGATTTCATGCCTTTCATCCCATTTTTTCTCCTTGGTTTCCTCCCCTTTAACCCTTCAAAACCTTAATATATTATTCCTTTGTGGTTATTGGTTGTTTTGTGGTGATTTTCAAGCCTCCCTATTTAAGAGTAATCTTTTATATTTCAATTCTTCCATTCTAATTCCTTTCTTTCCCATTTTTCTTATTTATTAATTTTGGTTTATCTAACTCTTTTATCTTATATTCTTGAAGGTGACCAAGTGGGTTTAGAGAAGGAATTGCTAGATTCCTTTTTTTTAGCTTTGCTAAGGAGCTTAGGAGTTTTTGTAACTAAACTAACCTTTAGAAATATGATTTTGTACTAGGTGTATTATATGTTCTCTTATGTGTGGCTAGATTTATTTTAATTATAAGCATGAAATAATATCTTGAAAAATATTGTATGATATATGTATATTTCTATATTATGTGTATAAGCATGAAAATCAAATGAGAAGATGGTTTGTGTGATTTTTTTTTTATGTTTTTATGCTTGCCGGAAAGGTAATGAATATTTAGTAAAGTAGTGATGAATGTTTAGTAGAGTCGTGTTGAATTTCCAGTATAGCCATGATGAACTTGGATCCGAGTATTTTAGCTCTCATCCTTATTATTTTATGTGATTTTTGGTTGTTTAAAATTTATCTAAGTACTTCACTGTATGTATAATAGTGTATAGAAGCTAGGTTATGAGTTTTGGATCATTTAGAATTGAAATGAATTTTTTTAAGGTTTAGACATATTCAACCATGGGTACATTGGGCATTATAGATTGTTTTTGAAAGTTTTAAGTGCATCATTTTCTTCATTGGGTCTTTTACATAAAATTTGGTATATGATATGTTAGGGTTTGATGTTATTTAGAGTAAGTTATGAATTTTAGAAGTTTAAGGTATTTTTTGGTGAATAAGGGAATTTTGGTCATTACCTGTAAAATTTTGGAAATTTTGAGACCTAATTGAATATTATATTAATAAAATAATTTAAAATGTGTAAGTCTAAAACTTGGGTGACATTTATGGGTAGACTTAGAGACCTTAATTAAAATAATTCATTAAGTAAGAAAAAGAAAAAGAGAAAGAGACATTTTGGGTGCATTGAGGAATCTTAATATTTTAACTTGCTGTCCTATTTATATTTTATCCTAAGAAAACAATTGGTTAAGTGTAATAATTTTTAGCATGAAATACACCTCTATTGATATTAAGTTTAATTAGTTGACCTTATTGACATTTTAGTCATTTATTATGTCTTTAGACTAGTTATTTAATTTAGCCTTATAGATGAACCCTCGGTTGACTTAAATGTTGGATATTGATCTTTATCTTGAATAATTAGGTTTAATATACATTGATAACTAACTATATTAGGCCTTTCATGGCATAAAACTTGGGCTTTAATGCCTTAACAATCTTCCTTAGGCTTACATGCCTTAATAATATCCCTTGGGCTTTAATGTCTCATATATTCAATTGGACTTTAATGGCATTTTAATGGGCCTTTTTGCTTTAAATAGTTCGACCCTTGATTCCTTAATGGATTAAGTGTGTAGATAATATTGGAATTTGATAAAATAATTGGTTTATGTTCAAAGAAGTGATCAAGTGATGTTCTATGGCCCTCTCCTTGTTCAACCTAAATCTTTGATAAAACATTAATCACTTAAAGTGAAAGATTTAGAGTTGGGACTTGTATCACTCAGGGTAGCTATCCGAGTTAGGCTTGGTATTTACTTGGTACCATTCCGGTGTTTTTATTCTGTGATATAGGGTGCCTTACGAGGTCTGAAGAGAGCGTTTTCTACTCTATAGGTGTCTTGATATATTTCAGCCCTATAGGGGGTGTGCATACTTAAGTGACTAGATGTCCTATTATTTGATAGTTTGGTTATGTTTCTGGCTGGCCATCTAGGGCTAGTACCGTTCAAGTACTAGATTCATTGTTAAGGTTCCTTTGATCCATCCTCAAGTTGATATAATAAATTGGTTGTGATCACGATGATAAAATATAATAACCAATGGATCCCATCTACCCATACAGTCATATTACATTATTTTTTGCTTGATGGTTGAGTTTTGTGTTCTCAATTAACATATATATGTAAGCATGATATCATCTTATTATTATATGTTCTATTACTTTCTTTGCATGGGCCTCGTACACAATGCTATTTCTTTAGGATAGTTGTGTTACTCAGTACACGTAGAGTATTAATACAACACATTTGTAGACGTTGTGTCGTAGGTATTTGATGATGATCCTACTGACTTTGAGGAGGTTCCTCAGACGGAGTGATGCAGGTTTATACCCCGGAGGTAGGGTGTAGAATTATTTCTATCCGAGGTCACACATGTTATATGCCCTAGATTTTGGATATCTCTTTTGGACTCTTCATCTCTTTTAACCCCCTTATCTCTTTTATATATTATATTATCTGGAGCATGTACTCCATACTTCGTTATTATGTCTAAATTATTAAAATCGTTTGCTATTTATATCTATTTTTGTAAGTTTTTATTTATTTGATGTAAAGTTTTAGCCTTATGTGTAGTATGAGAAATATATGGAATAGACTCGTGCTATGTGTGGTAGTAACACCTGCTATATTATGTTAATGCTTCCGCTTAAAAACAAAAATTTCTAGTAGTAAATTTTGTGGTATTACAGATAGAATATGCACAAGAAAGATAGAAGAGAAGAGAAGGAATATGACTTGTTTTCTTATTAATCTTCACCTATATTGTGAATATCCTTTATGTATATACATAACACCACAATTAGGACTCAAAAATATTAATGGAGGTTAGAACATAAAATGATTCAATAGGTATAAAAAAATGGTTGCAAATCAATACTAATGGGACCTAATGAAGTAGATTGATGAGTACACTAATAGAGAGAGTATATAACATTCTCTTTTTTTAATAGGGTACTCGTAACAAGATGTGGTATATATATAGGTAGAGGACCAAGTAAAAACTATTTCTTATAATAAATACATAAGAACCATTCCTACTTCACCCAATTGAGAAAAATGAAGGCACAAGATCAAATCTTAATGTCTAATATAAATAGTCAGTTGGTGGCATAATTGCAATAAATGAGGGTCATTGCTGAATCACGCACCAAAACTAATACATTATATATTATAAAGAGAAAATATTATCATGGAAACTTAGTCGGTATAGTGGTTTCTTTATGTGCTTATAGTGGTTTCTCTATGTGCTTCATCCTTGATGATTCATGCTCGAATCCTGCTAGCTGTAATGATTCATCTATTTTCCCCCTTCCTTTTCTTTATTATTAAAAACTTAAAATTATTTTTTCCCTCAAGTTTCATTCACATTTAGCTAAATTTAGGTTTGGGGGCTTTAGGTTCATTCAAGTTAAGATTTTTGATTTGTGGGATAAGTTATTATTATTATTATTATTATAAAGTTTAGGGTTTATTCCATTTATTTTAAGGTTTTTTTTTACATTTCAAATATGGTTTAGGGTTTATTCCATTAATTAGGTTTTTCATATTTTTAAGAGGGTGTGAGGTTCATTCCATTATTTTGAGTTTTAAAAAAATTTCGTAGGGTTTAGGGTTTAGAGGTTTTAAGTTTATTTGATTTTATATTTTTTCAGATTAATTTGTGGCTAAGTGTTTTTTTGGTAATTAATTGAGTATATTTATTCCATTGATTTAGAGCAAAATGTATACAATTAGCTAGACTCAATAAGGATTAGCCATTGTTTCCTAAGATATCTATATAAGACATGAGCCTCTCATAAAACTTACAATGTAAAAAAGCAAATATCTTGCTACTAAATCATGCAAACTCACTTTTCTTGTACAATGAGGATGTTTAGAAAAAAATCTACAGTTTATTTCCTTACACACATAGTACATATCAACAGCAATAAATGCCTTGATCAATTGATTTCTCACTTTACAGCCTCGTCCTCCATTTGCACTCTACCCAAGTATATCAGTATAGCTTGTCATTGTTTGATGATAACCTAATTTTTGTAGCATAGGTTTCCATGCCTCCATTGAGTATTCACAAGAAAAAAATGGGTGAGAGATGGTTTCTTCATATTGTGTGCAAAAAACACATATTTTCTTTAAGGAATCCATATATCTTAATCTTGTCCTATGTCTGAAGCTTGTTTGGAAATGTTAGCCATAAGATAAACTAATTTTAAAGGATATGAAGAGGGATTCAAACTATTTTATCCCAAATCATCATTTACCCCCTTAATTCTTATTGCTTCATAGCCTTTATAGATGGCATTCTCACCATTTTCACAAATGTGAGTTCTCCCTTGAATTAAGGTAAACAATGTCAGGTAATACTATTTACAATTGAGGACTCTCTTCAAGTTCTAAGAATCATATTCCCTTGTTCCTACCTCCCATATTTTATCTTGCTTAAGATAGTAATTATGCACCCATTTCACCCACAATAAATCCTTCTTTTGGGCTAGGAACCGTAATAGTCTTCCAATAGCAACAATGTTCCATCAAAAAATGTTTATGATACCTAACCCTCATTTTTTAGGGTGATAGATCTTGTCCCATGAAACTAGATTCTTCCTTGTATTTATAACCAAAGGAATATTCTACAAATGGCATTGATATCATCAATGACATATTATGGAATAAGGAAAATGAGACACCAATAAGTTTGTAGATTAAGAAGAATGGATTTAATCAGTTGCACTCGACCATTATAAAGAAGGAAAGATGATTGACAACTTATGATATTGGAGGTGTAATTATCAATCAAAATTCTATTATAATGAGAAGGAGTTATGTTTTTACCATATAGAGGAACCCCTTGATAAGTCATGGGTAAGGATCGTGAATTAATATACAACAAAGAATGGACCTATCCATAACATTTTGATTTGCTGACCCTCCATAATAAACCACACCTTTTGAAGTGTTGATACAAAGTCCTGATAATTATAGGAATGTATTAAATTACTGGAAGAGGATTGAAATGGAATCCTAATTACCTTTACAGAAAAATAAACGGTAATATGCAAACATTAAGTTTACTATCTATATCTTCTAGCATCTAGGATAAAGAGAAAGGTGAGGATTTAACCAAACACAAAGTAAAATTCGATTAAGTGGTAGCTTTTCATTAAGAACTACAAATTAAATCCTTAAGTTTCACCTAATGTATGTCTATCAAGTAGCATACGGTGAATAAGTGTCGATACTATCAAGAGAGTGCATTCCTAAATTCTAAAGTGAAATTTGATTGATCATCCGTAGAGACACGTACTTTAAACTTTAACTAAGAATAGCTACAAGAATTCTTTAAATATCATTCCTATATAATTATCCTACTCCATCTAAGGCCTAAGTTTCAAGTTCATCGACATAATTTGTCTAGAAAAATAAGCTCACTTAAACTACATGCAAAATGTCAATTTTGATGCCCAAAATATCTTATGCTCAACCAAAACCTAAACATATATATCCTTAATATTTTTGCACTGAATTATGCTAAATTCTAACTTTCATATTATGTAAAAAAACAACAGAAAATTGATTATAAAGTCAGTCCAAAACATGATGAAATAGCCCCAAAAGTGCTTCAAACCTATCTAGGTTTATCTACTTGATTAAGCACTTTGTAAAATCCATTCCCGATCATATAATATAATTCAATAATCATTTTTATAAGCATAAAATAATCTTATTTGAGATTTAAAAATAGGCTTGCATATATGTTACAAAATCAATGCAAATATGAAGAGACCAAGCTTCTATAGAGCATGAAAAGCTATCAAAACTTAGTTCTCTATTCTCACTTGATGCACTAAACTTTCCATCATTTAAAAAAAAAATTAAGCATGCATTTAGCAAGAGAAGTAAGCAAAATTCATATCTAAAATCATATATGAAAACATAGTAGGTAAACATGTCTATATATATCATAAATAATCTATATAAGACAAATACAACTCAGCTCATTTGAACCTATACATTTTTGTTTTTTTCTTCTTATTATTATCTAAACTTTCTATGGTTTTAATAACATTCTTTCAATGTGCGAAAAAATTGAGTTTAAGTTCTGAAATTAAACAAAAAAAAACTAGAATAGAGAACAACTTTTGCGTTGCATTCACCACATAGAAGGGATTCTAATTTACATACTTATATACATGATATCTCTAACTCTTTTCTCTTAATCATAATGATATTAACTGATAAAAAATCATAAAAATAAAATAAAATATCCAAACAAAATTCCAACAGTTAACTAAAAATAGATTATGTGCACCAACTCTATAGAATCATTACCAACTAATGATAGGATTTAACTTCATCTTTGAGTCCTAATTTAAGGCTTATTAATCATAGTTTGTAATAACCAATTGTTTTCCTAGAATTTTTCCAATAATAATTAAAAATATAGCTACTTATAGTTAATTAAAACTCCATTAACATCAGACTAAACACAAAAATAGATACGTTAACTATACATCAACTGCAAAAAGTTAAGAATAGTTTAACACATATATTAACTCCTTCTTAGTTCAGTGCTTGCTGGATTTTGGTAATTAAACATAGCTGATATACTCATCATTAAGAAAATTTATACCTCAATATGCCTCAAGCACATTAACACAAGTAACTTAAAAGCTACAAGCATTTAGAACTTAGTGAAATACACATATCAATCTTAGCTACTAATTTAGAACTCATTTATAAATATGGCCTATAATCTAGAATTAGTGTGGGGGTGTCAATATATGAAAGAAATTAAAGCTACTTCTAATTATACTAATAAAACTTAAAATAAACTACCTAAAAATATACAACTGAGAAAACACTAAAATTAAGCTCACGATAACAAGTATCAATTTAGCATTCTTTTTTTTTAACAAAGTTAATTTAGTAGGTTAACTGTAGAAAACCTATTAGTAGCCTTATCCCTATACACTTTTACTTGCTAGAACCAAACCTACTTGATTCTAACTCATTAATATTAATATGTTTGTTCGAAAATGATCAATCAAACACTCAAGTAGGATCATCAATCTTTCTTTGGTGTTTCCAGTAGATGGTTTGATCAATGATGAGGGCTTCAACTCTTTGATTGGGATTTGGGACTGTTACTCTTCAACTCAACAAACATACATCTTAGAAGAAATCACATAGTTTTATTTCTAGATTATATACAACTCTCAAGCACTCACTCACTTGGAGAAGAATAGGGAGATTTTTTGAAAATTCTTAAGATCTTATTCAACCATCACACACACACACACACACGAGTGACCTTAGTTTACCTTTTACTAACCAATCTATAACTTAAACAACCTTAAGCTAGCTAGGTTAACTATTTATTAAAATAATTAAACTAATACACTACACCCCTATATCATACATACAATCGTCTATAATTACAAGTTACAAGACATTACAAAGTATGCATAAAATCTTAAAGCTAAACAAAACCCTAACCATACAATAATCATGTAACCAATATTTGTGTCTCGTAGCTTTATCTTCTATGCAACTTTTTAACCCTTTTATTGTACATTAGATATATTTGGTAAGTTTTTATTTTTGCAAACATATATAATATATGCATAAATCACTTAATGAAACATTAGTAGCATTAGGGTTTTCAAGAATAATTGGTACCATCTCAAAGTATGTTAATTCTTGACATCCAATGGAATAAAAGTGAGATGTTCTTACATCAAATATAAAAATTACTATGAGGACATCATTAACCCTAAGAGAATTTATCCATGATAGTTAGAATGAAATTTTCCTAGATCATGTAATGCTCTAATTAAGACCCAGTCATGCAACCGACTAAACCTTAATTAGTTACTCTTAGAATTTTTAATTCAATAGCAATTACAAACTAAATGTTTAACGATAACATTATATTCACTACTAATATAGTATGATGTCAAGAACTATATACACAAAATGAATCATATATCATTCAATTCAAATAAGGCATAAATACTAAAATTAACCTATGGATTGGATATATAATTATAATTATTATCTTAAATCATCACAATTAGAATTACTAAACTAAAATTTCATAATAGAAAGATAATTAAACTAGGGAACTAGATACAAAGATGGATGGGACTAAGAGAGACTCATTCAATTTTACATCTAAATTTGTAAACTTGGACACTTCTGCAACCCTATGTATAGAGCTTCAAAATCCTCCTCCACTTGGTCACGATCCAACTTGATTTCAATGGCTTGTATCCCTCTTTAAACTTACACGTATCCTTACACTATCCCTTCATCCAATCACTCCTAATTTATGGGCAAAAGTGGCTTCTTTCGTTAATTGCTTCTTCTTCTTCTTCTTCTTCTTCTTCTTCTTCTTCTTCTTCTTCTTCTTCTTCTTCTTCTTCTTCTTCTTCTTCTTCTTCTTCTTCTTCTTCTTCTTCTTCTTCTTCTTCTTCTTCTTCTTCTTCTTCTTCTTGTTCTTATTATTATTATTATTATTATTATTATTATTATTATTATTATTATTATTATTATTATTATATTATTATTATTATTATTATATTATTATTATTATTATTATGTGCCACTTAATTTTATAGCTTACTAGTAGATCTTGCTAGGGTTGATTGTTGTGATATTCGTGTAAGTAGTTAAATTAATGCATTTTATTTTAGGTTGAGAATATTGGCCATTCATCTTCTAGCTTGAAGTGATAGTTGAATCCTTGAAATCCTGCAAAAGAATAATAATATCTGCTTGTTTTGTTGAGATGTTGTGCCGTGACTTTTTTTATTTACCTTGCGCAAGTTGTGTTGGAAGATGTTGGTCCACCAATATCTATATATTTTCTATCTTTCCATCTCTTAAACAACAACTGCTCTTCATTTGTTAGAGATTGTTGACTTGCATATTTCCCCTCTTAGTTATGTGTGGTATTCATACATATATAGTGTGCTAACCATCTTCCTTTTCTTTTTATTTACAAGACCATGAACCTACATAAGAATAATAAATGCACACTATGTTCTTCTAATAATATCATTTTAGATTGATAACTTTGGTCATAAAATAATAAAGTGTTGCAAAGTATCCCATCATTGTTACCAATAAAATTTAGCTATAAAAATTGATTTAGGGAACTAAAATATGACATATTATACGCTTATCATAAGGTATTCCATCATTATACAAAAAGGTGGGAGATAGAGGATACCTCTATCTTAAGCCTCTATGAGCATGGAAAGGATAATGCAACACCCCATTGAATATAATTGAATATCTCATAACCGACACACATTGGAAGATGAAAAAGACCATATAGGGGGGAGTGGAGAGCATAGAGAACTTGTTGAAGGAAATCCCATATAACTATATCATAAACTTTCTTCATATCAAGCTTAGTCCATAGATCTAAGACTTAATTGTTTATAACCATGGGACTCAAGTGTTTCTGACCATAGCCTTTAATCAACTTAGTTGCAAGGAGGACATTATTGCCAATGTCCCTTCCCTTAACAAAGGCATATTGAATTGCACCAATGATATCATATAAAATTAGTTGTAGTCTTGGAGAAATAATTTTTGCAATGAACTTATACAAAATATTGTAGTAGGTAGTTGGAAAAAATCACTTACTTTAATGGTATTAGGTATCATAGGAATGAGATTAAGGCTAGAAACATTCAAACCATGTGGGATAACACCTATGATAAGGAAATTCTGAACAACAACAATTACCTCATGTCAAAGAAGAATGCATTGAAACCATATGGTCTTGGAGCCTTATTCCCATTCATATCAAAAACAACGACCTTAAATTCCTCATATGTGATTGGCTTAAGTAGTAGTTTTTATTGCTCATGTGAAACAACCGGACCCTCCAGAAAATTTTTTACTTGTTATATATCTAATTTTCTATTTCCATCACCTCGTGTACCCATCATTTGTTTGTAAAAGTTTAAGAAAGCCTCAAAGATTCTTTTTCAATTTGCACACGTCTCCTTTGATCATCTACTAGTGACTGCACCTGATTTCCATGTTTCCTTCCCTTCACAATGGAGTGAAAGCACTTTGTATTTGCAGCCCTTAGTTTCAACCATTGAATTCTTGATTTATAATTATAAAATTATTCTTCACATGTGGAAAAGTAGTTAAATTGAAGTTGCTAGTGACTCTCTTGGTGAATAAGGTTTGAATTCAGATGATCATGACTAAGTCTCTCTTGAATAGAAAAAAAATTCTCCCTAGTTCTATTAACTCTGTTAGTAATGCCACCATATTTCACTTAATTCAGTTCTTTCAAAGGTTATTTAAGCTTCTTCAGTTTTTGAATAATACTCATTAGGGAATGTACTCTAGTATTTTGCTCCCAAATGTCAGAAACATTGCTATCAAGTTTCTCATAATTTCCCCACATGTTATAGAACGCAAATGGTCTAGATCCCTGAGTAATTACTTGGCTTATGGTCACAGTTATAGAAGTGTGATCAGATATCAAAGGAAAAGAGAAGTAATCATGTGAACATTCATAAAATTCAAACCACCTTGGATTCCCCAAATCTCTATCAAGCTTCTTGTCTATTACACTAGGCAAATTTGTGGTTAAGTTTAGGATTTAGGGCTTATTATATTTATTTCATATTTTTCAAATTTTAAACAGTTTTAGGGTTTGTTCTACTTATTTTAGTTTTTTAATATTTTTAATATGTTAGGGTTTATTTCATTTATTTTAGGGTTTAAGGTTTAAGATTTATTCCATTTATTTTAGTTTCTTAAGATTTTTAATATGGTTTAGGGTTTAGGATTTATTTTATGGTTTTTAAATTTTTAATAGAGTTTAAAGTTTATTCTATTTATTTTAGAATTTTTAGATTTTTAATAGGGTTTAGGATTTAATTCTTCAATTTTAGTTTTTTAGGTTTTAATAAGGTTTTTAGATTTCTAATATGGGTTATAGGTTAAGGTTTAGGGTTTAGGGATTAGAATTTATTTCATTTATTTTATATGTTTAGTAGGGTTTACAATTTAGCGGCTAGAATTTATTTCATTTATTTTATATTTTTTAGTTTAAGGTTTATAGTTTATTATATTTGATTTAATTTTTTAATAGGGTTTACGATTTATTTAATTTATTTTAATTTCTAATAGATTTTAGAATTTATTTGATTTATTTAATATTTTTAGTAGGATTTAAAAATACATTATACTATCTACAATATGTAATATATGAAATGATCAACATCTCATTGGACACTTATGATTGCATTTGATATACATTAAACCATTTAGTTAATGAAATATACATCATTCCACTGTGATAGGCTTATTATTTTTTTTCACATGGTGTTATAACTTTTATTGTTTTGTCTTGCTTACTTTAACACGAACTAGGGGTCCATATGTATTAATAACACCATAAAAGAAAAGAAACAAAAGTTAACTCATGAAAGTAACCATATGTTAGAAAATAATAATAATAAAGGTCGAGCATGGAAACATTTGTTTATAAGATTCAAAAATGTTTACAGTAATGCCACCGCATGCAATAGTTTTCCTTTCTTAGTTGATTGATTTATAATATTGAACGTCCATCCTTCAAATCCAATGGTTTATAAGTATTTTTATGTATTTATTTTAAGAGAGGTTTTTATGTCATTCTTCCCATATATATATATTCAGGCTATTGCACAAACTTTATTTTATGTACAAATATAGGAACCACCAACGACCATTGGATTTTTTTTTAAAAAGGGCTAATATTACATCCTAATACAAAACAAGGTGGTAGAATTTTAATTGAATACAATTTTATGGGTAAAAATAATACAACGATGTCGTCAATAATTGTTGCCTCTTTGCCCACAACTCCCTCTCTACCTGTCCCTCCCTCTCCATCTCAACTCCCTCCATTCCTTATCATCCCTTCCCGTAACACCCCCAAAATTCACTCCTGAAAAAAAATTTCTTTGAAAGAATAAAAGAATAAGCTAAAATAGAATTTTGGGAATATTACCGCCACATCTAATACAAGATAAATGTCCTCAATCTATCTCATGTTAGATGCAAGGCTAAAACCTGTCAAATAAAATTCCAAACAACATCTATATCATGAGGATAAACTCCCACAATGAGATATCCACAAGCAGAT
The DNA here is from genome assembly GCA_030549775.1 of Tamarix chinensis. Lineage (NCBI taxonomy): Eukaryota > Viridiplantae > Streptophyta > Magnoliopsida > Caryophyllales > Tamaricaceae > Tamarix > Tamarix chinensis. Next base: position 65,734,059 of record CM060172.1, read on the forward strand.
GGCAAGTGAACAATTTCACTGAATAAAATCATTAATGAATAAATCAGCGAAACCAGTGAAATAAACCCGAATTTTAAAAGCTTATTAGAGTATGAGGAATTAAAAGTCAATTACAACACCCTTCAAATTTTAAATAAAACACTTGAAAATTCCAAAAATAAATACAGTCAAACAAGAAAAATCCCGATAGATCAAATTCCGGATTGCCTACTCTCTCAAGCCAAGCCTTAAACCCAAAAATAATATCCGATCTCAAACCTACACAAGAGGTTTGCTCCCCACCATCAATGGATCATCATAGGACCCATTCAACCAAGGTAGCATCAGTACGGGTCTGGTATTGAGTAAATCAAGACTACTCAACTCATGGAAGGAAACATGAAATGCTTAATATACGAAAGAGTCTAGCTTACAATTCTCATGCTCAATTATATGTATGATAGATGCACCATTACACTCATACAATAATTCAGGCTTAATTATACACGTATTACATACAATAAAACATAGGATCACAGATTTATACTTATGAGTACATTACTAGACACGACGACACATAAGATACAAGCATACAAAAAATCACGATCGCATGCTAAGTAACACCAATCCAACAATCCAATAATAATCATTATTACATCTGATTTCATTTATTTACGACGAGTTTAGGGACCCCACTATTCTTAAACCAATGGAACGGTCTGAAGCACCTCTCGGGGACAACACACCCGAGCCACTATTATCGTCCGGTGGAATGGACCCTACACCTCTCAGGGCAAAACGCTCCTGAGCCACTATTCTTAACCGGTGGAACGGTTTGAATCACCTCTCAAGGACAATACACCTGAGCCACTATTATCATCCGGTGGAACGGACCCTACACCTGGTCTTGACTCACGTAATCTTCCACTTTAAATTATTAGTGTCTTATTCATTACTTATCTCATATCATATTCTTATTCACATTGAGTATAGGGCCCCACTATTTTTAATCCGGTGGAACGGACTGAAGCACCTCTCAGGGCAAAATGCTCCAGAGCCACTATTCTTTACTGGTGGAACGGCTTGAATCACCTCTCAGGGACAGGACACCTGAGCTACTATTATCGTCCGGTGGAACAGACCCTACACCTCGGTCCAACTCACGTGATCTTCCACTTTGAATTATTAGTATCTTATTCAAGGATTTTAACCGACCATAAATCAGGCCCACATGAATAATTCCATGACATAAAGATATAGCATAGGATATCATATAATTTCAATCCATACTCAAGTGTCATATTAACACACATTTGTATTGAGGCTATAAATTCATACATACATACAATTACCACGCAGAACACATAATACGCTTGACATAATTAAGTAATCAATAACCATACTTGTCACCTTCTACTTCAAGTAGACATACATCCAAATTCCGCCATAAGTAAAGGTAAGTAATGACTTACCTAAATCCGAAGCTAGCTAAGCAAATTGAGGAAGAGGGAGAGATATTGAAAGCTCGACAATCCACGAGAAATTTTTCCTAGATCGCCGATATAAATCGGAACTAGGTTAAAAACTACCTTATCAATTAATAATTCACATATTCTAATTAAATAAACGCAAACGGACACAAACGATCTTTCTTGGAAAATGTGTCCAAAACTTATGACTCAAGAGCATAGCTCTATTGAGATTTAAGATTAAATATAAATCAAATTGGATTAACACACATATCACTTGGGACATTTCAAATTAATTTGGAAAGCTCGAGAAAGAATACTCGATTATAAGTTAATTTATTGAAAATGACTTATTCCTTAGGTTTTACAACTAAATAGGTAAACCAACCATTTGCATAGAACCAAATCCAAACCGAATAGATTAAAACATAATTCAAATGATTTAAAACCCAAAGACAGAAATCGATTAGATAAAAGGCACATAACACAATCAATTTTATAAAACCATATCTGGCAAATCAGGGTTTTTAATGCTCGAGCTATGAACCGACTAATTAACTTTTATTATCTCAAATTGATAGCTTAAGAGTACGATTAAACTGATTTTAAATAAATCTAGATAATCAATTTCAACAAAACAATCTTCCGATTAGCCAATTCAAGACGATCTGTTTTAAAGCCCACGACACAGACTTAGGTAATTCAAACCAATTAATTCCAATTAAAGGTATTAAAATGCAATTAGGATCATTTTAACTATTTCTATAAATTTAATTTTAGAAAAACAATTATACATATGATCAATTTCATAATTTCACTTGAAATCTAGGGTTTTAGGCCCAAAAATACAATTTGGTTGAATTCTATTAATTTATTTAAATTAAATGTTTAGAAATGCAATTAGGCATATTTTATAACATATCATATAATCAATTTCCCAAAACCAATAAAAGAAATACCCAATTCAACATAATTAGGGTTTTTTTAGCCCGGAATACAAATCCAATCAATTCTTACTAAAATATATAAATTGATGGTTCGGAAATGTAATTAAATATATTCTAATATAAATTATATAGTCGATTGAATAAAACGATCCGATTACACAATGCAATTTAGTCCCGCAAGAGTTTTGACATAAAAATCCAATTCCGATCAATTATGCATAATTTTTCCAAATCAACACTTCTGATATGAAATTAAATATATTTCAAATGATATTATAAAATCAATTGAGTGAAACGACTCAATTATGCGACCCAATTTCATTACACACGAATTTTGACCTAGGAATCAAATTCCAATTAATTCCTCATAAATTTCTTAAATTGACGGTTCCGACATGAAATTAGATACATTTTAAAATGTATTGTATAATCAATTTATCCAAAATCGTCAAATCGGGCGAATCCAAAAAATTCAGGCATAACCTGACCAAAAATACGATTTTCACAAATCATTCAAATACACTACAATCAACCACTCTAAATCAATCATACAACATATATATACATAATCAAACAATCAATTTAGCTTTTCATAAGCTAATTCATACTCAATTAATCAAATCAATGTTAGGGTTTTCAAAAATTTATACCAAATGAAAATCAACAAATCGGAGCAAGGGAAGGCCGGAGAAGCTTCATCGGAGGTCAAGGACAGCTCGCCGGTGGTCGGGAGACGTCGGTGGTGACCGAATGGTGGTGGCACGAACTGCACGGTTGCTACTGTTGCGCGCTGCTGCTACTGCTACGGCTGCTCGCGGTTGTAGCTGCAGCTGCGGCAACTCGCGGTTGTTGCCGCAGCTGTGGTGGCTGGCAGTGGCAGTTGGAGCAGGGAGGAGCTGGGGAGAAGGAGGAGGTGAGGGAGGCTGGGATAGGAGCAAGGGAATTGGGAAAGAGAAAGAGAAGAGGAAGGAGAGAAGAAGAGAGAAAAGGAAAATAAGAGGGGGGTCTGTACCGGTGGGTTGGTCTTTTTTTTTACAAATAAAATTATAAAATAAAATACTAAATATCTAAAATTGTCATTGGAAGATTTTATCTAAGATTTATTCAACGAAAATCATTTCGTAAGAATCCGAAAGCTTGAGATCGATAAAAAAAGCTATATAAAGAATTTCGGAAACATTTTCAGAAGAAATTACCAACGAACACAAATATCTATATTATTTATGAAAATACATTATAAGATCCTAGAAAAATATTTAAAAATATTTAAGCCAAATTCTAATAAACCGAGACTAATTTAAATAATTTTCGAAATTGGTTTTCCAAAAACTAAAAAGGACAAAATGAAAGAAAATTAATTTGGGAAAGAAATTCATAAATAAGCTACGAAAATATTTTTAATTTAAAAATTCCTGAAAATCTTAACGATTTCGGGAACAAATAAATTTAAAGTCGGAAATATTTTCTATGGATAAAATCATTAAAACAAATTTGACTATTTAAACAAAAATTCTATAATTTAAATAATATATTTCGTTAACGAAATATAACCCCAAAATAAAGTCGTAATCACACAACAAAGTTATAATTGAAAACGAATCCAAAATATAAAAAATCAAAATACAAGAAAGAACGGGAATACATATTTTTAATCGAAAATCAAAATCATATGAATATAATAAAATCATGGTCGTGAAGGAATTTATCTAGAATGGTCTGCAATGACAACGATTAATTAAATTCAAATATGAAATCGAAATCGTCGATAAATCCATAAAATGGATCGAAATTAAAATAATTAAATATTTACGTCGAATTACGCTAATAAAATCATTAAGCTTAATAAAATTAGATTTCAAAAATATGGGGTATTACACTCCCTCTCTGTCACAATTCACTCTCCTTCTTTACCTTACTATCTCTCCCTCTCCATCAAACTTTGCCCTTTTGAAACCACCTCCATTAGATCCCTCTCTGTTGCAGCTCCATCTCCCTCTCTATCTTACTGTCCCTCCCTCTTCGTCAGACTTCACCTATTCAAAACCACCTCCATCAGATCCCTCTCCGTCCCAACTCCCTCTTCCTCTCTACCTTACCATCCCTCCCTCTTCATCTGGATTTTCCCATTTGAAACCACCTCCATCATATCCCTCTCCGTCGCAACTCCCTCTCCCTCTCTGCCTTATCATCCCTCCCTCTCCGTTAGAATTCACCCATTTGAAACCACCTCCATCAGACCACTAAAGAAGTATGGTCTATATTCAACAAAAAAAAAGGCATCGAAGACCTGACAACAAGATTGAAACTCGAGGTTTGTGAATGTTTCATTTTGTTCTTTAGTTTTAATTCTTCCCCCCCAATACTTGTGCTAATATTCAACTACAATACTCTACAAGTGATCGTGTCTATGATTTTTGGTTGTATGTTTATTTAAATTTAGATTCAAAATTTGAAATTAATCAAAATGTTACTCTGATTTAGCTTGTCATAATTTCTTTTAATTTTTTTTATTACTATGATAAGTCATGGAATCTTATTTTCAAATGTTGATAGTCCGATATTTTAGTGTACATCTTTTGATTTTCAACTTGCAATAGGCTTTGATCACATCATGTTTTTCCTTTTTTTTTTATTCTAGATTTGTCTATAGACCTGCTTTATTTCTGACCAATTTCGCATTTCTTGTTTTGTTTAGGTCTAATTTAGAGAGTTATACTTAGTTTTTGCAACAACAAAAGTTCTTCTCATCGTGTAGGTATTTAGTTACAAATTAAGGAGTATGTGCAATTTCTAATCCAATTAGTTGTTGATTCTAAGTATCTTATATTTGACTAGGATAATTACGTCCACTGATTTTAATTTTATATATGCCTTCTCTACTTACTCTTCAATTGTGGGTGAAAAGCCATATTTGGTATTTTTTTCTCTTAATTTTATCTACCTATACTTATTTCCATATGAATTTCCTTATTTGTGATAGATTCATTTGTTTTCTTGTATAAGTGTTATGAGTGAAAAACAAGATTCTTCTCATCCCATAAAATTGAATGATGTTGATAGTAGGTTGATCACTCCCAAACTAATACCCCACACATCTCCTAGTGGAGCAAAAAAAGAATGGATACCTTATTGTTCACATGAAATATCCCTTTTTATAGGAATGAGATTTGAATTATTAGATTATGGGATTAAGTTCTACAAAAATTATGCCTATACTTATGGTCTTAGTGTCCTTTTGTCTAGTGAAAAGAGATCTGTGAGTAATGTTATCACACTAAAATATCTTGTTTGTACTAGGAAAGGGTTTAAGTTAATATATGTCGTGCCCAAGGTAGTGGTGAAGGTGGATCTAGAAGGAGAGTGGTTAATAAAGTGGGATATAGAGCTAGAATGTGTCTTAAGCACAACATTGAAGGGTTTTATGTTGTTTTAATTTTTTATGAAGGAGATAATCACCTTCTAACTACCCCTAGTAGTAGACAATTTCTAAAAGAGGGGAGGAATTTGACTATTTTGCATAAGAAGTTCATTATAGATAATGCTAGGATAAACATTAGGGTATCTAAATAATTTCGGTTATTTAAAGAACACGTGGGAGGGTATGTGTAATACCTCGTTTTAATAAATTCTTAATTTAAATATGCAAGACTTAAAATTTGATTAGCAAGCGTAATAAATCATAGGATTCTCTTTAGAATGAACGTCTTGCCGTTATGAGTAAGTCTATAGTTATTAAATTATGATAATAACCCAGACTAGTGTATATATGAGTAGAGGAAGATAAAAGTTGATGACGGTAATAATAACGATAATAAGAAGAGAGTAGTTAATAATCAAAATAGAAAGGATGGTAATAACAACAACCATATGATAAGTAACACTCTTAAAAATAATGCCGATAACAACACGTGTAAGAATAATAATGTTAGAAATAATTATGATAATGAGGAGTGGTAGTGATAACACCAATAATAATAATATTGATCATGATAATTATTAGTGAGAATAATGGTGAAAATAAAACCTTGAATAGGTAGAATTTTTCCTTAGTAACCATACTCTTAAAAGCCTAATACTTTGGGATGTTTTTGCTAATTAAATTCTAACCAATCCCCATCTTTTTCCCACTCTAAATTGTAGCCTAAACTCCCCCAACCTGTCGCACCTTACCCCATGTTGCCACCTTTTTCCCATACCTTGCACTCCTCCTATCTTATCCTCTAGCTTTGCAGCCATTCCCCTCCCTTTGCAGCAGCCCATCACCCTCCCTACTCTCCTCCTTCCCTACGCCATTCCACCCTACAAAATCCCAGCAAACCAGCCCAGCTACATGTAGCCACTAAACCCCATGTCACCCATCCACATACAGCCATAAAACTCACGTAAATCAGCCCTCCCACCAAGTAGCAGCCCTCAACCTCTCCTCCTCTCAACCTGCACACCTACCCAACTTTTCTAGCCATCTACCCATCCATTTTATTCCTTTCCCATGCATCTAGCCAGCCTCTTTCCCTTCTTCCAAGCTTCGACACCCTCATCCCCAAAAACCAACCTGCAGCATCCTCCCTAACTCACCCTTGCAACAACCTGTTTTCCCTCTATTTTTCCCTTCCTTTCTTAAGTCCCAACCTGTAGCAAGTCCCTCCTTCCTTCTCCCTTTTGGTCCTCTATTTTCCTCCTTGCAAATCCTCTCCTTCTCCCCCTTAATTCTAGCATTAGATACTCTTGTTTGCAGCCCCTAAACTTCTCCCTTTCACCACCAAAATTCTTCCCAAAAATCACCCAACTTATAGCCTTTCTAAGCACCCCTCTTCCTTTATGTTTCACCTCTCCAAGAAGCAACTAATTTCGGTGCAAGTATTCTATCTTCTGGTGTGCATGGTTTGTAGGAATTCCATACATTAGATCCCTTAGTTATTTCCTTAATCGTATTTCGGATATTAGTTCGCATAGGTTGTCATTTTATTATTTTTCTTAGCTTAGATACTAATGCATGCATAGTTGTGGATGGTGTTATTTATTTTTAGGTAATCTCAACCCCACTTAAGGTACCCGTGGAAGAAGCTCTTCATAGTATTATTTTGCTTAGCTCAAAGGTAAATCCAACTAATCCGTAGATGGTAGAATTTTATGTGAAAATGATAGGTTAGTTTTCTAGGATAAAAATCATGCTAGATTGAGGATATCAAATGACTTGTATTTTGTGGGAAATGGAAGTATATTGTAGTTCGTTTCTATGTGAATATTATGATGTGTAAGTTAATATATGTTACCATGCAAATATTATATGCCTAGGTAGTATTCTAAAAATTGAAGAGTGTATGCTTATGACAACATATATGGATTTATGCTAAAAATAAATGTGCATGTTTAGGGTACTAATATATGTTACCATGCTAATGTTTATATGCCTAGGTAGTATTCTAAAAATTGAAGAGTGCATGCTTATGACAACGTATATGGATTTATGCTAAAAAGAAATGTGCATGTTTAGGGTACTAATATATGTTACCATGCTAATATTTATATGCCTAGGTAGTATTATAAAAATTAAAGAGTGTGTGCTTATGACAACATATATGGATTTATGCTAAAAAGAAATGTGCATGTTTAGGGTACTGATATATGTTACCGTGCTAATATTTATATGCCTAGGTAGTATTCTAAAAATTGAAGAGTGCATGCTTAAGACAACGTATATGGATTTATGCTAAAAAGAAATGTGCATGTTTAGGGTACTAATATATGTTACCATGCTGATATTTGTATTCCTAGGTAGTATTTTAAAAATTGAAGAGTGTATGCTTATGACAACATATATGGATTTATGCCAAAAAGAAATGTGCATGTTTAGAGTTATACTCCAACCAAAAATTTATCATGTTTCATGGTAAGACCCGTAAATGGATTAAATGTGTCCCTTGGATAATTTAGATAATTTTGGACGTATAGCATGTTAGCTTAGAGTATAAATGTGCTTAAATGGTGATTATTATGTGTTACATGTGTTTAGGGGTAAAAATGTAAGTTCTATATACCATGGTCTGTATTTGAAAGTTATTTGTGGAAATTGCATGAATTTTATGAAATACTTGAAATGCATGCTAAGAGTGTATACATGTACCATGTGTGGTGAATGCTTAGGGGTAATATAGTCTTTTATCGTACCGAAGAAATTATTGTATGTTAAAGTATCATTAGTTATTTTATGTTAGCTTTCTTGTGATAAATATCCTATGGGGATAAACCTAGTAATAAATTAAAGGAAAATGTGGTAGTTATAGATCGAAGGGTATTTTGGTCATTAGGGCCAAAATGTGTTTCAGAGTGAATAATTGGGCTAGTTGACTTAATTGTTGGCCTCTGAACTATTTTAGAAATAATTGGACAAATGGATTGAATACCTGAATCGGACAATTATGCGGGCTATGGCATGATGCCTACCCTAGGTCGTGTTGACTTGGAATTTTTGTGACCCTCGTGGTCTTTTGGATTTGACATTTGATAGTTGATTGTTGTGACCCTCGTGGTCCCTTGGTTGATTGATTTATGGCTAAGTTGTAATATTGTGAACCTTGTTGTCCTCAAATTAATAACCTAAAATTTTATAAGACACTAATCACTTAAAGAGGAAGACTTGAGTTGGAAAGGAATTTCGTTCCTCGGACTTGGCCGCCGAGTGCATAGTTTGGGCCTTCAGGTTAAGGGGCTCACTTTTGCTTTATAGGTATTCCATACACCCTATAGGGAGTACGCGTACTTAAGGACTTAAGTTCTGAGGTTTAGTATGGACGACTGATATGTCGTGTGGCTTCCTTGGCGAGCTTTGCCTTGGAATTGAGTGATTTATTTTGGTACCACCTCCTTGACGATCATTGTTATGGATATGGGATTGTATTCCACTCAAGGATTGTTATATAAATGATATAACCGGATTAGACACCCACCATAATACCTCTATAATAATTGGATTAGGCGTGACTCGACCTTAGTTAGATTGTTTGGAATGTCACTATGTCTGCCCATTATGCTATAAAGTATGGTCGTTGGTAAGTTAAAATGGTTGTGAAGTTTATAAACATGGCTTTGTATGTGATCATATGTTTTATTTGAATGCCTTATTTTTATGATGATTGCTATGTGGGTATGCTACCTCTCCGGAGGCATTGTGATTTACTCAGTACGAGGAAGTTGTACTGATGCTATCACTTTTCAGAGGAGTACGTCTGTGGCATGCAATGGTTGAAGAATTTTGAGGAGCATCATCCAGCCGATTAGTTAGGCTAAGGGAGTGAGTGGACCCTGTCCCTATTTCCCTTTCCTTGTAATATTTGATGGACTGGATGAGTGGAAGGCAAACCACTGTTGCACCTTCGTGTGCTCTTTTGTTTATTTTCTAAAAATTGTTAGTTACTAATTATCCAAACGGTCCTTTTGTATGGATAATCTTTCTTTGTAAAACCCTTGATTATGTATTGTACTTCTCTCAAAATATGTTGGTTTGAATTGTTTTAAGCCTTAGCACTTGACGTAAGGATGGTGAGGAGACCGGACTTACATTAAGTATGGCGATAACACCCGTTGTTTTATAATTACCGCTTCCGTAAAGTAAAATTTAAACGAAATTTTCAAGTAGTGATTTTGGGGTGTTACAGTATGAGAATGTAAGTGCTTCATTATAGGATTTTAAAAACCATTATAAGGACATGAAGTGTTACATTGGAGATTCTGATTTTGATATGTTTGTAGAAATCTTTCATAAGAAGAGGGAGAATTGGAGTGGATATTATTTTGATTATATGGTCGATGATAGTGGAGTCCTTGTTTGTGCCTTTTGGGCCAATCCTATCTCTAGGAAAAATTATTTCCTATTTAGTGATATGATTTTATTTGATTTTACTTATGGCACAGATAAGTACAATTAGATTTTTATGCCATTTACTAGGGTTAACCATCACAAAAAGCGTGTCACCTTTAGAGCAAGATTAATAGCTCATAAAAATATTGGCCATTTTAGTGGTTATTTGAGATGTTCTTAAGGGCTATGGGATTATCTAGCCTTATTGTATAATAACTAACTAATATCCAGCAATGAAAATTGCCATAGAGAGGGTTTTCAAGAAGGCTCAACACATATTCTGCATGTGGCACATTATGAATAAATTGCTTGAAAAAATTGGTCGTTCAATTCGGAATTCTAATTTCATAAACAAGTTATCTGCATGTGTGTGGAGTCTAAATTTGAACATGAGGATATCAAGTGTAAGTGGATGGGGATAATTGTTGAGTTTAGTTTGGAGGGTCATGAATGGCTTACTCATATGTTTGATATAAGGAACTTATGGATACCTGCATATTTTAGAGACTTGTTTATGGGAGGGCTTCTAATAACAACTTCAAGATCAGAGAGTGATGATAGTTTTTTTTTTAAGAATTTCACTAATAATTATTGTACTTTGGTTGATTTTTGTATACACTATAAGAGTGCATTAGATGGAAAAAGATATAAACAATTGGAGTTAAATAAGGTATCAACCTTGTCATATTCCTAACTCAAGACTCCCCTTTAATTGGAGAAGCATGCATCTAAGGTCTATACTCATACTATATTTTTTGAGTTCCAAATTGAGATTGTGGCTACTTCATTTTCATGTGGACTTGATGATTTTATGAGGGAAGTTGATTTAGAGATTTTTGTGGTTGGGGAACTTGGTACGTCAAATTGTAAGAGTACTTTTTGGGTGGTATACAATATAATAAACTAAAATATTTAGTGCTCTTTTGAGATTTTTAAGAGATATGAGATTCCATATAGGCATATACTTTGGGTTTTGAAAGGAAAAAGCATAGATCATATTTCTACTTAGTTGGTAGTGAATCGGTGGACTAAAAATACCCTAAAAGGCTAACTTGTGATTTAGAAGGGAACCCATTGGAACAATGTTCCAAAGCTGATGATATGAAGACTACTTTGAGTAGGTTATGGTATCAAATGTTTGAATGTGTGAGCCTAGTTAAAGGGAAACAAGAAGGTATACATGAATTTATAAGAGTTCTTGAAGATTTAAGAAGGAATGGAGTGGCAAGAATAGTAGTGGTAAGCCTCCATGCAAATCACATATCATTGAATCCTTAATTGGGATAAGTGCTCCAAGTGAATTTACCATTCAAGTTTCACGTCAATCCAAAAATAACGAAAGTGAAAAGAGGATTAATGGGGAGAAAGAAAAAGGCCATTGAGTAACAAAAGAAGATGATAAGGAAGTGCAAGGCATGTAGAGAGTGTGCAAGCCATAATAATTAGAATTATCCCACAAAATCAAAATTAAAATCAAAGGTAAAACACATTATTCTAATTCTTGATCTCAACTTGTAATAAATTTTTAATTCCTAAGTTTAAATTGATACTAATGTCAGTTTTTTATATGCTAATGACAGATTTTGGAATGAAAGACGGGAGTTGGATCTTTAGTTCTTTTTTTTCAATCTCATGAAGGGGTATTGGTCTTTGATGCTTTTCATTGTAGTTAAAATGATCGTGGAAAGTTGCTTTTTAGAGTTGTATAAGGGGCAACTCAATGATTCGCGACACTTATGGATCATGAAGGTTTTTTTTTTCCGTCATAATGTATAATCAAACGAAGGTATATTTCATGAGTATATTTTATTTTTGTTGGAACATGCATGCCTTCAGATGGAAACTAGGGTTTAGGGTTAAGGGTTGAGGTTTTAGGGTTTAGGGATTTGGTTAATGGTTTAAGGTTTTAGGGTTTAGGGTTAAGGGTTTATGGTTTAAGGTTTAGATTATTATTTTTTGGTTAGGTATTTATTAAATCTTGATTGTTGATAAAATATTAATCTAATAGTTAAGCTTGGTTCCTTGTATGTTAGGAAGGGTTTGTATGTGACCTTATATATATATAAGACATATCTAATGTGAATTGGTCTTTATGCTAAAAATTGAGTGCTATTCTAACTTTTTGAGATAATTAAAGTAGTTTTCTCTGTCTAATGATAACAATTTACAAATTTCCATTACCTAGTGTAGGTAATTTTCAAACTTAAAACATAAATACATTTTTTTATAAAAATGCCACAATATTTTTTTCTCCCATCACTCAAATGTTATAGTTTTTAAGTTACTTACAATAGTTTTATTATCTACTAAGAGTATTTTTCATCACTTATTGTGGGTAAAATTTTTTAACTAAAAATATTAGTTCTTAGCTTTCACTAGATAACTAGTTCTTATTGAATATTTCCCTATATACAAAATTTTCATTCCTTATTTCTTTGCCACATAAAATTTTCATCCCTCATTTCTTTGCTATGATTTATCTTTGTCCTATTGCCAACATATATCATTCAACGACCTACTACTACATCGACACATAACAATGTGTTAGTGATATACCAAAATATATCTAATAAGATATATTAAGAAAAGAAATCAGGTGAATATGCTTTTTTAGTGATTATTTCGACCATACTCTTATGATGATTATTTGGACAACTCGGGTGATTATTTATGCTACTCAAGTGATTATCTCGCTCACACTTATTTTTTTCCTTAGCTAGGATTTTGTTATTTTTTCCTATAACTTTGCATAAAGTAAGTTGAATAAAATTGGTAAATCACCCAATTACAAAACTCATGGAATTAATAGGTGATTATTTCACTTACTCAAGTGATTATCTAGACATCTCAAGTGATTATGCGTTTCATATATTTGTTCTTAATTTTTTTTTTGAACCTAATATAGTATTAGCACAAGAGATTTACTCTTGTTGATGAAATTATATTGGTGCTACAATCTTTGTTTAGAATTACAAAACACATAAAATTTATAGATGGTTATTTAGTGCACTTAATTAATTATCTAACCCACACAAGTGAGTATATACTTTATTTCTTAGTCTTTTAGGCTACATATTATAGATAATTTTTTTTTATTAATGACACATTGGTCCCGTGTTTCCTTAGTGATTATATAAATAAAAAATAATTATATGTTACTTGTAGTGCAGTAATTATCTAGCCATCTCAAATAATTATCTAACAATCACAAATGATTACCTTATCTTATTTGATAATTATATGTTCCATGTCTTTGTCGTCTATACTATATATTATAAACGACCTTTTTCATTAAAAGAGACATCCATGCCACATTACTACATGAATGTATCTTATATGATATTATGATGCATAATCAAATTTGCGGCAAAGAGTGCTAGAATAAGTTATATGCTTTCAAAGATTCATTGGCAAAAGTTAGTTAAGCTGAGCATAAGTAGATAGGCGGCTAAAGAGTTTATTGATCTATTAGAAAGTTATTTCTCAGGCTGTTATGCTAGTTTAATTTTGACTAATTTATATTGATGAATTAGTTACAATCGCATGGCATACATGTGGTTCATCGCAACTTGCACTGTATCATATAAAGGCTATCAATAAAAACAATATTCCAAAATTTTTAGAAAACTATTAGATACCCTATGTAATTGCATATACACAGATCAACGTGACAATGTCTTTTTTTATAGCTAAAATTGAGGTGCATGCAACAATGTTTAAATACTTTTGGCCATTTTTAGTACTTTTGGTGATTACGCAAATAATTATGTCGATTTTATACCAAGTTTTATCACATCTGTCGTCATTTAAAAAAAAAGTTTATATTTGATTTAGATTGTCAAATAAAAAAATATAATAATTTTTTATAAATAAATATCGATATTGATATACTTCTAACATAAAAAAATTATTTTTATTTTATTATTTTTGTGCTACAGGATGATTATGATGATATGTTGACTATTATGATAATTATATACATCTATATGATGATTATATCTACCACTATATGAGGTCAATTTTTATAAAAATTATGCATGATACTATATTTTTTATGTGTATTTTTATAATAACCATACAACCACCATACTTATTATATATATTTCTATGATAATTGTATTTACTATATCATGGTGATTACATGCATTTTTAAAATAATAATATCATCAACTGTAGTAATTATCTCAGTTATTATGTTAATTATAGCTGTAATTTTCTTAATCTCATTATTTATTATTCACACACAAAAAAAGGTCGCATTTTTTTTTGCTGCTATAAAATTAAGTTGATATAATTATATATATCCGAATATATCGATTCACACTCTCCCGGATACCCTCCCTCTTCCAATCACTTTATCATATTCAACCTCTCCCCCTCCGTACAAACAAAACCAATATATAGAATGATATCTATACCGACACGATGAAGAAACAGTTGCCATGTAAAACAATATAAACTATGAGAGCAGAGCAAGAAACACCGGAATACAAAATAGCACTCCAGTTACGTGCTGGCGTTGACGACCAGATTTTTTTTGGTTTCATATCCTATCTACCTACCTATAAATATACTAAGTTAGCATAAGTAATTCAACATTGGGATTTATAAGGCAAGTTATAAAATACTAGAATGAGAAAGGTCAATGTAATGGGGATATTTACTCCCGGAAAATATTGATTCAAATCAGTAAAAAAAAATGCGTTCTTTCCCCGTAAATTCGGCCGAACCATCTAAACGCCGCGTCTTAAGTTACCCATTACGCAGGCGGCTTGCCTAAATCTATCCTCCTCTCTTTCCCCCTCTGGCTAAACTTCACGGCACTACTCCAGCCGTTCTCTGTTCAAGGCATGGCGGCGGTGTCGATGTATGCAAATGGTGCGCAGACAGAGACTCTGAAACCATCATGGAGACTTGAATTGGGTTCTGGTTTGTGGAAGAATGATTTCGGAGCTCTAGGATTGCCAATAATGGTAAAGCCTGCGTCCCGGAGGTTTGGGTCTGAGGCAATGGAGGTGCGTGCTGCTGCCACTGCTGGAAATGCATTGCCGGTCTCCAACTCTGCAATTACGGTCTCTCCTCGCTCCCAGTAAGTTGGTGCATTATTTTTATTATTATTTTGTTTGGGTTTTTCCTTTTTCTGTATATGTACTCGACAACTAGTTTCGTGCCATCGCTTTTTGTTTGTGAATTCTTGCGGAGGTGTCTCATTAATTTACTGCTTGTTTGGGAATAATTAGTAAAAGTGATTATACGAGAATCAATTTTTTGGAAACTTTTTACACTTCTAAGTGTAAAATATTTCCAAAAAAGTGTCTTGTATAATATATGGTCGGCAATGGTGATGATTTTTGAATGTTGTTGCCTCATGATATAGTTCGTATCTCTCACCCCTTCTAATTGGAAATAGAGCACAACGGAGTTAGGATGCCTTCGAACCAAGAATATACTTAGGTCTTCAGTGCATTGTGGAGTATCAGCGTATAATGATATGAGAATACTAGTACTTTCATATCTCTCTCTATCTCTTAAGTATCTTTGTTGTTCCATAAGAGGCAGGAGTAAGGAAAAAGATAGAGATAGAGTACAACCTGTATCATACCTTCAAATGCTGTTCTCTATTTGTCAGATTTTATATTCTAATTCCTCACGTTATGTCTGTTTTAGTAGTTAGTTGTTCCTACTGTCACTCCTGTTCCACTCAAACGTGACAATTTAGCAGCTGTTTATCTTGCTCGAAATCTGGTCTTCCACAAGAGAACTAAACGCATTGAATTGGCTTGTCATTTCGTACTTGAGAAGCTACAGGAAGTTTTAATCACCTTCTCACACATTGGGACTCATGATCAGCTGGCCGATCTCTTCACTAAAAGCCTTCCAGGACCTGTACATCATCAGCTCCAAGTTGGGGGTTTCTCATCACCCTCCAACTTGGGGTTTCTCATCACCCTCCAACTTGAGGGGGTGTTAGCTGTTATATTCTAATTCCTCACGTTAAGTTTGTTTTAGTAGTTAGTTGTTTTGATTAGCTTTTCTGTTAGGATTAAGTTTGTTTAATCTGTAAGATCCCATAAATGTTTGTGTATAAATACATGAGTTGTACTGTACAAAAAAAAACAACAATACATAAAATTCAAGATTCTTTCTCCTCTACTCTGTTTTCATTTCCTCCTTTGTGTATTCCTTTCAGTTCATGGCAGAATCCTTCACTATTTCCAGCCTTGTATGCCTTGTAGCGATAGGGAGTCGTGTATTGATGCGATGCTATTAGGTATTTTCCTTAGTAAGAGCTGTGGAGCTCCAGAATTAAAAGACTTAAGGGTAAAAGGGGAAGGGATAATCAAAGAGTGGGAGTTGTTCCGAAAATTAGTGTGCCTTCTTCATTCCTTATCGACATTTAATTATAGGAAGGATTTTAACTCATTTTATTGATGTTGGCACAAAGGAATAAAAGCATTGTATCCTCCTCACAAAAATGTTGCTTCAGCATAACATACTCTAGAATTAACTAACCAAAGCAATGACTAAGCCATGGTAATTGAAACTAGGGTGGAAACTTCTAAGTGATGTAATATTGTAGTCTCTTGGGATGGGGGATCTTCATATTGGGCCTGAGGTTAGCAAGGTGTTTATGGCTCATATCAGATATACTGTCGATTGGTTCAATATTTTGAGTCTACCTAAAGAGTCGTAACTGATGCTGAAGCCACCTCCTTCGACAAAATGGAATTGATTATCCCTCTATCATTGAGTCATGTACCTGTTGATCGGAATGAGTGCTGTCATTAATTTTATTATTGTGTGTATTTCATTTGGTGCTATTCTTGGAGGATGGCTGGTTGGCATGCTCTCAGGTTATTGCTATCATTTCCACGAAATTCCAGAATTTCGCCATTTGGGTTAGCTAGAACGGATTTTGAGATTAATTTTGCCTGATAATTTGCAGGGTGAAGCGCCACACAATTTCAGTTTTTGTAGGGGATGAAAGTGGTATAATCAATAGGATAGCAGGCGTTATTTCACGGAGAGGGTATAACATTGAGTCCCTTGCTGTTGGTTTGAACAAAGACAAGGCTCTGTTTACCATAGTAGTGTGTGGTACTGAGAAGGTTCTGCGCCAAGTCATGGAGCAGCTTAACAAGCTTGTGAATGTCATTAAGGTATTAGCTTGCTGTTGCAACCTTATAATGAGCATAAATCATGCTGGCTTAACATTTGTGTTTCCCTCTGTTAGCCTAACGTTTTTATCATTTTCTGCTTGTAGGTTGAAGATCTATCAAGGGAGCCTCAAGTGGAACGTGAATTGATGCTTGTAAAGCTTTGTGCAGATCCTAGTACTCATGCTGAGGTAATCTATACAGATGAATCCATGTTGGTATATATGCCCCTGTAAATGTATAAGATGATGGGGAGTAATTATCCAAAAAGACAGTGAGACAAAGTTAGGTTGTCCTAATGGTGGAGGGTGAGGCATGGGGTGTGTGGGAGGTTGGCTGAAGGAAAGATCTGATTTGTTATCCGTCTCCTTTTTTTTTTGATTGTTAAGTGTATTAATGTATTTTGAAAGACACAAAATATCAACAAACTGACAAATCATGTTTAGAGTTTGCTTCACCACCAATGTTGCACTCCAGTCTTGATGGTGAATTTCACATCTGTCATTCTTCTCATTTATTAATATTATATCCCTTGCTATTCATTCATAAGATTGCATGAAGCATGGTGATTTGAGGATTTGTAGGTGGAAGAAATCAATGCTTTTCTACCCCCAGATGCTGTCCCTTGTCTTTGGCTTTTGGATTAAAATATTTCTTGTGCTAACGAAATGATTATGGTAAAATGTTTTGCTTTACTTTGTTGAGACCTGCCTTTGCCTCTCCTAAGGCTAATGTCTCTTCCTGTTAATTTAAAAGCTCATGAGTAAGTATGTGATTCTTCGCGGGTATATCTATATTTCCCCACCTTAAATTAACTCTTTCGCTATAGTTTAGCCACCACTTAATCGGTAAACTCTAATAGAGGAATCTTACTGGAGCTGGACTGTTTAATGTTCTGCAATGGATAAAGGTGGACCTGGCAGGTTACGATGATCTTCCTTTTTATTATCTTTTATGTGTTTGTTGTACCTGACATGACTCTACCATGAAAGTCACTCTGAAAGGATAATTTATTTGTTGAACTTTGTATCACACTGTTGTTAGATTTCCTTTATTTTTTTATTTATAAACTTATTTTTTCCAGATAATGTGGTTGGTGGAAATCTTCAGAGCTAAAGTCGTGGATATATCAGAGAATTTATTAACAATTGAGGTGGGTTCCTCTTAGTTTGAATATCATTTAATTATCATGTTATTTGAAATCCAAGATGGTTCATTCTTGCATGTATGTGTTACTGTGTAGAATTGCAATCATACAATTAAATTGCAGCCGCGGTTGCGATTGTGGTCATGATGCTTTGGTCATCGCGGCGTAAAATTTTGTTTTTATTTCACAATATCCTCTAATTCTTATTTATTGATCATTTAAATATAATTATTCAACAGACTAATGTTCTATATAATATTAGGAGCATTTAAATGACTCATTATATATTAAATTGGTATAGTATTACTACATTAGTTAATTGATTTTTTAGTAGCTAATCTATAATATTAAAGTTATTGAAAATAAATTATTACTATGTCACATTTATACACATTTACAATTAATTAAAACTACAACAATTTTTTAACTTGTTATCAATTAGTCCGACTCTTAGTCTTATACTAAAACAACTGATATTTACATTACTTAGTTGTTTATCCAAGACAAGGCTTTTTTTTTTATTATTAATTTTTTATTTTTATAGTAATTTTATGCTCTGCTCTGGAAAATTTATGAAAATATAGTTGATATCCAATATTTTACCATTATAATGGTGATAAATTTGTAAATTTATTCGTTGTGTTTCAGTTATGTTGGGTATTGACAGACCTAGATACCGATAAGCATTTGTTGATATTGCGTATAAGGATTGGTATTTTTTTCCATGATTACAATGCCTTGTGCACAGCAATTTATGTGTACTAAATTTCTTAATTGGGAGTATTGCCGTTCAATTTGTTTAGATGTTCAGGAATGAATGTATGACATTTATCTATTGAAATCTTTTCTTATAGTCCATGGTTCCATTTTGATGGATGTACAGGTCACTGGAGATCCTGGGAAAATGGCTGCTGTTCTCAGAAATTTGAGCAAATTTGGAATCAAAGAAATTGCTAGAACCGGAAAGGTCAGACATTCAAATGAACTGATAAAGAAAAAGGAAGAATTATACTGTGTATTTATTTTTGGGGGCAGAGGAAGGGAGAAAAATGATTTACATTTGAGGCTATATTTGGAGAACATTTCAACACGAATGAAGTGGATCACTGATATTCTGACTCTCTGTGAAGTCTTCATGGATGCAAGGTCTGGTACATGGTTGTGTCCATCAAATGTTATACTAACGTTTATTTCTCCTGCAGATTGCCTTGAGACGAGAAAAGATGGGTGAGACAGCTCCATTTTGGAGGTTTTCTGCTGCGTCATATCCTGATCTTGAAGCAACGATATCCACAAATACTTTTCCTCATTCTGCTAACAGAAGTGTCAATGGCAATTCTAGTACAACATCAGGGGTAATTGATTTTTTCATCCTGCAGTAACTACTTGCTTGCTCTTCCCCTTCCCTCCTCTCCCTGCCCTTCTTTTCTTTGCCATGGATGTATGCATCTTCCTAGTCTTTATGGTTGTACTTTGTAATTTGTATGGTATCTGTGTTTGGGTCTATGTTGTGGCTCATTTATGAAATCTTTTTCTTTTGTTTCCTTGTGGATGATTAGAATGTTATTATTATGATCACATTCTTTTTTCCATTTGATGTGGCCACCTGACTATGAGAAAAAAAAAAAAATAATAATAATAAAGGGAACAAATAAAAAACTCTGGAAGCTCTTTAGTTGCTTTTGTCTAATGTATATTCTTTGTATTCAGCGTTCTCTGATTTCTGGCTTGTGATGGTTTGAAGTTGCTTCTATTTGAATGAATGCTCGAATGTTGTTTGCTTTATCTTTATCAAGCTTGAGAATCTCGGCCCTCTTCATGGTGGTTTTACTAGGTGATATTTCTCTCATTTTTGTCATCACAGGAATTAGTTGTAGAAGTACTTTCTGTACTATATTATAGGAAGGGTTACCAAATGCTACTAACTAGATCTTTGTTGTAGATGAAATTGAAAAGAACTGCTAGTCATCACTTCTACAGTTTTGTACCCTCCCCTATGCTTCACTGTCTGCTAGATTTGAAAGACCATGCTAATTACAATCTAGTCAAATATATAAGTAATGAATGTGACACATCGCCATATATCTGTAGTATCACAAGTACCCTCAATAATTCTTTAGTGATTTTAATTTTAAGAGGCTACGTGGAACATCAAAGTTTTTTGATATTTCCGGTTTAAGTCTTTGTGTTTGAGACATCAGAAATAGGATAACAAAGGAAAGATCGGATGAGGAGTATTTTCTTGTCTATATGCTCGTAGCCGTATGGTCCATTTTGTCATCCCTGAAAATCTATTTTTTGCTGACTACACAATTCTTCTTGTCTCCTTTTATTGAAGGGTGATGTTTATCCTGTGGAACCTTATGATGACTTCTCTGTGAATCAAGTGCTAGATGCTCACTGGGGCGTTCTCAATGATGAAGATGTAAGTGATTTGTTTCTGATTTGTGCCCTAAGTTCTTAAGCATTTGAAGAAAATGGTCATAAGCAAGGCCCTGCCATCCCCCTTTTCTTTTTCTACTCTTCTATTAAAGGCTGATGGGAGGGGAATTTGGCTTCCTATTAGTATTTGTCGAAAATCCTTACTTTATTATTGGCATTCCATATGTATATTTTGTACCCCTCTCGTAGCTTGATCATGCCATGATTTTGCTTATGGGATCTAACACCAAATTGATAATCCGTTTCTTAATTTAGTAATTGCACCTTTTTATCTCTTGCATCTGCAATGCTATTTATGTGCCACCTCATTGTAGGGCCTGTAGTTGTAGTCCAATTTTGTTTTTTTGAACTACTAATTACTAGTTTATCATTTAGTTCATTTATTTTTATCTTACACAGTCCTTTGACATATATATATATATATATATATATATATATGTCAAAGGACCTAAGGCTTATGTTATTCAGGATGTTTCAATTTATAAAGTTTGAACATGATTTGAAGTGAGGGTTTATATAAACCTTTGTGTTTTATTTGATAAATTCACAAAGCTAGAATTGGGCCTTGTATTAGTTTGGTATTAGATCCAAACTTAGTCCCTACAATTTGTTTATCGTTTCTCAATTTTTTGAATTAACAATTGTCCAAACTAAGTGTAGCTGTTACCAATGTGTACCAACAACCTACACAACATCACTAGCTGGCATTGTGCAGGTGTGCAACCATCACCAGCCCACCACCACTCTGGCCTTGTTGTTTCCATTGCACCACTGCTTGCGTGCCACTCGCTGGCTTTCAATGACTAGCAAAAACCATTGATTTGTTGTCTCGACCATTAGCTTATTCGTTAGTGAGCACACACTGTCACATAACCACTGGTTTGTCATGAGAGAAGTTGCCCATTTTTGCAATTGCTCAACCAATTACTGACAACTGTCGTGAACACAGCATTCATGAAGCACCACCATTCATTATATGTTGAAACCGCTCAACAAAGTTGAAGTCTCTGCTCCCATCGCTCTTTGCCACCAACCTTTCCCTAGCGAGATATTCCTGACAACACAGGACAAAACAACTGAATGTAGTCAAGGAGTTTGGCTGCAATTCCTTTGTGTTTCCTTTTTGGTATCTGTTAATTTAGACTTAAAAAAGTATACAGATTACTGTTGTCAGAGGGGGGGTGACTGAGGTTGGATTTTGTAAGCTTGACAGCCGTTTTGGAAAACTTGAAGATACAATGAATGAGTTATACGATGCTGTTAGGAGCCGACTTGATCCACAAGCTTTGCCTGCCAATCCGATTACAGTATGCCATCCTGAGTACCATTTTACCTCCTACTCTGTATCTAATTCCTATATGTGCAAATTGTTTCAGCTCTTACTATGGTCGTCCAATTGCTGCTTCTAAGTGTATGTTTAAGAAAAAGTCCAGATCGTGAAAGAGATCCTCTTGAGATATCATTGCATGGAAATGTAGGATAGGTGTTGCTTCGCATCCCAGAAATATTTCAAGGATGGATATAATATATATTACAAAATTTTAAGATGTTTTGGCGTAATTTTATTTTTATGTTTATTATTTTTAACAAAGTCAATATCAGTTCCTTCCCTTCAAAACCAAAATTAAAGAGTTGAAAGAGCTTTCTGATTGTCAATCAATAGCACTCAAAGACAAACCTTTGCACAAAAGTCTCAATGTGACGACGTCTCTTTGCTATTCACATTTGCTGTCAAAGCCTGCTGTTTTCTTCTAACAAAACCACTTAAAATGAGTTTTAAATTATGACTAAGCCTCTTTTAAATAGAAGGCCACGTTTTGCCGATATCCAATATTTTTTCAAATTTGAGGATAAGAAAAGTTGGAAAGAAAATTGAAGACCACGGGAACAAAGAAGAAGATACAAATGAGAGGGTAGGAGCCAAAGAGTCAAAAAGATAAGGATTGCAGAGAAGATGAAGAGGAAGCATTCTGCCTAGTCTAATTCCTGCCATCCCATCCATGGCATGCTCATCGGACTTGCCTCAAGCAAGCCTTTTTTGTATATCAAAATTTGAGGTTGAGCATTTCTCAAGTGGGTAGAATGTTGCAATTTACGTGCCACCTCAGTTCTAGTCCTATTATGTCGTTGAAGAAAGGCCTAAGTCTAAATGGACAGGCCTCTCCCCAGAACTAAGCCCAGTAGAATTAGTAGTTTTTAATTATTAAATATATATTCCTATTTACTATGATTGAGTATAAAATAAATATTTTTTTGAAATATTCATTCATTCTTTTGAAGATATGGCTTGTTACTACTTCCTGGTTATCATTTAGTTTATTTATGTTTGGATGGTGTAGTCCTTTGGTCTATATATGGCTTTAGATTTATGTTATTCAGATCGGCAAAGATTAAGTGTGATATACAGGAAGTTTTTGTGTAACCTTTGGGTTTTATTGATAAACCTGCAAGGCAACGATTTATCTTTGCATCAATCTGTCTCAAAATGCCATTCTTCCTTGAGGTGCATTCTGATATGTTTTAATTTTTCAGTCAAGTGGGCATAGGTCGCACACTTTGTCTATGCTGGTGAATGACTGTCCAGGAGTTTTGAATGTTGTCACAGGTGTCATTTCTCGCAGGGGTTATAACATTCAGGTGACATTCTGGTCTGTCATGTGGTTCCTCTCTCTTTCCTCCTTATTGTTCTTTTCCTCAATTCCTGTAATAGCTAATGTGCTGGATTTCTTTTGTTTTCTGCTGTCAGAGTCTTGCTGTTGGCCCTGCTGAGAAAGAGGGCCTTTCTCGCATTACAACTGTTGTACCTGGGACTGATGAATCAATTGGAAAATTGGTGCAACAACTTCACAAGCTAGTTGATCTTCACGAGGTCAGTGCAGCCGAATGTTTAGTTGAATGTTATTGACTGTTGAATCTTGATGTGATAATCACTTATGGTTTTGGGTGGTGATGATAATGATGTTGGAGCTGAAGTGTGGTCTCTTCTCTCTCTCTCTCTCTCTCTATTTTTTTTGGTGTTTCTGCATGTTGGCTGTGTTAAGGGGATGCCTGCTACATGTGCATCCACGTCATGTTGTTTTGTTAAGGTGTTAGAGACACAAATCTTGAAAATTATTGTATATCATCTTCATAAAAAAGCTTTAAAGTCAAATGGGTATCTGAATCATGGGAGGTGGCTGCCTCAGGTTTGGGATCTCACACATTTGCCATTCGCTGAGAGAGAGCTAATGTTGATAAAGATAGCTGCAAATACTGCTGCTAGACGAGACGTCCTGGATATTGCCAACATTTTTCGTGCTAAGGCTGTTGATGTGTCTGACCATACCATAACCTTACAGGTGAGTTGAGGGGAATATCCTCCACTTTCCCTTTCTACTATCTGTTGGCTAGCTGCATGGAAAAATTTCTGTCTCTTGAGCTGTTTACAATGCGTTTACTTGGGATCAACGAAGGCAAATTATTGCCAAGCACCAGCCATGCAAAATAAGCCAACTATTGTGCCATGCTGGTGGCTAGGACGGCAGAGATGAACTTTGCTGATCTATTCTAGTTATTCCTGATAAATTCCTCCAATTGATTTGCAGCTTACTGGAGATATAGATAAGATGGTTGCCTTACAGAGATTACTGGAGCCCTATGGTATTTGTGAGGTATTGTCTACTCTATATTCGGACTCTTTGTTTGATCACATCATCTATTCATGTAGTCAGCCTACGTGGTAAGAGTGACTCATTTTGATTTGGCTAAATCACCTGTGTGAGTAGGATTGAACACAGTGTGGTTCAGTCTGGTTTCAACCTCAAACTGCTCCAACCCATATTTTTATGGCTTGTAAAAATTCAAACCAAGTGAATCCATTTTTAAAATTAGCCAAACCAAAACCAAACTGGTGGTTTAGGGTTTATGCACCTTCATGCATTAAAATGAGATCAACTTAAAATTACTTTAACATTCTGCTGCTAAACAATAAAGGATTTACATAACAGTTTTATAATAGGACATACATAATGTGCTAATAACATTTACATCATAACAGCTGGGTAATACAGTTTACAAAATACATCCATTGCAAACTTTTAATGCTGGTTGAAAAAAAAGCTACAAAACCACAACTGCAACATCAACTATACAACTGCTGCAGTAATACAGAAATATCCAGCAACGATATCCCACCAAAATGTTCCAGCAAGTAGATCAGACAAAAAAAAAGAAAAGAGAAGAAGATCCAGCTAGAAGTAGATCAGCATAAACAATTTTCAAACAGTGATTATATTAGCACCATAAGCAACACAGTTGCTGCAGTAACTCAAAAATATCCTGCACTTGTTGCAATAGCATCTGCCAAAAATTTCCAGTGAGTAGATACAAGCTGATCGATAGCCAAAAAATCCAGCTAGAACTAGGTCAACATTAATTCTTTTGAAATATTGATCAGATCAGCAGCAAAAAGGACCCAGCAAAAGGTACATCAACGACAAAAAATCTAGCATTCCAGAATCCATTAGACATCAATTACTGGAGGAGCTAATGTAATTCCTGCAATATCTGCACAATAATAATATCATAGTTCAGAAATTAAAATATTAGTTTGACCATAAAACAAAGATATAAGTCTGAAATTTAAATTGACATACCTTTTCTAATTTTTCAATAGTATCCTGCTGCCCTTCAACATTCTTTGACATTGAGGGTGCATGAAGCCAATCTCCCATGCAAATAAGAGACTTAATGTTAGGAGATAAAGAACTCCTAAAAGCATCAAGACCTCGCCCATCAGTGCTAAGAAACAGATTCGGATGCAACAGTTGTGATGGAAATGGCTAATACATCTTTTGCTACCAAAGAAAAGATAGGATTTTTGCTGCAGTTACCTTTCCACCAACCCAAAATATCAAAGCTAAGAGTGTAGGGCTCACAATCATCGGTGGCATACCTATCTAGTTTTGATCTGTGGTCCCCTGTCTCGATGGCCATTTCCTTCTAGAAAAGGAACCTTGACAAGTCCTCTATAGGCTGCTGTTCTTTGCCATTATATCCAGATTGACTTCTGCCAGAAACATTGCTACAAGATCCTTCAAAATTTATATTTGCACTCCTTTTGTACTCATCGAGCAATTTATTTAAGACTCCATTTTTTTCTTCCCATTTTCAGCCTTGCCACCGTACATATTTTTAATCCCAAAGTTAACAAATTGAAACTCATTTTTAGGATTGAGAATGGCAGCCATAAATATCATGGCATTCTGGATTATCCCAATATCTGTCACTCTTTTCTTTCATTTTTTCAGCCATAAGAGTCAAATTATAGTTAGTGCCATTACACTAATTATCCAAATGACAATTAACATTAAAAATGTCTCGGAAAGCAGAATTTGTGGTAACATAAAACAATCCAAAAACTCTAGTTGTCGAATCACAAAAGACCTCAACATCAGTGACAAGTCCTCCTTTTTCCAATCACAATCATTAGGCTTCCTTCCCTCATCAACTTCCCATTCCTCGTTAACCCCCATTTTCTCTTCATTCAACAACTCCCTTAGCTCTTTATTGAAAAGGGAATCAATATCATTAAATTTATCAAAAAGCATTTTGAAATTTCAAAGCTCTATGTCACATCTCAACGAGTAGAGACATCAAGAGATAACAAGCCATCATATTCAATCTTTTCCTCCTCCACATATTTCTTGAACATGTCTAATCTTCAAAGAGAAATTTTCACATATCTAATGACATTTCTAACATGATGAATTGACTTACCTACAAGTTTTAACCCATCTTGCACAGCTAGATTCATGATATGTGTAACACATCTTATATGAAGAAAATGCCCTTTAAGAACACGCTGCTTGTCCTTAAGTTTATTCCTCAAATATTTTATTGCAGTGTTGTTTGAGCTAGCATTATCCACTATGAGGGACAATACATTCTCAATATCCCAATTAAGAAACGGTTTTCAACTGCCTTATCAATTGCATCACACTTATGACTAAAGATTGGACCGAAGTTTAGTACTCCCTCTTATCTTTTTATAATTACATTTTAGCCTTTTTTCCTGTTTAGAAATACTTGACATTCTAACTAATTTCTTTTTCCAATGCCTCCTACTTCTATCTATCTAGTCCAACAATTTTGGCATAAGTGGGCAAGAGTATTGATTGCTCTAAAAATGTTTGACTTAATTCTCCTACTGATGCAACTAAGTTTTGTTGTGGTGTGATGTGTTAGGAATACAATCGGGTGTGGACCAAACCTGATACTGAAGAACCTAATACCACATCTATATATAAGTCCAAGTGAAGTTCCATCCTAAAACCAATTGGTAATAGTTGAAAAAACCCACTAGACTTATATATTGGTTTAATTTTCTTTTATTATTAATGTGGGACTTTGTTCGTACCCAACAATTCTCCACTTGAATTAAGTAATACACAACCTCCTCTCATTGAAAAACAACACTCCATCAAGCCAACTAATCATCTTCATTGCTTTGGTGGAGGGAATGCTTTACATGAAGCACTAGAGTATACTTTACTTCCAGAGTGCCTTCCTCTATCTAGGTCAACTCAGCCTTTTCAATAAAATATTAAATAACTACTATTCAAGATTATGAGAATACCAGCTTATGCTTGGAATTAGGCTCTGATACCACATTTTAGGAATACAATTGAGCCTAGACCAAACCTGATAAGGAAGATTCCATGACCATATCCATATATAAGTCCAAGTGAGGTTTCATCTTAAACTTAATTGGTAATAGAAAAAGTAGCCCACTAGACTTATATATTGGTATAATTCCCTCTTATTTATCAATGTGAGACTTTGTTCGCACTCAACATGATGGCGTACAGTTCATTTTATTGATAATTGTGTGAAATGCTAAACTTTTGGGTTGAGGGGAATTAATTTTGCCATGGAGCATGCTGATAACATTTGAGTTGAGAGCTGTTGTTTAATTTTGTTAATGATGGCGTAATTAATTTTCTTAATAATTGTGTAAAGGGTTAAAACATCTAATATTAAAATACAGAGGGAGTATTGTTTTGTTCAATTTCCAATCTTGATATATAAAGTGGGTTGTGAGACACATAATTATTTTTTTGCGATGAAGTCCATGTATCCATGGTAAGACACCCTTCTACAATTCAAATTTAGAAAGCTCTTCAGTTTCAGCCTCTGCTCCACCAATAACTCATAACAGTCCCTATATATTGTTATTCTTGGAGGAACATTGAAATTTTTGGTTATTTGAGAGTCAAAGTATCTAAACCCTTGATTTTCAAAAAATTTAAATGGCAGCTCATCAACAACAATCATGTAAGCTAAAGCTTTTCTAGCATTTTCATAAGTAAACATTCTTTTGATCACAGTATAACCAACACCATCTATGCCAAACTTTGGCATGCCATTTAGTGTTGTTTGTCTACCATCAACCTAAAATTTCCCTTTTTTCATGGGTTTTTTTGGACATTTTTTTTTCATGTTTTCCAAGTGTAATAGTCCTATGTAAACTATAAACGTGCTTATACTTATTGGGATAATAGTTATAATAGCACAATTGCACTCCCTCATGCGTGTACTTAGTGAAGTGAGACCAAACATCAACCCTCGCTTACATATTCTTTCTTTTCTTTGTTGATTCCATGGAATCAAATTTGTGGGTATTGTCAGCTTGTTCATCCTCCATGAAGTCAATTTCTACCTTTAGTTGTTTGGATGTCATCTAGGAATCCACAAAAAATTACAAACTATATGTTAATATACCAAATAAAGTAGATACCTTTGGTTGTTTGGATGTCTAGAAACCCACAAACAATTACAAACTATATGTTAATATTCCAACTATAGTTAGATTGAAATGGTAAACACAAACTAGGAACATCTGAATCATCAAGTACAATTCAGCATCTAAAAGGTATGCACAATACTCATGTGATATACTAGTAGAACTATATACTCTTTTTATATATTAAACAAGCAAACAGAAGTGTTAAACTAATGTTGTAATAAAAGAAAACTTAATTCCACAGGAAAACAAATGCCCAAAGATAATGTTGCATAGCCATCATTTTGACAATTACCCAGTATGAACTCATAGAAAACACATGACCTGCACCATTTTAGTTTGAGATGACAAATATATACAACTATACATTACTGTACACAGATGGGTAAATTAAGTTAAGAACAAGGAAAAAAAAGGAGCTAAATATTGGGTCTAAACAATCAAACAAAAAAGAAGGAAAACCTTGCTGTTAGCATCCAATTAGACTCACTAATCACGATGACTGACACAACAGAAGTTCAAACCTGAAAACAATTATACTCAAATTAAAACTTTGACTCAAATATGCATAATTAATTAAACAAAAACATAAAAGCAAGATTTGAAAAGAACTTACAAATAAGATTTGATTATTTGAAATCAGAAATCAAAGATGGGACGATGAGTGAGATGGCCAGATTTGCCATTAAGAAGACAAAAGATTCATGATGAGGGAGATGGAATAAAATTTATCGCGGCAATTGGTGAGGGAGATGAATGTCGTGTGGCGTGGAGAGATGGAGTTGGGGCGATGCTGTTTGAGAAAAAATGTTGAGGGAGAAGTCAGAGTGTCTGAGTGACCTAACAATAGAAGAAAAATTTAGGTTAGATCTTTTAGTTTTTATTTTATTTTATTTTATTATTATTATTATTATTTTTTTCACTTTACCGTGTAAGATGGCTAGATGGGCTATGTGTGGGCCGTTCTTTTTATTTTACAAGCCCAGTTGGAATATATATATATATATATAGGATTATGTGACTAAAACTAATAATATGAATATATTTTTGAAAATAAATGGATATGGATCATGAATATTGATGTTAGTAGGCGATAAGGTATTATATTATAAAATAGACTCCAAAAAGCGCGAGTCATTGCTGTCATTGTGGAGATGCCTTCTTTTTGGTCACTCAAGACGTTGAGAGCTAGCTCCAGCCAAGAATTGAGAAGTGCTTGTACATAGCAAAATAAAGGTTGGGACTGTGTGAATGGAAATGCATCTGCATCATTGGAGGAACTTGCTTGACGTAGTTTGATTTAGTTGATAATAGAATATCATTCGCTAGTGTAACCTTATGCATGAAATAATAGTTTTATATGCATGAAAGAATCTCTGTTATATTTAACAACTGAGTACAAATTGATGCCATGCAGAAAACAAATGCTAGTGTGGATATATGAAACATTCTAGGTGACACAATATGTTGTAAGATAGTAATAATTAAAAGCAAACAAAATAATAATAATAACTCTATGCTTCAATGATGAGTTGCATTTCTACAAAACCAGGTATATTGGATTCAATCTCCATTGGAGTTGCACGTGTTACCTTTTTTATACAGGTTTATATACTTGGTGATTGCGACAATATACATTGATGATTATGCATATACTTCATGATTACAAGAGTATATGGTTGATTAAAATGCTAAAGACTATACTAGATGATTTCAACAGCCATACTAGATCATTTTAACAGTCATATTGAAAGATTAGGGATTAAAGGATATATATTTGATGATTTCAACAGTTATATTAGATTATTTTTTAAATTTGTACCGGAAAATTATGAGATTTTAGCAGTTATCTAGCTGATTCTTACATTTATATTAGATGATTTTAATTGTCATACTATACTAGATGATTTCTAATGTCATATCACATGATTATGATATACTCAATTTTTATGACCTGGATCATCTAATTTCACTTGATGATTATACTTAGGGGTGTATGCCCCCCTTTTTTTTGTTATGGCTTTAGCTAAATCAAACCAAACCATAATTTCATGGTGCTATTCAGTTTGCAGTTTATGCACTTTACATTCTAATATTCATTTTAATGTTTTTTTTTTCCAAATGAAAAATCATATTTATTATTTCAAAAATGAAGTCTACAATATGTTTTTATAAATGTATATTCAATCTGAAGGCTAAACTCTAAAACTAAGTACATGATCAATATTAGATAGTTTCATAGCACCTACTGGGAGGGGGTGATGAAGAGGAGAATTGTAATTCAGATGTATAACATAAGATGAAAAATGAAAATTAGAGTTACAAGTTATAATGTACCACTTAAAAGTTGCAAGTTGTTTAAAAAGAAGATGATTCTATTATAGCTTAATATTGTAGTATATATATATATAGTTTATGGTTTATAAAACATGATTCAATTTTTGAAACCGTAACTGAATTGATTTTATAAACTCTAAATCAAACTTTAACTTTTCAAATTGTAAATTGAACCAAATCCTAATTTATAGATTGAATCGTATTATGAACAATCCTAATTATATTAGGGATAATAATAGGTTGGATTGGGTCAGGCAAGACTTAGACCCATTTATGGTACTTAGACCTAGATGCAACTAAAAGGGTTCTAAAATGGTCTATTTTTTTTATTTGTTAAAAACATATGATTATTTTATCTAAATAATTCCTCCAATGAAGAAGATATAATTATATTTTTGGGTAACCTCGATATATTTTTACTTTTGGGTAATCTAACTTTTTGTTAAAACAATTCCTCCAATGACGAAAATAAAAATATCATATAGAACGTGCTTTATTTTTCTTAAGGGCATTTTCATTCCTCAAAACTTTAGGAATAAAATTAGTTAGTGAGGTATGTAGATATAAGTAAAATTGACATAATAACTAGAAGCTTGAAGATGATCATTGGTAAGATGAAGAGATAATGGAGCAACACTAAATAATTATATACTTAGTGTGTGTGTGTGTATATCAGAATAAGTCAGCTCAAATTCAAACCTGCCGTAAGTGAGTCCAGGTTGGGTCTAGGGCTCATTGCACGAAAAATGGAACAGTGATGTTCTGTATCTCCTAGTTTTGCATAATTTATAGCCATGTTAAACAAATTTAGTCCTTGTCCTTTCGTATCAACTCTACCTACTGACATAAGCATGATTTCTCTGATATCTGTTGTCTGTTTGCAAGGTGGCACGGACTGGACGTGTGGCACTGGTTCGTGAATCTGGGGTGGATTCTGCATACCTTCGCGGCTATCCTCTCCCATTTTGTGACTGAAAAGTCTTGAGTGTTTTGCGTAACAAAAAGTTATTAAGCCTTCATCTTTGGCGACAACGTTAGAGATATGCGTGGTATCGGTTCCCCTAGTATGTTGTGGCTCAATAATTGCAGTGAGGATCGAAGCTATGACGCAAGTTTCAGGATGTTGACTTTACTATAAAGATTATGATTAAGTGTATGATTAAGCTTTAATACCTGGATCCGGTGAACTATGAAATGTTTTCTTAGCATTGGATGGTTTAGCCTCTTTTGTATAACGCACTTCCAGGTTCAAAGTTATACCCTTTTTTTTTTTGGCTCTTCTGGTTTCCAGTCATCTGGGGGAACATCGCCCGGGAAATACTTCCTTCAGTCTGGAATGCTTACTGCTGGAGTCTTGGTGCTGGTACTGATTGTGCCCATCACAATGTTCGTGCTCAATAGGGAAAATGGTATAATTTAGCTAAATAAGTCATATAATGCGCGTCAAAAAAAAAAAAAAAGTGGAAGAAGTTTCATAGTGAGTATTTAAAATTGTTCTCATTTAATTTTGATAGCAAATGACAATCTTACCTTGTTTTTGGTTTACGTATGTTCAGAAGATATTTCCTGAATGGAATTCGAACCAGAGGTATTTAACTGTATATCTATATCCTAATCTCTAATCTTAATTGCTAATCTATAGTACTAGAAATAAGTCAGACTGGGTTGGGTCAGCCACTTAAAATGAAAAACTGGAGGTCTCACTTGTTTGGTCCGTTAAGTAAATAATTCATTCTATTAAATGATTTTAAAACGTATGACCATTGACCAATCAATGAAGTGACTTTTTTTTTTAATTGAC
Source organism: Tamarix chinensis (assembly GCA_030549775.1). Lineage (NCBI taxonomy): Eukaryota > Viridiplantae > Streptophyta > Magnoliopsida > Caryophyllales > Tamaricaceae > Tamarix > Tamarix chinensis. The sequence continues at coordinate 65,766,979 of CM060172.1, forward strand.
TAGGTGAACCGAGTGTACAAATTGATTGATTTCTCGTTGAGCCAATTGAGCTGTCTCTTTTTATCTTGAATAGGAGAACCGATTGATCCTAAAGAGAATTAGGCTCATCGGTTGCTTTATCGTTTGGACTATAGCATTCTGTATTATCAAACATGAAGCAACTTTTAAAACCAAATAAGCTATTTTGGATATGCAGGACGAATGATAATGCAACTTTTAAAAACAAATAAGCTATTTTGGATATGTAGGATTAAGGATGGCTATTAGGTTTAGATCGGACCGGATGATGACGTTAGCAATTCGGACCAAAACTTGACACAAGCTCAGGTGATGACTTAAGCAATAATACAAAAGATAGTTGTATCCTGTATATATGTGTATGGCATAGAAATAAAGTAGAAAAAGTATATTATCATCTTTTTTATTTTTTACAATAATTGTACAATAGGATAAGGGATATTCGGTTGTAATCTTAAGGGACCAATTAAAATAAGATTATTATCCTTTATAATCAATTATCGGGATGATGGCATACGACAGAATATTCAAAACATGAGGTTGTCTTACCTATAAATAGAATATACTTTGTTGTAAATCAAGTTGTTCATCGAGCAAACCCTCTCAATAGAAGTCCATTTTTATAAAAAAAATATTTGGAGAAAATTTGCTCCATGAGTGATATGATTTACAATTGATCCAAAAATTCTCTATTTATAGACGAAATAATCTCACAAGTTGGAAGTTTTTTGCCACGTGTAATTATCCTATTGGACTAACATATAATTACAAAAGATACAAATCTCATTCTAATTGGTCTACCGAGGTTACAACTGGATAACCATTATCCTATTGTACAATTAATATAGAAAAGTCAAAAGGATAAGAATCTAATTTAATTTGTACCCTACTCATGTATATAGTTTTGTTAGTAGGACATTACTATTTTTTGTGATGTTATTGCTTATGTCATCCGAGGTCACTACTTTTGCAAGGTTTTATCCAAGTAAATGATCGAGTCCGGTCAAGAGCCTATTATCATCCCTATGTAGAACTTGTGATAATAATGGTCTAGATACATAGGTAATGTAGGAGAATTCATCATTTTTACCAAGATCTATCTTGAGGATTATATGGATCATATTGTATTTTGGATCAAATGGGATTATGATCAATTTGAATTTGGGTATGACTCGTCCAAGTTTCGGACACTTTTCAAATGAGTGCATACGGGTTCTAGTTCAATTCAATGAGTTATGTTTAATTAGGACCCGATTGGATTTGAATTCGTATCATTATGATTTCAGATATTTGTTGAGTTGGGCTCGATGGGACTCCGATGGAATCAGAGTTAGGCCATTTGGATAGCCTTAAACAATTGGTTATAGTGAAAGTCGAAACATTTAGAGTAGCCTATATATAGGCAAAGATGAAACAAAGATTCGAGTATTAGAGTATCATTCATATTCTGGTTCGTATTACTGTACCTAAGGAGAAAGATTTGTTAATCCCCATACAAGGAGGATCCTACAAAGTTGTTTCTCCGTTCAAATCTCTGGCCTGATGGTTGAACCTCGCTGTTATTATCCCATCTCCCTGACGCACAAGGTTAATGAACCCTTAGAAGGGCGTTGAGAAATGTAGTCGACTACTTACCTTTCGCGGATTAATTTTCCATTAGTGCTACCACAAACCGATGTAACAATGCAGACAAATCCGTTTCCTCGTTATAGTTTTAACATCTTAATCAAATCCAACCTTTTTCTTCAACATAACATCCTGAAGATTTTCTAATAACGTCCATGCCTAACAGTGGAATAGCATGGACAATTGGAACACGCATATCTGATGTATGACCTTGTCAGTAGTAATAGTAACTCTGCACAAGACGATAACAATCGAGCATCTTCGCAAACCGGCCTACTAGTTGGCCAACTCCCGCAGAAAAACACAGTTTCAACATCTATTAAAATACTAATAGTAAACAGCAGGTCCTGGCATGCTTAGCTACGGTGTACCGAACAAGCAATAAAACTACTGTTTTAATTGCGGTTGCAGTATTGAGATAATATTTTATATGTTACAATTATCTTAACATAATTATCTTTATTTTATTTTTTTATAATAAATATTCACAAATATTATTAAATGTTGGTAAATATCAGAAAAATATCAGCTGATATCGATATTTTGTTAATATTGTGCCCATGTTTCGAAAATTTCTTATCGCAACCAAATCAAAACCCGTAAAATTACGGTTGTGGTAATGATATTTCATCGTATAACCAAGTCAGATCGTGATCAAATAGCAAGATTAGAGTAAGTTTCCCGAAGCTTGTACCAAGTGGCGCTTACCTAAAAGTCCGCATTGGGTGGAGGAGAACGTGGGAGTGCCTGATTTCGGTTGGACCACAAGGGTGATGGCCAGTTGGCCACCGCGTAATCTTTCGATCCGGTCACTCATACAAAACTACTTCGAAGTCTTGATGTCCAGGTTTTATGACACTTGCTACATGCCTGCGTCATAACCTTTTAAGAAGCGGAGTATTTCAAGGTTGTGAGACAGTGCAACAAGCAACTAGGCATACTAACTGAAAACGATAGAAATTGAAACTGACAGATCCAGTAGTGAGGAAAGGGTAGTTCCGGCTTCAGAGGCGTAGTTGCACACTGGGGACTCGTATAAGGATCACAAGGCAAGTTTTGGAAATGGAGAATTACCACAGCTATTCCAGTCTTTTCCACTTCCATCTTCCAATCAATCCTCACCCTCCGCTCCTGCTCCTCTATAATAAAACCAGAGGTAGTTGCTCTGCAGCACGTGCAGGACATCCCATACGTGGCATTGTGTGGCATTAACTCTTAATCCTTTCTCTGAAGGTAAATGGGTGACAAGCTACCATACTCAGACACTCCATGGTGTCCTGCAATAATCCACTTTGGTTCTCTATTTCTATGCGAGCTGTCTAAAAAATTAAGAAGCTTTGAGTACATATGGCATGTATCCATAAAATTTGTTTGATCGATGAAAGAATGATTTCAGAAAATGGACAGTTACATCATCTGAGATACCACAGTTGCAATATCATAAATTATGGTCTACATCAACGAGCTACAGGTAAATGAGTCGCTTTAAACAATGCAACAGAACTCGAATACTAAGACCGTTGATCATGTAAACTGCTTCAATCTCCAATAACCCCACTCTGATGCAGGAGGTTCATTCTCGAGCAACACAGACGACTTGCTTGCCCAGATTTTTGCCACTAAACAGCCCAGCAAGAGCAGAAGGAGCAGATTCCAAGCCTTCATTCATATCTTCGATATAAGTAATCTTCCCATCTTTATAATAGCCACTAACATGCTCCACAAACTGAGGGAACAAATGCAAGTAATCACTCTGCAGGAAGCCTTCCATCCTAACTCGGTTCCTGATGAGTGTGAATAAATTGTGGATTCCTTCAGGATCTTTATAACTATGTTGTGACACCATTCCACATACAGCAATCCTACCATGAACCCTCATGTTTAGGAGAACTGCATCGAGCATTGCTCCACCTACATTCTCAAAGTAGATGTCAATGCCTTCAGGAAAATGTCGCTTTAGAGCTGTATCTAGATCCTTCTCTTCTTTGTAATTGAAAGCATCGTCAAATTGAAGTTTGTTTTTCAACAGATCAACCTAATAATCATACATCATCTATGTCAACAATTGTTGGATAATGGATAAAAAGAGTGAATCAGTCTTGGACGATCATGCGCTGAGCATCAGGTCACCAGATTGAAATGGCATATCTCACCTTTTGCTTTGTGCCCGCACTACCAACAACATAGCAGCCATGTAGTTTAGCAAGTTGGCCAACTAGCTGACCGACAGCTCCAGCAGCTGCAGAAACAAACACATAATCTCCCTTCTTCGGAGAGCAGACCTCATAGAATCCTGCATATGCAGTGAAACCAGGCATACCTACAGAAAACGATCCAAAATTCAACAACTTACGATTAAACAATAACAATAAGAGTAAAGAGGGCCATAATGTGTTTTATATAAGTAGCTGGTATATACAATTCAGTTTAGCAACAATAAGTGAAAAAAGAAAAAGGATGACAGAGCTCTTTACCAAGAAGACCAATATGATATGAGAGAGGAATGTCATTGTCCTGTCTAATCTTCCGCAAGTTTTCAGGCTTCTGTATCAAACTGTACTCTTCCCAACCAGTAAATCCACAAACTATATCCCCAGGCTCGAAACGTGGATCATCAGAATCAACAACTTTGCAAACACCAAATCCTTCAATAGGCTACAGCATAAACAATCAATTCAAGCTCATTAAATTTATGTGTTGGTGACAAAATACACAACATGACTAATACTGCCCAAGCAATAGCCAAGTAGCAGACAGGTTATTTATAAGTAATTAATTAAGGTGGTGCCTGGATCAGAGATGAAAAGCTTGCAACAAAGTCCTAACGACCACCCTCCCCCTCCCTTCAAAATCCAACAAAAACACATCCAAGCTAACACAAAAGCCTGATGAATTGCAGTGGAATGCAAAAAATTTCCATCAAGTTGAAGGAAATAAATTAAATGCTTTTCTACGTCTAAGATAATCAAACAAGCTAATCAAATCAAACAACTTCAAAGTAAGCAATAACTTTACATAAGTTTCCTGACACGACATCAGTGTTGGGGTTCCTCAACATGAGGACTGTTGCCGAAACATTTAGCCAGGGGTTGTCAGCCAAGGGTGACAGGCCAAAAGCAAATCCATTGGCCAGTTAAGGGTGATGGTAAAAGACCAACTGATAGGATCAATTGGCTGTAAAAGTCTTGCAGCCGAGACCGAGGGAGAAGATGTAAACGAAGATGTGATATTAAGAAGCAGTTAGAAAATCTTCTAATATAAGAGATCCAATATTCATTAGTATGACAACTTATAAGTTGATAGGAGTTAATTCATAGAGTCAATCATTAGATGGTAACTTGCACACTACTTATTCTGATTAATGTTAGGTAGATAGTTGTACTAAGTTTATCATCCAAATGATGGTTGGGTGTTTGGCCAAAAACGAGAAAGGGTATAAAAGGCCTTCTTCTAACCATTTATAAAGATAGAAAATTGTGGTGCAAGCTCTCAATTTTCTCCCATTACTCGTACTTAATAAAAGTCTTTCTATTCCTATTCCCACAAATCTATATTCTTGTACTTTCAGTTTATTCTTACATTTTCTCATAATTATGCACCTAGCCGAGGGGATTATTTTTTCCAATAATTAGTCAACTCTAACTTGTCCTACACAATTGCTAGCTAAGATCCAAGTCAGCAACTTTGGGTCAGCATCTGATCTGCATTCAAATAACACCTTCAACTGATTCTTTACTTGGTGATGTTTATATTATTGTCTTTCTATTTCTTAATTATGTTAGTAAAAGTATCTTGTATTATTACAGTTGAGGCCCTAATCTAATGATTAAGATTAGGGCCTGGGGCCATTACATGCTAGGTTTGAATCCCTCTCATCCAATATCTAATTGAATTGACTAATGCAAACGGTTAGGCGTATACCTTTGTGTTTTTCATTTCTTTGCTCACAAAGAAAGGACGTAATCCAAAAACAATAGACCCAAAGCCTAACAAGCAGCCACACAAGGGTAAGAATGCAATTCATAGGGATTGAATCCTGTTCTTCCATGAAATGACCTACACTGACATGGACCCAGCAGTTATGCCTATTGTATTAGCATTAAAATATCTCCTTTATATCAAAAACAAAAACCGTCTTGAATTATTGCAAGTCAAAGTGCTATATATATATATATATAGAGGGCATCTCTACTGAGAAATGGCATAGTTTCCTAAGCTACTTACAAAAGTTTCCACCACCTATTGCTGGTAGTTTTCATCACCTATAGCGAGTAGTTTCTACCACCTAACCACCTACTATGGGTAGTTTTCTAACCTGAAACATAAATATCTAATATTTATAAAAATGCCACCGTTTTTTTCTTCTTCTGGTACTAAAATACTATAGTTTTCTGAAAGATAAATAGTAGTTACCTCCACCAACTGGATGTAGTTTCCACCACCTATTGTAGTAGTTTTCTAACTTAAAACATAAATACCTAATATTTACAAAAAAGCTATCGTTTTTCATTTTATTATTTTCTAAGAGATTTATAGTAGTTTTTTCCAACTAGGAAAGTAATTTTCACCACCTATTGTAGGTAATTTTCATACTTGAAACATAAATACACAATATTTACAAAAATGCTGCCGCCTTTTTTTTTTCCCCCCTAACGCTCAAATATTATAGTTTTTTACATTACAACAAAAGGTTGCATAGGCCATGAAAATGGGCATAGGAGGCAAAAATAGGTGACCAAAATTTTTAAACATGAGATTGTGGTTCTGGTAAAAATGACCACAAAAAATAAAAATTTAGTGGCTATGTTCACTTTTTTGTAACAAAAAATATATCCGTGACACATTTGCCACGGACAAAATATTTTTGTGATGAAGTGACATGAATTTGCCTATAGAAAAGTATTTTTGTGACGAACTTATCACAAATTTGTCACATGGAAAAGATTTTGTGGCTAATTTATCATGAATTGCCATGAGAAAGTATTTCTATGGCCAAATCGCTACAAATTTGCCATATAAAAATGCTTTTGAGGCTAAATTTCCACTAATTTGGTATGAAAAAAAAAAATACTCTCATGGCTAACTCGCCATGAATTATTTATAGAAAGATATTTTCATAGCTAACTCGTCATGAATTATCCATGGAAAGATATTTTTCGTGGCTAACATGCCACAAATTGGTCATGATAAGATATTTTCATGACTAAATTGCCAAAAATTTAGAATGGAAAGAAATTGCCAACTTGTAATGAATTTACTATAAAAAAGATATTTTTGCAACTAACTAGCCACGAATTTGCTACAGAAATATATTTTTGTGGCTAACTTACCACAAATTTGTAACAAAATAACATTTCTGTGGCTTACTTGCCATGAATTTATAATAAAAACATATTTTTTGTGGCTAACTCACCTTAGATGTTGTAAGAATTCAACTGTGAAACCAGTTGTTCGAGAAGGGACATATCCAACCACTGAAACTCTTGTTTTAATACCCGAATCGGCCTTATTTTATTCAATTTTCAAGTGACTCTTTCACAGCAAACATTGGTCTTTTTGACTTTATTACAGGGGAAGAGCAGGAAAGAGGGTAAATCCAGACTATGACACCTAAGATTCCGTAACGAGTAAATACTTCCACAGAAGCATAATCTATTTGTTGGTAAAAGACATTACATTATGTTTTTTCATACTTTTCGCATACAATTCTAGCTAGAATTTATACAATATTATTGGAAATAGAATTCTGCTTCTTAAATTTATGGTTATTTAATTTTCATTATTATTTTTATAGAATATCAGAACAAAAGTGATTCAATTTCTACATTTATACTATTATTATGATATTACATATTCTGGACACCAGAAAAAGATTCAGGATTGGATCTGTTTGGAATTGATTGGTTCGCTGTATCAAATACTTTCTCTTGGATAAACTTAGAAAAAATAAATATCTATTTTATTTCCTTTTATTGACATTATTCATAATCTAGTTCAAAGTGGTGAAAACCGATATCTTTTTAGCTATAGCTCAAAAATAAATAAAAATATGACCATAGTATAAATTAATTTGATTAAGTTTTTTCTTTTAAATGTATAATACATAACATTTTCATCCTAGCACTTTGATTATTTTGAACAAATAGTAAAATTATCTAATTATTAATTTGGATCATAGTTTAAATGCATATAAAAGTTATCAACTAATATATATATATATATATATATATATATATAATATTTAAATGTTAATATGTCAAAGTAAATACCATATTAATAATTCAGTAGATCATCAAGTGCACTACAGGACTAGTTGTAGCCATCGACACGTGTGCTACAGGACTATGTGTTGCCATCGACACATACGCTAGGGAATTACTCATGGCTATCATAACATATGTCATGAGATTATTTATAGTTATCAACACATGTGCCACGAGAATACTCATGACAATAAAAATATGGGTCACCAATTACTTGTGGCTAATTTCATCAATTACAGTCACCAAATCACTTTTACTGTAGCTAACATTTTTGTCATGGGTTTATAAGCCACGGAAGGTGACACCTAAAATTTCCGTGGAAAAATATTTTAGCCATAAAATTTTTACTTGTTAGCCATGAATGCTTTAATAGCCTATGTGACGATTTGTTGTAGTGTTAAGAGTTACAATAGTTTCTACTACCTAATAAGAGTAGTTTCCACTACCTATTTTGTTTAGTTTCTTCAAATGAGAGCATTAATTCTCAGTTGTCACTAAGAGAACTAGTTTTCATTGGATATTCCCCAATATATATATATATACTGCAAGCATCAAATATATGATTCAAACTGAAACCTTATGTTCGATTCTGAAACCAAAAAAGTTTATTCTAGCTGAGATGCCATTTTACGTGAGGATATCTTTTCATTCGATGATCATATACCAATTCCCCATCTATTCCACCTGTATCTGTTGATGACACGTCTTCACCAATTTGTCATCCACTTCCGCTTCATCACTATCTATTCATTCTACGTATAGTAGAGTAACAACCCAGTGTTAATCCAACTATTGCTAGGACTTGAGAAGGTCATTCGCAGTCCCTTTCAGAAAGCTAAGCATAATAACACTCGACAGTTGATTCCACCCATGAATCTATGGTACCGGCTCAAACCTCGAATCTAAGGCACTGAAACAGCTGATCTTAACCACTGACCCCCATTGTACTCTACATTTCAAAATCTATAATCCTGCAGGCTCAATCTCTATCATTCCATCTAAATGTAGCACTATCAGATAACTAGGGAACGTAAAGGTCCTACATATCTGCAAAATTACATTTGTTCTTATAACGACAAAACTGTGATCGACCACACTGCTAATTAAATTAAAAAAGAAAAGAAAAAAAGAATCACAGTCTTATCGGAACCTAAAAGGAAAATGAAAACGAGAGAGGAAATAGTGAATTACCGAGCCAGGGACAAACGGCTGAAAATAGGACCCATAGAATTCGCGCATTCGAGCACGCATGTAAGGATCACATGAAAGATAGAGGTTTTTAACCAAAATTGCCCCTGAACCACCGGTTACCTGAAGCTTAATTTTGGTACCGACCTGTAATTCCATGTCTGTTTCTAATGGTGCCCTCTCTATAAACCCTTTAAATATCACCTGCTTGTTTTCTTTCTCCGCCATATTATCTACCTCCATTTCTTTCTTCTACCCAAAGATGATTATGAAGTTAGTAATGATAAACTGTTTATGATAGAGAGGGGAGACAGAAAGAAGCTAAAGAGAGTCTGAAGTAATGTTAACCAGCAGAGAAGATTATTTCCCTTCTTTTGCTCGCTGTCAGTGTCTCGCCTCGCAGAGGTTTGACCGGACGCTCTAAGGTACTCTCAACTACCACGAGGTCCTCGTTTGCCCATTCCGTCGTTAGATTTACCTATACGTGCGTCGCCTCGTTTTTTTTTAATTATTTTATTTTACCAAAACAAAAATACCGAATATTTTAAAATTTTAATTTTTGAAATATTTTACCTTAATCTATTAAAAATAAAACAGAACAATAGTGTGTAAAATAATTTCGTCAAAACGTAAACCTATATTTTACAAAAAAAAGTCTTTAATTCTTCTGCAAAATTTATATTCCTGCAATTTGTCCGATTGTTTCTTACCATTTCTTTTAACTCAATGTCATACATAAGTTTTAATACAATGTTGCATTAATTAGATGTCTACTACTAATTGCATATGGCAAAATTGATCCCAAAATTATTTGAACCAAATAATTAAAGGAATATTACACAAAAATTTCCTTGTATTTTAATAAAATATACAAAATATCTATACTTTAATTTATATAGTGTTAGATATCCATATATTTTCATTTTTAGACATAGATTTTCATTTCATGACATATTCTATCAAATTTGAAGGCCTAGCAAATAAGTTGTTAAATTTGAAGTAATATTTTGATACAAATAAACACAAATATTCTTACTGATGTATATTTCATAAGTATTTGGAAGGAAATCTTTAAAATCAAAATTTTGGTTGTTGTCAACTAAATATTTGGAAAATTCTGGTGTGTTTCGAAGGATGTCTCATATATTATGCTTGCCCTTCATATTTTCCATTATTTTGAAATTTTGTTAGTCCATATCTATAAAATGCATGCCTCGTCTATCATGTTCTTGAGATGTGTTTCAATGAGAAGATCTTAACAACTATGATCTTCAATTGATGCATCCACCATCTAATGTTAACCTCCATTAAGTAATTTTCTTAGTTACAATCTCTTCAAACCTTTCTATGTCGTAGCCATAGTTGTGAAGTCTTATTAATGTGGATGTGGGTCGAAAGATCTCGAATCAAACAAATTGATCTTCTTTAACTCTCAACAAGATGGATGAAAATGAGTATAACCCACACAGAAGCATTCATGGCTCTCTAACACACACTAATATAGGATTATGATACTTCACATAGATAGTACTCAAATGATTTAATAAGAACTTAGAAATAATCACTCACTAAAGATACTAGACGGTCAAAAGAAGACCACACATAGTAACTTTTCAATGATAAAAGAAAACTCACAAAGAGAATGAAGTTTTAAACTCTTACAAAGAAAGCTCAGTACTTTATTGATTTCTCAACTCTTACACCATCATATCTTCAATGGATGAAACCATGGTTTTTATATAGGCTTATAACCCTTGACCAAACCAACTAACAAACTCTAATAATAGATTTTGGGATTTGGGAAATTAGTTATAAAAAGTATCCTAACTAATTTTATAACAACCAATGAAATTACCCACCTAACTAGCCATTGGTAACAACCCCTAATCCAACTATTATGACATGTTTTCCAACCATTATAATCTGTTATTTACATGTCATCAATCCGTGTGATGGCTAGTTATTAGGCTTTGCACATATTTGTTACAACAATATCATAACTAACAAAATAAAACCCTAACTACTTCATAGGATTACTAAGAAGTTCAGGTAGTGTTCCCACATTTGCATGTGGTTTGTTCTGCATCCAAACTAACTTTCAAGCTTGAAATGTTCCCAAGCCTTGCATGTCCTATATGGCATGTTTTGGATCTTGTATTAAAGCTCCACTTTCAAGAACTTAATAATTCTTATGACTATCTTCAAGAAAGTGTTGTAAAGGGAAGAAACACATTGAAGAATCTCAAGAACATAATCAAACACATCCAAGAAAAATTTTGGATGGTCAATCATGGATGATTTTGCATCACTTATTTTCTAGAACAACCTCTCTGTTAGATCTCTTAGGATTGATTCTCTCTCACTCTCTTTCTGCTTGATGCATTCAGAGTTGGAAAGCAAGGGTGGTGCACAAAGGTGTTGTTTCTTGATCAAAGGAGGCCAATAATTTTATTAGGATGAAACTCATTGTAACACCATCATTTTTAGCACTTGAAAATATTTACAAAAATATTTAATTATGGAAGCTAAACCATTAAAAATGCAAGATGCTATAACCACCCTTAGTATAAGTTTGATTCCTTTACCTTTTTTACACTTATTGCTAAGCTTAAAATGTTTATCCGCTTAGATTAAGAAAAACGATTGATTAGAAGTAGATAGAGATTTCAATAAAATATTAAACTATTCGGATAACAAAAGATCATAAAAAAGCGTTACAACTTATTAGATAAGAAAAATGAAGAGTGGATATAAGAGCATAAGGCATATCTAGATTAAAAAATGTCGAACCGGATATTAGATAGTTCTAACTCTCAACCCCTATTAAAACCATCAAGTTGTACCCTCAAAGTACTCATGTAAGGTAAAGATTGTTCATTGAATATGTAGGGGAGCATAAAATATGACCTATCAAAACAACAACACTGAGTAAACCACTACACAACATTAAGTATGTAAATATCACATGGATTACATAAAAGGTAACATAAAGGATCATGGTATAACATGTCAAATAGTACATACCATAGCTAAGTTCCACATTCATGTCAGAATTTATATCATACCATATGGCACAATGCTCATTACATAAAACTTAACCATATTGTGACTATTTTATTAATCTCATTATACCAAGGGTGTCGCATGAAGGATAAAACACCAAACCATAATTAAGGATTTCCAATAACAATCTCTATACTACTCATAGCATGAGAATGAAAGTACTAAGATAATTACCAACTAATGTACCAAATCTAAATAGTATAATGAGGCAACTATGAATCCAACATATCAAAACCAAGTAGTGCATAAAGGAAATTACCAAACCAATAAACCACAACAATTTATTTAAATCCTCATACAATATTTGCTTCCATTTTTAATTACTCGAGGGATATAATAATAATAATCCAGAGATGTATAAAGTACACCGGTCATACCGATACACTAAGATGATAATATCCTCCCAACTTGTATCTAGAGACATACAAGCACCCTGATTATATTGGTGCAACAAGGTAATATAATATCCCTTCATCCTATGACACCTAATCCTTAAATATCAAACCCTCTATAGGGCCCGTAAGTCACTTATATAGTAAACTAGGACATTAGCCGAAATGTCAAGGGATTCGACAAAACTATCAAATAAAATTGAGGGCTCCTACTTTATCTCTAAGGTAGCTGTAACATCCCCAAATTTTAGAACTTAAAAATTTTATTTTAAAGAGTTAATAGCGGAAGCCAAAACACAAAATATAGGGGTATCATGCCGCATCCAACATAGAAGAGGCACTCTCTGTGCCTAGTTTATGTTGGGTACAAGGTAAAAGTAACCTTATGCCTAGGAATCAGGTGTGGGAAGCACTTTATTCCACCGCGATATAGGATATGAAATAGAGAGAAGGGAATAAATAGTGAAAATAGAGGACTAAGAGTCTAGAGAGAGACATAGATATCTAGACTAAGAGCCCTTTATCAATTTCTTTAGCGCTCACCCAAGGAAAGCACATCAAGCTAATAATCATCAATCACCTACAAAATAGGGCAAATCCGCTCATGGAAATGAGTAGCACCCATAAAACGAATGATCAGTATACTACGTATTGAGTAAGGTAATGGTACAGTCAAGTAGGGTTACAAGAATTCTCATAAGGAAATCATACATGTGTAAATCAAAGAATGTTAGATAATTACTAATTTCAGGTCTTTCATTAGATATTACCATATTTTAATCTTTTATTTATGCTGAGTTCATGGACCCTACTACTTTTAAACTAGTGGAACATTCTGAAACACCTCTCGGGGACAACACACTCGAGCCACTATTATTATCTGGTGGAATGGAGCCAACACCTCTCAGAATAAAATACTCTTGAGCCACAATTATTAAATCAGTAGAGCAGTCTGAAGCACCTCTCGGGGACAGCACACCTGAGTCACTATTATTATCCGGTGGAACAGACTCAACACCTCGGTCCTGACTCACTATTCTTCCACTTTAAATGATTAGTATCTTTCTATTTATACTTTTTATTTTTATTCACGTTGAGTATGGGGCCCCACTATTCTTAATCCAATGGAATGGACTGATGCATCTCTTGGGGACAACACACCCGAGTCACTATTATTATGTGGTGGAACGGACCCATATAAATACCTCAGCCCGATTCATGTGACCTTTCACTTTAAATGATTAGTATCTTCTTCAAAGTTGATTGTATATTATCATGTTGAACTCATATAAATATGCAAGACATATAAATGAACACATAAGTACGACCACGTAATTATCCTCAAATGATCATAACACCCTCATGGTAGTTAAGACAATTGTATTCTCCTAAAGGCCTTATGAAACCCAATACTAATGCATATAAATTCCCAATCATTATTCGAAGTACATATCCTCAATATCCCATAGATATCCTGTATCCGACATTATACCCAAATATGTACTTACATAATTTTATTACTCTCAAGAATATCATATCATAGCATTTCCATAAATAAATTATTCAATACAACATACTCAACACAAAAACACTTACAAAAATACAAGTATCACATAAATTCCTAGCTACGACATGTATCCTTACCAACAAAGACACCAGGCTCTATGCACACAAATCCTATACCTCATCTGAGATCACCTACGAAAAATAAGATAAAAATATGATTAGGATTGAAGATTAAAATCAAGAGGGAAGTTAAGGTAGATGAGGGTAAAATTAGAATTAACCGGAGTCAAATGAAAGCTTGAATTGTATAAAAGCGTAGAGGAATGTGTGGTGGAGCTATGGTTAAATTTTAGTGGTGTTTGGACAAGGTTTGGGGGTAAAAATAGGGGTGTATGGCCAAAAATGGGAAGTTGCACTACCATGCAGTAGGCGGTGCAGCTTCTGGTTAAGAGAAAAAAAGATGCACGGCTAGGTGGTGCAAAAGTTGTACAGCTGTGCAGCACCAGGCCAAGAGGAATTACGACGCACGACTGGGCGGTACAAGAGTTGCACGATTGTGTAGAAGCAGATTTTAAGTGTTGTGTGGCTATGTAGCAGGCGGTGCATTCTATAAAGCTACGACACACGAGGAAGAAGAAGGGAAAAGAGGCGGTGGTCGGCGACGATGGTCGGCGATGGCGAGGGGGATGGTTGGGGTGACCTTAATGGTCGGTCCACCAGCCAAAGGGCGGCAAGTGGTTGTAACGCCCCAAAATTCAATATTTTTTAAAAAAATGGAAGCACTTAAATTAAAACCTGTGAATTTTTGGGATGTTACCGCCACACTTAATACCAGACCGGTTCACTCCGACCGTTCCCATACTAAAAAGGATTATTTGCAAACTTAAACCGAGAGTTCATAAAAAGAATTAGAAAGATCATAACATAGAAATCAGAGTACGCAAAAAGTTTATAATCAATCATAAGATGGAAATCAAAGTGCGAAATCAAAATTTTTCGGAGGGAATAATGTCTACAAACATTAATATTTAATTCAAGAAAATCCAATACAAGAAAGAAATATCATAAAGAAATAGAATGACATAAGAGAAGATCTGGCCACATCACTCCAATCATCGAACCAAGCCCAAAATCAACACTCAGCCCCACCTGATGCCTCATAGACATCAAAAACATCAAAATATGCATCGCCCACTTGCACAAAGTCAGAAGGGCCTACTACTCGTGGGATTGAGCAACACCCATAAAGGGGTGATCAGTATGCTACGTACTGAGCAATGTAACATTGCACTAAGGCCAACACATATAATCACATAATTCAAACCAAATAATAATAAAATAACATATGATTACTTTGGAGAAATAATAATCGAAGGCCATTTATAGTCTGGATTAATTACTTAATTAATATCTTATGGATACTCATTCCATACCATACTCTTTATCAAGTCCATGTGAGTACAGGAACCTCCCACTATTTTAGCTAGTGGCTCGATCATATATAGGGCATCATGCCCTAACCACTGTTATAGCCGGTGGATCGTTCACGTATAGGGTAAAACCCTAACCACTATTTCTTACCGGTGGATCGGTTTAGTTCTTGCTCGCATGGTGTTCCACTATAAGTAATTAGTGTCTTTTAAGTGTCTTAGCAAACTTATGTTTTGGTTTATTGAGCTCGGGATCCCCTACTATTATAGCCGGTGGGCCGAAAACACACAGGGCATAAAGCTCCTGACCACTATTATAGCCGGTGGATCAGCCACATATAGGGTAAAAACCTTAACCACTATTCCTAACCGGTGGATTGGCTGGGCCCGGCTTAATAATCTTTCTCTTTAAATGATTAAAGTCTTAAGTGTCTTATTTAGAAACTTCATCCTAGACATACATGACTAACTCCCTTTGTGCTTATCTTCTAAAAGCCCATCCCACATCATGAGACTCAAACACCTCCTAACTCGACCTTACATCCTTCCCTTCTTTCTTTAACTCACATTAGAACCCATCTCCCATATATGTGGGTTAAGGCCCACTTTTATATACCTCAAAGTCCACTCATTACCCTATTCTAGGGTTTTCCCCAAAAACCCTAATTTAGGCCTAAGTGGCCCATCCTACTCCATCTCACACAACCCAATTCATTTTTTTATACTCCACTCATCACAACCCATAGACTCACCCTCATCATCACACTTTAATCACCAATTACACGCATGAATACGAAACCCTAGGTAGCCACACCAAACTCTAGCTGGCCACACAAAACCCTAGATCGGTCTCCTACGTGCCCTTATACTGTCCCATATACTATTTTTCATTTAAGGCATTCAATCATCCAAACAACACTTCCATCACCTTCCTCACACCTCAAATCAACTTCCCATACATAAAATTCACCCCCATGCAGACTTTACACACCTTATGCAACCCTTCGAATTTTTCATGCAAACCCTAAAACTCCTACGTGAAACCCTAAATTCTCCATGCAAACCCTATATTCCTCCATGCAAACCCTACATTCCTCCATACAAACCCTACATTCCTCCATGCAACCCTTAGGTCAACTCCACCTCATTTCACTCCATATCAACATATCACCATAACCTAGCATGCATGTCTTAAAGGCCACATCATTACACATTAAAAACACAACTTATACATATTAAACACATACCATAAAATATCATAAGGACATACCTCCACTTCAAGTCATACTACACGTAAATTAGTTATAACAATATGCATAAAATACATCATATATCATGGCACATGGCATACAAGACATGTAAAAACACATTACATACAAGTGACCTTAGCTACACCCTTACCTAAAATGACACCGGTCTTGGAGTACGCTCCTACACCTCCTTAAGGCTTTAACTGGTCTCACCTATATGAGGAAAAAACTAAATATTAGATTCCATCCTACCAAAAATACTATTATTTACTAATTTATTCTAAGTCTAGGTAATGAAATTAACTAATTACTAATTTTGCTAAAGATATAAGAAATAATAGTAATATTGTAAAAGTTGATAATATAAGGTTTGAAGACTTTACAATAATAATAATAATAACAATAATAATAATAATAATAATAATAATAATAATAATAATACTAAAAATAAAAATAATGATTATAATAATAATAGTAAAAAAAATAATAATAATAACGATAATACTAATACTAATAATACTAGTAATAATAATGATATGGTTTGAAATAAATGGTGGAATAATTACTTTGAGCCTTCACCAAAATAATAATAATAATAATAATAATAATAATAATAATAATAATAATAATAATAATAATAACAATATTAATAAGAATAAAAATAATACGAAAAAATAATAATAATAGAAATAGTAATAATAATAATGATAAAAACCATAATAATATTACAAAATAATAATAATCATAATGGTAATAATAGTAATGATAATAATCGAAGATAAAATGAAGTAGGGTTTTGACCCTACATTGAATAAATAATAAAACTAATAATAATAATAATAATAATAATAATAATAATAATAATAATAATAATAATACTAATGGTAATAATAATATTAATAATGATAATAATAATAAGACATGATATTAATAATACTACCACTAAAATTTGAAATAGACATAATAGGGTCTCAGCCCTATATAAAATAATAATACTGACAAAAAAAATCACATATTATTAATAATAAATGTAATAATAGCAGCAGCAGCAGCAGCAACAACAACAACAGCAACAAAAATAATAATAATGATGTATAACCAAAATATAAAAAAATATAATAGGGCTTTGTTCCTCAATAGCAATAATAATAAAAACGTTAGTAGTAGTAGTGGTGGTGGTAGTAGTAGTAGTAGTAGTAATAATAATAATAATAATAATAATAATAATAATAATAATAATAATAATAATAATCAAAATAAAGGAAATAAAATAAAATAAAATAAATAAAGCTTATATAAATAGTAAAAAAGGGTTGAGGGTTTAGGGTTCCACCTTGGACACGGCGGTGGCAGCGGTGGCTGGAAAAAGAGAATAAAAGAGGAAAAGTTGGATGCGGGGAAAAGGAGAGGTAGAATGAAGGTGGGAGTTGGGGTGGTTAGGGTTGCCTAGGTGGAGAGGAGTAGAATGAAGGTGGCGATGACCGAAAATGAAAGAAGGAGAGAAAGAGAGGAGGAGGGGAAAAAGAGGAAAAGAAAGGTAGGGGAGATAGAGGAGGGTTTGCATGTGTTTTTGGGAGGGGAAAGGGGCAGTGGAAGCGGAGGAAGTGGTGGCTAATGGTGGTGCGAAGGGCAGCGGAGGTGGAAGAAAGGGTTGATTGGGAAGCAGACTTTGCACGACTGGGGTGGCTCGTGCAGGGAAAATTAAGAGAGTAGGGAGGTTTAGTTGGGTAGAGGGTGTTGCAGGGAGTACTTAGGTGGGAAGAGTGGGCGGCAGCGTTGGCCGATGGTGACAGAATGGCTGTCTAATTGGGTGGCGGCGTTCAGGAAAAAGTTTACTGGGCTGCAAGAAAGGTTTTGGTTTTGGTTGCTTAAGGATATATATAGGTTAATTAGAGAAGGATGAAGTCAGAGAAGTGCAGGGAAAATAGGGTAGTGGGGAGAGGGCATCGGCCGGCGACGGTTGGCCGGCGAAAATTCATATGTGGTAGTGTGGTTGCGCAGGAAAAGAAGGGGTCACGCGAGAAGAGAGGGGAGTGGATTGGTTGGGTCAACATGGCCGTCGAATTGGCGAGGGAGAAAGGGGAAAATGGCCGGTCAAATCGGGCATGGTCGGCAGCGGAATCCTCGGGTAGTTACAGGTCGACTTCGGGGGAGAAGAAGAGGGAGGAAGAAGAAGGTGGGGAGTGTAGACCGGGTGGTCTGGGGAAGAAACAAAAAGAAAAGAAAATAAGGGAAGACCGGCTGGGCGACGGAGACACAAAAAAAAAACATCAAAATACAACGTCGGGAGTTTGGGCTGCGCCGAGAGAAAAATAAGAGAAGGAGGGTTTGGGTCGTGGAAAACAGGCTCAGGTCAGGGGTAAGGAGGAAGAAAAAGAAAAGAAGAAGAAATAAAAAAGGAAGAAAAGAAAAGAAAGAAAATAAAAAAGGAAAAAGGGAAAAAAGAAGAAAAATTGGTGAGTTGGGTTAATTAAATTAATTAGGATATTTGAATATTTAAAAAATAATATTTAATTCCCTTTTTAGGCTAATTTAGGATTATTAATAAATTCCATTTTAATTAGCAAATCACTCTAATTTTATCCAATTAAATTATTTATAACATTTCTATTAATTTTGGCCCTATTTACTCCCTCTTATTTAAATAAAATAATTTATTTAATTAATTTTTAAAATAAAATCCTTAATTAGCTAAAATACTCAAATTTCTTCCTAATTAAAATATTTATAAATTTTTTTCTTGATTTACCCTAATTAATTCCCTTTTATTTTAATAAATATAATTTATTTAATTAATTTTCCTAATGAAACCTTATTTAACTATAATTCTTAAATTTAGGATTTTCGGGGCATTTTAGTGGTGGCTGAGGTGGTGCTTGGTGGAGGATTAGGTGGTGCAAAGGCCAAAAATAGGGAAAGAAGGAGGAAGAAGAAGAAGGAAAGAGAAGGAAGAAAGGAGAGGGAAGAGGGAGCTCGACAATGGATTTTAGACACAGAAAGGATAGATTGGGGGCCAAACAAAGAGAAAAGAAGGAGAGTATGGTATGTATATGTATATATATATATATATATATATATATATATATATATATATATATATATATATGGTCAAGTGTGTGTGTGTGTGTATGGTGTATCGGGGAGAAGAAAACAGAGGGGAAGGGAGATGTGTGAAGGTGGTGCAGGGCCACTAATGGTAATAGTGGAGGTGATGGTTGAGTGTGGTGATAAAAATGCAGGTAATGGCAATGGTTATGAGTGTGGGTTGCGTAAGAATAAGAGAAAGAAGGAGAAGAGTGGCAAGGGAGGTGATGATGGTGTAGATCAGTAGAGAAGGGATGAGAAGAAGGAAGAAGATAGGCATGAGGAATGATGATGATGGTCAGTGAGGGTGGCAGGGTGATGGTGAGAGGATGCATGTAGGAGACAAGATGATGGTGTCATGGTGCAATGGAGCCAAACTCCTTCACGCCACAGGGAAAAATGGCTCAGAAGAAGAAAAAAAAAGAAAAAAAAAGAAAAAGAAAGAAGAGGTTAGGGGTTCGGATTAAAATTAGGTGATTTTAGATTAGCCATAAGTAATTAGGAGTGGGTTTTGATTTTGGTTTACGAAGTACGGTTTATCTGAATCAAGGTTTTGGTTTCCATTAAATTTTCGAGATGAAGAAATTAGGTTAGGGATAAGAATAAGATTTCTTGAGATTAAAATCAAATTAGGGAACTAACGACTCGGGATTAGGCTAAGAATTTTTTTTGGGTATTACAGTAGCTAATCTTAAAGAGAAACTATTTTAAAATATTGAGGTCTTCCACTTTAAATATTAATATATTAATAAGATGATTATAAAATATCATATAATGCACAATGATTCTAATTACATACTTAATCAATTTTATTTTATTTTCAATTATTCAAGTCGATCCTAAGGTCAACAAGCCAAACCAAAGTCAATGTCAACAATAAGGTTAACATAAGAATCTATTAAGTTCATCATACTATAACTATTTATACTTTTAGGCATAATAAGTCATAAATGACCAAAATGCCCTTATATGTTATTATAATTATAAAAAATTTATGGTATGACTAAATAACATTAAAATAGGCACTTAAATAGAAAATTACAATTCTAGAAAATTTCATAAGTGAAATAATTACCATTTACCCCTAAACATAATTAATCCCATTTAACACATAAAATCCTAGTTATGCATATCTAGCATACCTTTTTCCACATACTTCTCATGCTCAACATAATATAACACATAGTGAGCATACATGTTGGAAAATTATATATTTCAATTAAAATGAAAAAAATACCCCTAGAAGATACAAAACTTAAATCACTTATAGCTATATGTAAACATGTTCAAATATTAACACGTCATATATCAAATTTTAAGTAAAACAAATGAAGAATATAATGGTAAGTTCAAAAATACAAGAAAATTTCTTATCAAGGACAATAATTTTATTGGCTAAGCCACCCTCATAAAATATGCTTTAATTATTTTACCACAAACAAGCCTACTCTAGCATGCTATCATACGTATACTCAAATACATAATTTAACATGCTTTTGCATACAAATCACACAACCACGTACTTGGAGAAATTAATGACAATACATCATGCATGCATATTTTTTGAAATTACGAGGAAGCATAAAAGTACACTTACGCATAACACAGAAAACCCCAAACATTCAATCACATGATTTTTACATATTTAGTAGGAGCACATGGATTACCTCCTTCCCAAGAAAAATATAAAAAATAAGAACAAAAAGCAACACAAGAACCAAGCTCCTAACTATTATTCCTTTTCCTTAAAAAAACAAATCCCAACAAAAATATTCGGAATATAACACATTTAAAAATAACAAAACAACCCAATAATTAAAATCAAAAGGCAGAGATTTATACCCAACAAGGATGGGTGCACCACAATAAGAAAAAGGAGAAGACACCTCTTCAATTTTTTCCCCAAATCTAACACCCTTATATTTAAGAAAATATAAAAAGGGTAGATAAGGAATCAAGGGAAAAAAACCAATAAAGAGAATGGAGACAGGAGAGGTGTGGGTTTAGTAGGCTTAAAAAAATTCAAGAACACTTAGCAAAAATAACCAATGTAAAGAGAGAAGTATAAGAAAGCAAAAGGAATAAATGAGAGAAGCTAAAAGAAAATAAGGTACATATAAGGGAGGAAGTAACTGAAAATTTGTAGCCAAGAAAGGGGGAGAGATAGTTTGTTACACATTTGAATGACAAAGTACAAGGTGGTTGAATATGTAAGGCGATGGAGTGTATTTATGTTGAATGAATTTATGAAAATCAAGAAATCAACCATAGGATGTGGTAGGTGATGGTGTATAGGTCCAAGATTAAGGGAGGTAAAGTTCAAGCATAGGAGAGACAAGTGAAAAAGGTTGAGTGCAAGAAAAACTAAAAGAACACAATCAACATATGTAGGAAGTGACTTTAGCTCAAAATTTAGTTGAATAAATTGTAAAATGATCGAATTGATGTAAAATATGATCATTAAGGTGTAAAGAAGGAATTTTGTGGGTGAACAATAATTTTTAGTGGTAAAAAAATCAATAAAGATACTAAAATTAATAAAAATATCAAATAATCTCATAAAATTATTAAAATTTATTCAAATTCTTAAAATAATATCATAATCTCACACTTAAACTTTCATGAATTTAAAATAAGGTTTGATATATCAAATATCGACCTGGCAGTAAACTAACAAGCTTACAAGGTAATTACCAAAATACTTGTAAAATAACAAAAATTTCCATATTATCCAATATACTCATTTAAAATATAAATACAAGTTTTTATAATTTTTAACACACATGTGATATGAGTTTTTGCTAGCATACCTTAAGTACATATTTTGCGTAGAAAATTTAAAAGGGATAGCAAAAATAAATAAAACTAAACCAAAATTTTTAGATTTATATTTAAAACCATTAGGAACCAAATAAAATTTTACAAGAATACTTTTTAATGTATAAATTAAAAGTTAACAAACATGAATAATATTTTATAAATAAAGTACATAGAGTCGCAAAATCGCAATTACTATAGAATCACTTAAAATAATCTTGAAGCCATAAAATATCCTACAATAATTTATATAATTAAATACATATAAAATAACACACTTTTTATATTATTACATGTAATTAGGGCTAGTTAAGAATGGGGGTATTACACTCATATAATTTTCTTGGATCTTGTTCTTTCTCCTCAATGGTTTGTGTTCTAATTTTTGTTGAAGTTTCCAGTTGCTCTATTATGAGATTAGATTTAAATCTAGATCCTTCGGTTGTTTAATTACGAGCAATGTATGAAACCTAGGCCTTCGTTGTTCGATTTTTGTTAAATTTTCTAGTTGAAGGAGATCGTGAATGTCAACCTCTTTGAAAAACTTTGAATTGACAATAATTATGGTTAGGTTGATGAGATGAAAACATTAGACATGTTTTAAACTCTTCAAATTTGGTTCCCAGGGTATGTGATGTTGAGTTTTTTAAATAAATGGTGGGTCATTTTATTGTGCATCAAAGGTCACTAGGTTATATTATTTATGTATGTGTGAGATTGGTATGATGCTTGTCTCCAACATGATGCTGTTTTTATTTGTTTTAGACCCTATATCATTCCTCAAGTATATGACTAATAATATTTTATAAAGAATGTGTATAAATTAATGAATAAAAATCGAGGAGATAGAAGAATATGAATAGGCTTAGATTTTTCTATTTTAGTTCTAGAGTTTGTGAATTAAGAAATAAAGATGGTAGAATAAGTCTTAGGTGGAGGATGAAGAAGATGGATAGGTTTAGGACCTTTCCTTGTTAGTTTAAAAATCAATCAAAGAGCTAAGTGATTATGGATAAAGTGACAATTTGAATAAAATATAAACGTTGTTAGTGATAAAATCAATGGAAGGGAAATTTGTAAATAAAAATAAAAATATAGTGGTATCTAGCACAATGTAAATTAGAGTAGGGGTATCTTGTGTATTTCATTAAAATATAGAGGTATTTCATGTAATATCCCATAATTCAAAATTCTATATGATTTTGATTGAGATTGATCTCAAATTTGCAGTAAACTAATTTGACCCAAATATAATATGAATTTAGTCAAACCAAATAATGATGAATATCCAAACTCTCTTGAACTAAAATGATCCCAATATAAAATAACCATAAAATAAACACTACATGTGCCCAAACGTAAAGTTGAACGAACCTGAAATGAACTAAAGTCAAACCTAATATAATTTGGTTAGTAATTTACAAATGCCACATATTACTTTAGAACAAGTATATCCTTGAAAATTAGAAGACTTTTGTTAACATAATTTTGTGTAGAAGAATATGATATTCAACCCATTAGCAATAACAAAAATAAAGTAATAAGAGTTATATATTTGAGTTCCTTAATTATGGGTTAACTTCCCTATAGTGAAATTACTGTAATATAATAATTTCAAAGCATGGGAATTATAAAACACCATATAAAAAAAATACATAAAATAAACAAGCTTATATTTTTTTATATATTTTAATATCTTATAAAATCCATGAAATCACCTTATCCACATTAGTTGTTGATCTTATAAAAATGAAATACAAATTCATATGTAGTTATAAATGATTTGATCAAATTGTATATATATAGCCTAAATTAAACAACAAACAACATTGTCATGGTAAATAGATAATTAATTGTAGAATTTATAACAAATTAAAAACTAATGTTAATATGAATCTTGAACTAACTTCACTTCATCTATGTCTAATTGAACCTAGAACTTGATCCAAAAAAAGAGTGGATGGAAGTGATATTGGCTTGATTTGTTATTCACCCAAATTGAAACCCCCTAAAGGGGTAGACATTGATCTTGTTCGAATTGACATTTTAGTCCAAACCAAGAGTAGACTGAATTTGCACAACCTAAAATAAATGGAACCAAAATAGTCTAAATATGCCAATATGTGTGTGTGTGTGTGTAGAATGGGAACAGACATAACAATGATAATTTTCCCATCAAATGAATATAATAAAAGGGTTGGATTGAAAAATCAATGCAATTATGAATCTCAGTTAGTGGCCCTTTATTGTCTCTAGTATTAGCCAATTTCCATGTAACATTTAACCATGTAGTATATTGAAAAAATTACATAAATTGTAATGGAAACTATTACAATTTTTCAATAATGTTGATGTAGCTATAGGATCAATTTATTTTTTGATTTCTAAGCATGACGGAAATTGCTTGCCAAGGAAACTATTACAAATAAATAAATTAAAATACTCATCAATAAAATCTAGTCGTGATCAACTATTCTAATTTCTCATCACTAGATATGAAAATGACCAAAGTATGCTATAAATCTAGATTGAATATTCGATTATTAAATATATGAAAAAAATGATAATATGATACAAATAAGGAAACAAAGTAATTGATAACCATTTGATTGATCTTAAGGCCCTATAAATACCTATATACTATGCCATCTAATCATGTTTTGCTAAATAATGGGAATAATGGCTCGATTTTCATGATGAAAGAAGGTGTCTTGATAAATTGCATGCAAGATGAAGATCCATAATTCTTGAAAATATGGTGGCTGAAAGTTTTCAAAGCATGGGATAAAAATTCAAAGAGCAAAAATCGATAAGAGATGAAGACCAGAGATCAAGAACGAATAACAAGAAAATAGAGAGTTTAAAAAGAACACCCAAATGATGTGGGAACCATTTACAATTAGGTATAATCAACAATATAGAAAAATAATTAGGAATGAGAGGGGAAATGAGTATGTCTTCTATTTTTGGGCCTACCTTTTTTCTTTTCTTCTCAAAACTACTATATTTACATGAGAGTTTTATCAAACGAAACAAAAGAGAGAGTGGGATAGGGAGAATACTATGATAGTCATGGTAATCTAAAATCATGTGTCATCACAAAGCAATCCATGGCTTCACAAAACTATATATATATATACATACATATATCAAAAAAATAAAGGTAGGCTCAATTTAATTTTTAAGCAAGTTATTTGTATTATAATTTTTTTTTTCCATTGCAACTTCGAGCATATGGAAAAAACTCTTGTAATTGTACATATACATACATACATATATAAAAAAACACAAGTGAATTTAATTTTTAAGCAAGTTATTTGTATTATGATTTTTTTTTTGTCCATTGCAACGTCGAGCATATGGGAAAAAACTCTTGTAATTGTACATTATTTCCCACAATCATTTTTTTCTGCCATTTTACTTAGCTATTTGTTGCATAATATTTTATTGTGATGGTAATACCTTTGTAAATCCCTGTATTATGTGGTTGTAAAGTATTTGTTTTCTCAATATTCAATCAATAAATTAACTTTTACAAATTATATTCATATATATCATTGTCATAATTTAATTTGCAATTTTATTTATCAATTACTTATATGATTTTATAGTTATAAAATACGGCTTTATGTATCGTATGGGCGAGTTACAAGTTAAATGTATAGAATGATGGAATTTATCTAATATGGTCAACTTGTTGATTTATCAAGAACAATATATAGAATAAATAAGTGGAATCATACTTTAATTATAGTGATTGCAACAAAGTATATCCTTGGCTCTTTGATGAAATCCAATTAGCCAATGTTATGGTCTTCTAGGTCTTGCACGTAGTTGATCTTGAAAAGTCTCTGGTTAGTCTCTCCTTTTTGATTGCTAATAGGAATATTAATAACCGATGACGTGTGATCCTAGAATCATGCCCCATATATATATGATTGAAATGCCCCAAAAATTTTAATTTTATTATTTATTATTAAATAAGATTTTATTATGAAAATTAATTAAATAATTTATTTTTATTAAAATAATGGAAATTAATTAGGGCAAATTAATAAGAAATTTTATAAATATTTTAATTAGAGAAAATTTGGGTATTTTAACTAATTAAAGATTTTAATTTAAAATTAATTAAATACATTATTTTATTTAAAATAAGAAGGAGAAAATAGTTTCAAATTAATATTAGTTTTCTAAATAATTTAATTGAAGAAAATTAGGGTGTTTTGCTAATTAAAATGGAATTTATGAAAAATCTTTCAAAAAGTCCTAATTTAGCCTAAAAAGTGATTTAAATATTTTTTTATTTAAATATTATTATTTTTAAATATCCCAAATATCCTAATTAATTTAATTAACCCAACCCACTATTTTTCTTTTTTCCTTTTCTTCCTTCCTTTTTCTTTCTTTTCCTTTCTTCTTCTTTTCTTTTTCTTTTCCTCCCCGACCTGGGCCAGCCCAACGGCCCAGATCCCTCGCCCCTTTCTTCCTTCCTGTGGCCCAAGTCCCCGCCTCTTCTTTCTTTCCTTCGGCGCGACCTAGCCCGTGCGGCTGGCGCCTCTTCTCTCTCCCAGCGCCGCGTTTTGTGTGTTTCTTTCCTTGAACTCGGCGTTTGCACCCCCGTTTTAATGAGCCCTCTTCTTTTCTTTCTTTCCCTGAACCGCCTGGTCCAACCCCTTTCTTCCTCCTTTCTTCTTCTTTCCTTCCCATTCGACGCCACCGACCTGCAACTCACCGCCGCTCGCCCTGGTTTTTTACCGGCGATCTCGCCCGATTTGACAGGCCTTTTCCTCCCTTTCTCTTCCCCTTGTTTCGGCAGCCTCATAAATCCAATCAACTCCCCTATTCCTGCATGTTTTCTCTCTCCCAGTCGACCACAACCCTTGCCCTAAATTTTATTTTCGCCGGCTTTGTCGCCGCCGGAGACCATAACCCTACTTGCCTTACCCCATAACCGACCCACAAAACCCTAACCTCTCTTCTAAAGCCTATAAATAACCCCAATAATAGCCCTATATCGAGCCTTTAACCCCTACCCAGAATTTCCTTCCTTACCATTGACGCCACTTCAGACGCCTCGTCCGCCGCCTCCGGCTAACTTAGCCGCCATCCCTGGCCACCAAACTCTTCCTTGCACCCCTATATAGCTAACAAAATCATCCATCCCCCTCGATTCTTCCCGCACAAGCCACCCCGGCTATGCGAAGTAGCCTTCTCGACCAACCTATTTTTCTGCCTCCGCCGCCCTTCGAACCACCACTGGCCACCTATTCCACCGTTTCCGCTGCTTCTTTCACCTCCCAAATTGTGCTGTAGACCATCCTCGACCTTCCCCTACCTCTCTTTTCCTCTTTCTCCTCTCTTTCTCTTCTTCTCCTCTATTCGGCCACCGCCACCGCCGCCGTGAGCCGCCACCTTTGGCTGCGCTACCACCCTTATTCTATTCCTCTCCCTCTGGGAAACTCTAAACACCCCAACTTCCACCTCCATTCTCCCTATCTTTTTTCCAGCATCCAACTTTTACCCTTTTCTTCCCTTTTTTCGGCCACCGCCGTCGCCGCCGTGCACCACCGCCGGTGCTGCCCATCCCTACCAGCCTAGGGTTGAGCCCTAGACCCTATCATCCCTTCTCCCTAATTTTATAAGCCTTAATTTAATTTATTTCATTTATTGGGATATAAATACTATTATTATTATTATTATTATTATTATTATTATTTATATTCTTAATATGTATTATTATTATTATTATTAGTATTAATGTTTTGATTATTATTTTTGTTGAGGTTTGAAGCCCTATTGTATTTTATTTTTGATTTTATCATTATTACTCTTATTATTTCCATTATTACTATTATTAATATTAATATGTTATAAGTATAATTATTATTATTATTATTTCCTATTTTGAATTACTATTATTATTATTATTCCATTATTAGTATTGCAATTACTTTACTATTAGTTTTGTTATTATTATTATTATTATTATTATTATTATTATTATTATTACTACTATTATTGTTATTGTTATTATTTTTACTATTTCATCATTATTATTATTACTAAATTTTGTTATTTATCTTACTAATATTATTATTAGTATTATTTTGGAAAAGGGGCCGAAGCCTTTATTTTACTTTGTTTTTGAATAATGTCCTTTTTATTATTAGTATTGTTACTATTATTATTATTCTTATTTATATTCTCATTGATATTATTTTTATTATCATTATTATTATTAGAATAAAGTATTTAACCCTGCATTAATTATCAACTTTTATAATATTTCTATTATTTCTATATCTTTAGTAAAGCTAGAATTTTGTTAATGTTATTTCTATTAGTATGTTATTATTTGGTCAAAGCCTTAAGGAGGTGTAGGAGCGTGCTCCAAGATCGGTGTCGTTTCAGGTAAGGGGTGCTAAGGCCTTTTGTGTGCTTATATGCATTATGTGCTTCACATGCTATGTATCCTATGTTTATCATTATTAATTATGTCGTATATGGTATGATGTGGAGTTGAAGTATGTTTTCGTGTATTTGCATGGTATGTGTATTATGTATATGTGGTGATTTGTTTGTGACCCTTAAGACATGCATGTGAGGATGTTGATGTGGTTTGTGTAGGAGAAAGGATGAAAAAGGAGGATGGGGAAAGAAGTTGACCAAGGTATGTGAGTTGACCTAAGTATTTTAATGACCTATGAGTGGAGGAATAAAATGGAAAATTTAGGGTTTCGTGTGGAAAAGTCTAATTTATGGTTTTATATGGGAGAATCTAATTTATGGTGTTGTATGGGAGAATATAATTTATGGTTTTGTATGGGAGAATCTAACTTATGGTTTTATATGGGAGAATTTAATTTGTGGTTGTATATGAGAGAATATAATTTAAGGTTTTGTATGGAAGATTCTAATTTATGGTTTTGCATGGTTTTGTGCGGGAGAATATAATTTATGGTTTTATATGGGAGACTCTAATTTATGGTTTTATATGGGAGAATCTAATTTATGGTTTTATGTGGAAGAATATAATTTATGATATTATATGGGAAAATCTAATTTATGGTTCTGTATGGGAGGACTTAATGTAGGGTTTGGTATGTATGAATCTTTGGTTTATATGGTTTGAATTTAGGGTTTGGTATGGATGAATCCTTGGTTTTATATGGTTTGAATTTAGGGCTTGGTGAATATTTGGTTGTGTATGGATTGAATATAAGGTTCTGTATGGAGGAATCTAGGGTTTTAATTATATGAAAGAATCTAGGGTTGCATGGTTGAATTTAGGGTTTCACGAGGGATTTTAGGGTTTGCATGAAAATGTCCGAAGGTTTGCATGGGGAGGTTAATGTCTGCATGGGTAGGAAATTTATGTGTGGAAAGTTGATTTGGGATGTAAGGAAGGTAATGTAAGTGTTGTTTGGGTGTTTAAACACTTTGGGTGAAAAATAGTATGTGGAGCAATATAAGGGTGCATAGGAGACCGAGCTAGGGTTTGTGTGGACAATTAGGGTTTGTTGTGGCTGCTTAGAGTTTTTGTGTTATCATGTGTATTTGGTGATTAAAGTGTAATTATGATTGTGAAATTTATGATTGGTCGTGTGTGAAGTGTAAAGGGCATGATTCATGCATGTCCAGGATAAAAGCTTCTGAATAAGATACTTAAAACATTAATCGCGTAAAGTGGAAGATGTTGAGCCGGGCACAGACCGGTTCACAGGTGAATAATAGTGGTTAGGGCATGATGCCCTATGTGTTTCTGGTCCACCGGCTATAATAGTGGTCAGGCTTTGTACCTGTGCGTTTCCGGTCCAATGGCTATAATAGTGGGGGATTCCGTGCTCAACAAAACTGAACATATTTGTGCTAAGACATGGGAATGACACTAATTACTTACAGTGGAACACCATGAGAGCAGGGGCTAGACCAGTCCACCGGCGAATAATAGTGGCCAGGTACTACAGTATCCTGCAGACCAATCCACCGGCTATAATAGTGGTTAGGAGCTATATGCCCTGTGTGTTTTCCTGTCCACCGGTTATAATAGTGGGTTCCCGTACTCGCGTGGATTTGATAAAAAGCATAGTGTGAGTCGACTTCTGATCGGAGATTAATTAAGTAATCGAATCAAATTCTATGGACCTTTGTACTTTTACCTGGTTGATCATATGCATTTAGGATTGTGTTCTTCTGTTCTTCTGCATGATTTACGTGCTTATATGTGGGCCTTAGTGCTCGGTTACCTTACTTAGTACGTAGCATACTGATCCCCCTTTTCATGGGTGCTGCTCATTCCCACGAGTAGTGTGCCCTTCTGACTTTGTACAGGTGGGCGAGACATCAGTTGGAGCTATGTGTTGAGTTTGTGGTTGGCTCAAGTTCGAGAGAGTTGTGGCCATATTTCAGTCTTTATGTGATTCTATTTCCTTTTATTAATCTTTTATCAGTTGTAACTATTTCTCTTTTTAAGTTGAATAATAATTCCTTATGCGTACTCTGATTTTTATTTTACTAATGTTTATTTGGAAGTTGGATTGTCTTGGTTTATGATTGATTATTACTCTTCTTTTTTTAGCCTTAGCACTTGGTACTGAAACGGTCGAAGAGAGCCGGTTTGGTACTAAGTGTGGCGGTAACATCCCCAGAATTCATGGGTTTTAAATTAAGTATTTTAATTACTTCTGCTTTAAAAAAAAGTAGTGAATTTTGGGGTGTTACAATGATAGATTGGCCATCTATTACATCAATTAACTTCATTTTATCAACAAACTATAGTTCTTTATATTTCTACATAGGATCGATATCTTATTAGACGTATTAAGTTGATCATTTATATATAGACTTAACCGATATGATAACCAATTGTTCACACATCAACCTAAGTTAGGTAAATAATCCAACATAGAAAACTTGATTTTGGCTTGATCTAAACTTATCTGAATTGAAAATGATCCTATTATTCAACAACGTGTTGAAGATTTCCTTACGTGCTCTCCCAAGCACCGACCAAATCTTATAAAATTTTAGATTACCCCTTGTAACACTCCCAAAAATTATAGTTGAAATTTTTCATTTAAACAAAACCATACACCAAGACCAGGGGTGCTACCGCTGTAATCAACACAAGCCTGCCCCTGCTAGTCTCGCACCAACCAAAAGGCTATAAAAACTCACAAGACATTAAACCAATTAGGATATAGAACCATAATGATCCAAAAGGTTCATAAATAAAAAGGAAAATTAGAGTCCATGATTAAAAATTTATTACAGAATAGAAACAGTTACATAGTCAAAGCCCCCAAGGGAAAAGAACATTACAATAGTAAGATAGGATAAAAAATGGAAAAATAAGAGTTTAGACTACACTCGCTCTTGGGCCCCATGCTAAGTCCAATAGGTCAACACTTAGCCCCACCCGATGCCTCTAATGTGTCATAGGCATCGAACACAACATCTCCTACATGCACCGACTCAAAAGGGACATCTGTTCTTGGGAATGAGCAGCACCTATGGAATGGGTGATCAGTACACTATGTACTGAGTAAGATAACCGCACAACTAAGGCCATACATGAAAGAGAGATAAAAAAAGCATGCAACCATACAGATAAAGCCATACATGAAAGACAGATGGTATAAGCCGAGATTCAGTCTGGTTAGATATAATCATTAGATCTCTGGTCATTATTCCCATTTCACACCATTCTCATTATAAGTCCATGCGAGTATGGGAACTCCAATATTATAGCTAATGGATCAGAAACATCCAGAGCAGAACGCTTCTGGCCACTATTATTAGCCAGTGGATTGGTCTCCAGGGTAAAGTGCTCCTAGTCACTATTATGCCGGTGGATTGGTTTGGCCCTAACTCCTATGGTTTTCCACTGTAAGTAATTTGTATTTTCCCCATGTATTATCATAAATTAAGGTTTAGTTTATTGAGCTCGGGATTTCCCACTATTATAGCTGGTGGATTGGAAACATCCAGAGCAACACGCACCTAGCCACTATTATTTACCGGTGGATAGGTCTCTAGGGCACCCTACACCTTGCCACTATTATGCCAGTGGATCGGTCTAGGCATGACTCAATAATCTTCAACTTTAAATGGTTAGTGTTTTATCCATGTTTTATTCAATAGATACTTTCATCCTAGACATGCATACCCCTTGCACTACTCGCTCACACAACCCATTTACTCCTATTCTCCTAAAAGGCCCATCCCATATCCTAGGACTTCTACGCCTCCTAGTACATCCAGATGTCATTTTCCCCTTTTCTTACTTACCATAAATATCCAACTCCTATGTGCATGGGTTGAAGCCCACTGTCCCATATCTCTAGGTTAACTCACCATTGCCCTCTAGGGTTTTCCCCTTGGAAACCCTAAGCTGGCCTATATGGCCCAACCTCCCTCTGTTTTACACAACCCATGCTTTCCTTACCCCCAACTCACCACCTCACTCGATCCACCCCCAAACATCCCACTTTACTCTTCATTTTACATGTGGCCCCGAAACTCTAGTTAGCCACCCCAAACCCTAGCACCTCTCTTTTCTCATATGTTGTCCCTCCATCACTCTCACTTACCATTCCCTCTTCCACATGACACACATTCACCCTCCATGTGACAACCTTCCACTCTCACCCCATACACCAATCCTTCCCATTATTTCTCCCTTCCATAAGCTCCTCCACTTAGGGTTTTTCTCCCAAACCCTATCCAAGTCCACCATGCACCCTTATATCAACCCACGTACTATTATTTACCTATGGACTCCAATCATCCCAACAACTCTTCCCTCATCTTATTTAACCCTCAAGACAACTTTTCCCACGTAAAGATCATCCCCATGCAAAGTCTATCCATCCCATGAAAGCCCTATACTCACTATGCAATATTTATCCCATCCTCTTAATTTGTTCATATTGTCCCTTAGATGTCCACCCATAGGTCATGAGATACTTAGGCCATTCTTACTTTCCTCTAGTCAACTCACTTCCTTTAACCTTTACTCTTCTCATCACCACATCATATCATTTAAAGCCTCCTAGCATGCATGTCATAAAGGGGCCATATTACATAAGCACCATAAAGTACGAGACACATTATCATATTACACATGCTATAAAGAGAACACATGCAACTTACCTTAGCTCCACGCTTAGCAAGCTGTGCTGCAAGTATATAGTTCATAACCACATAAGGTACACACATATATCCATCACACATAACATATAATACACATAATACATATATTAGGCCTTAACCACATCCTTACCTAAAACGATACCTGGCTTGGAGCACGCTCCTACATCTCCTTGGGGGTCGGACTTGGCTCACCTATAAGAGGGAAACACTGGGGTTAACTTCCCTCTCATTATTATTTTCATTATTTCTTACTTTACCTCTAGTTTGAACTAGTATTAGTGATAATAATAATAATAATAATAATAATAATAATAATAATAATAATAATAATAATAATAATAATAATAGCTTTTGTAGTAAAAATAAGGTCATTATCCTTAAAGTGGCTAATAAATACATTAGGGATAATATTAGCTAAAATAGGGTTAGGTAGTTATAATAGTCATGGCATGATATTATTATCAATATCAATAATAAAAATGATAATCACTTTAATAATAATAATAATAAGGATAAGGATAATAGTAAAGTTAAAACAATAATTATACCAAATAATTTATACTTAAGGGTTAGGGCACAACCTAAGTGAAGGCGACGACGGTGGCGGTGGTGGAAGTGGTGGTTTTGGGGAAGGTGGGTCTTTTAGAACTGGAAGAGAGAGAGAGAGAGAGAGAGAGAGAGAGAGAGAGAGAGAGAGAGAGAGAGAGATAGAGAGAGAGAGATGGTGGTTGTGGGGTGGTAGACTCTCTAGGTTGAGAGGGTTGTAGTGGTGGTGGTGGCGCAACAAGGTGGTAGGGCAGGTGGTGGTGGTTGTGGTGGCCGAGGGTGGTGGAGAAGGAGGGAGGAGGAAGGCGGTAGGATAAAGGGAAAAGGAAAGGTAAGGGAAGGTGGAGGAGGGTCTGTTGGGTTGAGTGGGTGGTAGGAGGGGTGGTGATTATGGCAGAAGGGGCGACGCACGGCGGGGAGAAGGGCGGCGATGGGGTGCAAATGATAGCTCGAGCTGCCAACTTTGCATGATCGGGGTGGTTTGTGTAGGGGGATTCAGGGGCAGTGAGTGGCTTGGCTTGGTGGAGGGTGATGTAGGGAAGGGATTGGGTGGGGTTTTGGGTGGCGGTGCTGCATGGCGGCAGTTAGGGCAATGTCTGATGTGGCAGCGAAGAAAATTGTGGGAATTTTTGGGTAGAGCAAAGGAGGGGAAAATGGGGGGGGGGGAGGGAGAAGAAGACAAAGGGGGTAGGTGTGGCAGGGGTTTACCGGTGTACGATGGCAGGCCGGTACGAGCCTACAAAGCTGTAGTGTGCAAACGGTAGGGGGAAAGAAAGGGAAAGGGGAAGGAGCATGCTGGGAAGGAGGTATAGGGCAGGTTTGGCTAGAATTGGAAAGGAAAGGGATGGGGGGAGAGAGAGGGGAGTAGGTTAGGGCGGTACAATGGCAGGGTAGGTTGGCCAGTGGCATATTTGTAGGCCCGACCTGCAACGCGAGGGAGGGAGAAGGGAGAAGGAAGAAGAAAGGATTGGGTAGGGATGTAAATAGGGTGGGTTTTATCCGATATCCAATGGATAAAACCCGACGGATATATAAATGGATATGGGTAAATGGATACAGGAAATGGTAAAAAAATCCACCGGGTTCAGGTATAGAAACGGGTAATAGGTCTCCATATCCATACCCGCCTCCATATCCGTATCAGTACCCATCGGATAAAACCCAATATAAAATTATCTTTTTACTCTTCATATATATAACATAATTAATATATTCATTAAGGTTATAATAGTAATTAATTTAAAATCCTAATACTCTATTAAATCTAAATTAGATAATTAGATTAAAATATTTTTAATAATATATTTTTAATACTTTAAAAAGATTTGACCTTAATTTTCTACTAATCTAGTAATCCCGCACTTTTAGATTTAGTCAAAACTTTTGACTGCCACTTGACCCCTTGTCCCCCTCACCCCTGCCTCGAGTGCCCTCACCTCATTCCTATTTTGGTATTTCCTAATTGCTAAAATCCTACTTCACAGTTCACAATCTTCGCTCAACCTCGACGACCGCCTTTGCTCGACCTCAACTGCTCAACCTTCTCCTAGGCTTCTATCCCACTTCGCTTGAGGCTCGACCTGCCATCTGCGAGTCTACGACCCAGGCACCACCGTCGCCCCTCCTCATCTGAGTTACCTGGAGTCTTTGTCATTTTTTATTTTTTCTTCCTCTATTGTAGATTGGCCCCATCGTTGGCTCATTGTTATCTCCATCGACTAATCTTTCTCCCAACATCGCAGGCTCCAACCGTTGCTCCTCAAACTCAGTCGTAGGTTGTTAGTCCTCTCCTTCCCTTCTCTATTTCTCTGTTTATTGTAGTGTTGTCTAACTTGTTGTGATGTAGCCTTGCAGGTGGTAGTTGCAGCGGTGTAGCCCTTCTTCCATTTGTCCTCTACCGGTCTGCCCTACATTTGGTAACAAGTATATGCCCTATACCCTATTGCCCTTTCGGGAGCCACGAGGCACGAGCCAGCCAGTCAGCAGCTAGAACTTAAAGTTGCTAAAGTTTGCGTTGCTAAAAGTTTTGCCATTTTCATGAATGGCTTTGCTTAATTAGCTAATCTTATTAGGGTTTAATTAGCTTAGTATGGATTTGTTTAAAACTTTTTCCATTTTCATAAATCGTGTATCTAAAATGGCTTATGTATAGTTATATTTGGCTGTTGATTACTGATTAGGTTATGAAATTCTAATTAGCTTATGGTTTGACTGTATACTTGTAGTTCGTGTGTATAATTAATTTTCTGATTGTTTTGGTTGCACTAATATTTATTTGAAATGGCTATGGGGTGTGATTATATTATGAGATTTGAACTATTTGAGATAATTAGGTAATTAGGTTCTAAGATTTGAATTGAAAATGAAATATCTGGCATTTGAGAATTAAGATCTAGAAATCAAATGATTCAAACTAGGAAAAAAATTACAAGTTACATAGGTTGTTATATTTGTTTAATGTTGTGAGATTTGAACTATTTGAGATAATTAGGTAATTAGGTTCTTAGATTTGAACTAAAAATGAAACATCTAATATTTGAGAATTGAGATGTAGAAATCAAACGATTCAAACCATAAAAAAATTACAAGTTACATAGGTTGTTATATTTGTTTAATGTTGTGAGATTTGAACTATTTGAGATTTAGGTAATTAGGTAAATAGGTTCTTTATTATAATACCTTTTATAATAACTAAATAAGAGTAAGTAAATATAAGTAAGTAAGAGTAAGTAAATATTATGTTTTCTTGTTATGCAACGTTTGTGATTATTAATTAGTTTGATGGCATCAAGTAGCCAACTTAATACTGATTCACAAAGTCTACCACCATATTCTTTCAGCGCAGCTAGTAATCCTACACCTAGTGAACCATCAACCAATGAGGAGGTAGAAGAAGTGAATCCATTTTATTTAGTGAAAAAAAGAAAAAAACTTTAGTTGTTTGGGATCACTTTAACGCGGGAGAAATTAATGGTTTGAAAAAAGCCATTTGTAAAGGTTGTAATAAGAGTTTAAGCAGTGATAAAAAAAATGGTACTTTTCATTTACATGATCACATGAAGAAATGCATACGTTTAAGGCCTATACAAGGGGTAGGACAAACTAAGTTGAGTTTTGACCAGAAGGGGGAAGGAAAAGGAAAGCTTATGGTTGTGGAATTTAATCAAGAAGTTGCAAGGCATGAGCTATGTAATATGGTAGTTATGCATGAGTATCCACTTTATATAGTGGAACATGAAGGATTGAGAAGACATTCAACAGCTCTTCAACCATCATTTAAAATGATTTCAAGGAATACTCTACGAAGCAATATTTTCAAGTTATTTGAATATGAAAAAGACAAAACAATGTCATTATTAAATAGTAACAAAAGTCAAATTAAAATCATAACAGATATGTGCACATCTTATAATCAAAAAAAGGGTTTCATGGCTATCATGACTCACTACATTGATAATCATTGGGCCTTACAAAGAAGAATAATTAGGTATACTAAATTCTTATTCATCTATAGTTCTAAAATATCAATATTATGTAATTATATGTTGTTCTTTGGTTTATTTGTTGTATCATTATATTTTTTTGAAGGTTTGTCTATATTCCAAGTCCACATACATCTGAGGTTCTGTGTGATGCTTTGGTCAATTTTTTGATGGAATGAAATATTGATTCAAAACTTACTACATTGACCGTCGATAATTGTACCACCAATGATGCTTTGATTAGAGATTTAAAAAATAGATTTGGGTCAAAGTATTTTTTATTACGTGGGAGATATTTTCATATGTGTTGTGCTGCTCATGTGCTTAATATTATTGTTAGCTATGGTATGGAGATCATTCAAAAAGCTATTAAGAACATACGTGAGAGTATGATGTATTGGAAAACCCCCACTAAAAAGGCTGGAAAAGTTTATTGAGATTTGTCGTCAAAAAGAAATTCCGTATAGTAGAGCCTTAACACATGATTGTAGGACAAGATGGAATTCTACATTTTATATATAAAGATGTGTTTGCTCGCTTGACATGGTTGGAATCTAATTTTAATTGTTGTCTTACAAGTAATAAATGGGATTTGGCTCGATCTATTTGTGAGAGATTGTTATTATTTTATGATGTCACTTTGATGTTTTCTAGGAGTAGATATCCTGCTACCAATTTATACTTTCCCAAGGTTTATGAAGTTAGAATGTCCTTGATTGAATGGTATTTTGATCAAGATGAAATTATTAGTGGTATGGCAACAAAAATGATAGAAAAGTTTGAAAAATATTGCAGTGTGATTCATGAAATAATGGTTGTGGCAACTATTTTGGATCCAAGGTATAAATTGAATTTGGTAGAGTGTTATTATTCTATCATTTATTGGAGCACCTATGGTGAAGAAGTATATAATGTTCATAAAATATGCTATGAATTGTTTCATGAGTATGAGGAGAAGTATAAGCGTAAGGAGAGAAGTTCATCAATATCGCGTGATTCTAGTGTTAGTAGTCAGAGTTGTGGTTCAAGTGTTAGTAGTGTGACTTTGGGTTTTAGAGTCTCCCTTAAGCTTCATTATAATCAGTGGTTGGTGAACAAAGACAATACTAGTGTGCCACAAAATACCTAGTTAGATTATTGTTTGGAGGAGCTTGTGATACCACAGATTGACGACTTTGATGTGTTATCATGGTGGAAGACAAATACCAAGTATCTAATTTTGCAACAAATGGCCAGGGACATGCATTTCATCCCTATTTCTACAGTTGCTTCTGAGTCGGCTTTTAACACAAGTAGGAGATTTGTAAGTCCTTATTGCAACCAATTACACCAGAAGACTCTAGAAGCATTGATGTGTTGTAGAGAGTGGCTTTGGGATACCATAAGGAATGAAGGTAATATTTACTTTTATACATTTGATGTCTAAATAATTATAATATATCTATTGTTATATTTGTTTAATTCTAATGTTCTAATTTTTTTTTGTTAGATAATGATTGCACTGCGAACTCAACTTATCATAGGTTTACCTTACAAAATGAGGAATCTGACTCAGATGTTAGTGAGTGTAAGGTAAAACTTGTTATAAATATTATTAGTGATTAAAATATTTGATTATACTTAATTATTTAAAATATTTATGTTTTTTTTATTTGTTAGATGAATGCATAAGCTATAAGATATGAAGGTTGAAGATGGAAAGATAGATCAGTGATATAGAATTTTTAGAGCTCAACACGAACAACTTCTTCTTGATGTTATTTTTAGCTAATCAAAGTTATATTATTATGCTTTAGTAGTTATTGATTTCAATTTTATTTGTGGAAGTATTATATTTGTACAAACAAATATTATTGGCTATGGTGTTTTTGAACCACACTTGTATTATTGTTGATTGTTTCATTGTTTGATAGTTTGGTGAATGGTGATATTGATAATATGGATTTGTTGGAGTAGGTTGAAAATTTGAACTTGTTGGAGCAGGTTGAAAATTTTATTTTAAAATGACAGGTTGTTTTATTGAAATTGTAGATTTTGTATATGATAGGTTAAGTAAAAAATTAAATGGGTAATGGATTTATCCGTTGGATAATATCCATTGGGTAATTTAAATGGAAAACAGATTATCCATCGGGTAAGGGATATTTAACGGATACGAATATGGATATATTAACTGATATCTGTTTGAGTACGGATACGAATTTGGGTATAACATACTTATCGGGTATCGGGTATGGGTATGGGGGTACTCACCCCAAACCTGCCCTATTTACATTGGTGGGGCTGGGCCGGTTGGTCAGGGAGAAAGAAAAGAAAGAAAACTAGGAGGCCAAGGAGGAGAAAGGAAAAGAAGAGAGGTGGGTTGGGCCGTGCAGGGGAGAGAAGAGAGGAGGGTGAGGTTGGGCCGCACTGGCGAGACCCAACCAGAGGAAGAAGAGGAGTAAAACAAAAAGGAGAAAGGATAAAAAGGAAAAAAGGAAGGGAAAAGAAGAAAGGAAAAAAAAAAGAAAAAGGAAAATAGGGTAGTTGGGGTGTTTAGGGTATTTTTTATATTTTTGAATATTTAAAATAATAAAAATTAGTAAAATAATAATTAAATTCCTTTTTATATTAATTTAGAAAATTTTTGGTAAATCTTCCTAAATTCTATTTTAATTAGAAAATTACCCAAATATTTCCTAATTAAATTCTTTATTATTACCCTCTATTTTTGTCTTAATTACTCCAATTATTTCATTAAAATAATATATTTAAATAATCTCACCAATAAATCCCTATTTTATTCTAAATTAGGGTTTTGGGGTATTATACCCCTCTTGGGGTAGGAATACTTACACGGTTCATTGTCTGATAGAAACTTAATACAAAAGACTAATTGAGGAGAATTGAAATCCTCAGAAATGAAGAAGAGAAGCGCCTGCTATGCAATTCGACGAATGAAAATGAATCCCACAACTACCTTTTTCATTTGTTGCCACATATCACATAAAATAAATTTAAAACAAATTTATTTAACTAAAATTGTTTGATGCACATCATATCAATATAAAATTATGTAGAATATCACATTATCTAAGTGAAATTTATCCAATTGATATATTCATAAGAGATTCCAATTAGGGAATTTTGAATAATCGTATAAACTAGCTTATAGCTTATTTGATTCAAATAAATGCTTGTTTGATCAATTTAACTTTTGTTTTGATGATAAAATTATTGGGAGTGAAAAGTCTATGGCATAATTTGGATGTCAAACATTAAAAGGAAATTTTCCTTTTAATAGCCTAATTATACTGATACTGGCCCATTCCATTCTGGTATTCCATTTATTCTATTATTTCCACTTCATTTCCATTTTTCTCAATTTGTATTATCAAGTGGCATTTTGGAGTGGCATTTGGTTGTTTTGTTTTCTATATTTGTTTCTATTAGTTTGTTTAGAATATTTCTGTTATGGGTTGTTAGGCTATAGTTGGCCATGTATTGGTCCAAGCGAAGGGGGAATTCGAGCATCATATATATGTAGCTTATGTTGGAAACATACGGAAAAATATATACAAAAACCCTTCTCCTATACCTATCTTTGTTTCTTATCTCATTCATTAACATTACTGAATTCTTTGGTACCGATACTCAATCAGCCTTTCTGCATTGGTGGCTAATCCTGTGAAGTACCTTGTAGCCTTTAAGGTCCTATACCGTATCATTGGTATCAAAGCTAGAAATTATGATAGATAGTACACAACACAAACCCAAATTAGAGAACTAGAGGAATCCATGAATCGTTGCCTAGTTGAATCAAACAAACACATGGATAATTCTATAGCTACTTTGCGAGACATGATTTTAGATGTAATTGATATATTCCCTATCGAAATGCTGGGAGTAAATTATTCTATGGATGGGTAAAATAGAGGGTATCATCGAAGAGGTAATACCAGTTCTAATTCTTCCTTCATGACTCGATTGACTTGAATTGATTTCCCAAAATTCAACGGTGAAAATGTAAAGGAATGATTGTATAGATGCAAGCATTTATTTTCCCTTGATAATACAACAGATGAGGCTAAGGTAAAATTGGTAGACGTATAGAAGGGAAGGCCCTTCTATGGCATCACACCATGATGAGAGGTTGAATTGATAGAGAAATTATAACATGGGAGGAGTACGCTACAACGATTGTTAAAATGTTTGGCCCTATTTATGAAGATTCCATGTCTGAGCTAATGTTTTCATGATAGATTGCAAGTATAGATGAGTATGTTGATCACTTCGAGGCTATTGTTACTTGAGTAGCCTTGTCAGATGAGTATAAGATAAGTTGCTTTCTCACCGGATTAGACATGGATATCCAAATGCAAGTCCGAATGTTCAACCCCAAAACTATACAATCTGCTACTCATCTTGCCAAATTAATTGAGTCTGTCGAACACCATAAGCAGGGGAGGTCCCTTCAATCCAAAAAATCCACATACATATCCAAACCAGCCGTTCAATCACAATCTCAATCCAAGAAACTCTCTCCACTTTTGGAGTTACCTAAGAATCCTTCCCTCACCCTCACAAGGAACTCCACTAATAATCTACTTGATAGACCCTATAAGAGATATACTTAGGGTGAACTGGATGAAAGGAGAGCTAAGGGCTTGTGTTTATTTTGTGATGAACCATTTACTCTAAGGCATTAGCTTAAACATAAAAGAGCTCAGTTATATGTAATCGAAGTGGAGGATGAGCCAGGGGAAGAGATCAGGGGGAATGAAGAGATTGATGATACTCAAGGACCTCACATATCGGTGAGTGCCATAAATGGATCTCCTCATATCCAAACTATGAGGATAATCGACCATCATGGCAAGAAGCCCTGCATATTTTAATTGATAGTGGTAGCACACATAACTTTGTGAATGCACATATGATTAAGTTCTTGGAAGGAAGAACAGAGCCGATAAAACCTATGATTATTTTAGTGGCAGATGGTAATAAGCTGCTAGTATTAGCTATTTGTAAGAATTTTTCATGGCACATGTATAATACTCTTTTTATAGCTGATTGCATGGTGTTACCATTGGGATTTTGTGACGTAGTATTGGGAATTCAATGGCTGATTGCACTAGCTCCAATTCTGTGGGACTTCCAATAGCTTCAAATGGAATTTAAATTCATTAGGGAGAAACATGTACTCAGGGGATCTACAACTTCTAAATGTAATATAGTGGAGATCAAAGGTTTGTTGAAAGCAATGCAGCAAGGGGGAAGCTATCATTAATTCAGGTCTGTAGGACACCTGAACATGAGATAGAGGTATTCCCTACACTACTTTCTATGGTAGGTGATCCTTAGCCAATTGACTCTCTTAAGGAGTTACTTGATGAGTATGTTATCCTCTTTGAGGAGCCTCCTACACTACCACATAGTAGGGGAATGTTCAACCACAAAATACCTCTAGTTGCTGATGCCATCTCTATTTCCAAAGGACCTTATAGATACCCTACATTGCAGAAAGATATCATTGAGAAGTTGGTGAAGGAAATGATAGATAAGGGTATAATACAACATGGTGTCAGGCCGTATGCTTCCTTTGTGGTGTTGGTGGGAAAGAAAGATGGGAACTGGAGGCTATGTGTGGATTATAGAGATTTAAATAGCCAGAACATCAAAGATAAGTTTCCCATACCATTATTGGATGATCTACTTGATGAACTAGGGGGTGTTTCTTTCTTTTCTAAATTGGATTTGAGATTTAACTACCATCAAGTAAGAATGTTTAGGGAATATGTGTATAAGACTGCATTTACGGCTCATGAGGGGCATTACGAATCAGGTTTTCAAACATTTCAAGCCATACTTGAATTAGGTGATGCCCTTTAGACTCACAAATGCCGTGCAACATTTCAAACATTGATGAATCAGGTTTTCAAGCCATACTTGAGGCGATTTATGCTTGTTTTTTTTTATTTTTTTTATTTTTTATGATATCTTGATATATAGTCTTGAATTGGACTCCCATCTTCAGCATTTAAGGTCAATCTTCCAGCTGCTACAAGCTAATATTTTATATTTAAAGAAAAGAGAGTGATCCTTTGCCACCTTGTAGGTGGAATAATTAGGTCACATTATCTCGGTAGAGGGAGTGGCCACTGATCCATCCAAACTAGCAGATGTATCCAATTGGCCCAAGTTAAGAACTCTCAAACAACTAAAGGGATTCTTAGGGCTGGTAGGATATTACAGGTGTTTTGTAAAGGATTATGGTGCCATCGCAAAACCATTAACAAAATTATTAAAGAAAAACCAATTTGGTTGGGGGCTTGGAGCCCAACTGACTTTCAACTAGCTCAAGTAAGCCTTAAGTTCAGCACTTGTACTAGTCTTACCTGAATTTAATAAGCTATTTTTGGTTGAAATAGATGCTTATCTAGGGGGTATTGGTGTAGTTCTTATATAAGACCAGCACCTTATATCATATATTAGCAAGGCTTTAATCCCATTAAATCACGCTAAGTTAGTGTACGAAAGGGAGTTACTGGCGTTCATGTATGCTGCCAAACAATGGGGGCCTTATTTGATGAATAGAAATTTCATCATTAAGACCAACCAAAAGAGCATTAAGTATTTGTTGGAATAGAAAATCACTACGCCTACACAACAAGGGATCCTAGCCAAGCTTATGGGATTTGATTATTTC
Source organism: Tamarix chinensis (assembly GCA_030549775.1). Lineage (NCBI taxonomy): Eukaryota > Viridiplantae > Streptophyta > Magnoliopsida > Caryophyllales > Tamaricaceae > Tamarix > Tamarix chinensis. The sequence continues at coordinate 65,811,489 of CM060172.1, forward strand.
AATGGATTTCATAGAAGGCTTACATGATTCATTCCATAAGGAGGTTATTTTTGCTATTGTTGGCCGGCTGTGCAAATCATCTCATCTCATCTCCCTTAAGCACCCTTATACAGCATTAAATGTGGCTCAGTTATACCTCGATAATATCTTCAAGCTGCATGGACTTATTGATTCAATAGTCTTAGATAGAGACCCTGTGTTTTCTCAGTGAGGTGTGAACTCGATTCTTTAAGCTCTAGGGAGTTAAATTGCTGAGATCAACAACCTATCATCCCCAGAGAGACGGGCAAATAGATGTTGTCAACCAATGTTTGGAGACCTACCTTCGTTACATGTGTCATATCTTCCCAGCCACCTAGAAAAAATGGTTACCATTGGCTGAATGGTGGTATAATACTTCTTATCACTCTTCTATGCAAAACACTGTTTACAAATTTTTGTATGGCCAGCCATCACCATTTCATTTGCCATATTTACTAGGGAAATCTCTCAATGCAACAATTAATAGGACCTTACAGTAGTGCAAATTTGTGATGAATACTCAATTCTTAGGTGTTGAGGACACATAACATAATGATCCAAATTGCCAACAAGAAGAGAAGTGAGAGGACATTCTAGATTGGTGATTTTGTTTTTCTGAAACTCCAACCATATAGGCAGGAAACAATTTCTCATAGGCCCAATTGCAAGATTAGTCTTAGATACTATGGACCTTATTAAGTCATAGACAAGATTAGGGTAGTGGCTTACAAGTTGCAACTGTCTCCTGGGTCACAGGTTCATGATACCTTTCATATATCACAACTTAAGCCATGCCATAACCCCGGTAATCTACCAGTAGAGCCCCTTCTCAGAGGAGACTCAATGCTGGAACGTGTCCCGAAAGCTATCCTTGACAGGCATATGGTTCAAAGAGGAGCTGCAGCTGTTACAAAGGTCTAGGTTAAATGATAGAATTCACCAACTGCAGAGGCTACATGGTACATGATCTCCTCAAGTGCTATCCTATATTCCAGTCATAATTAGTTCCTTTGAGGATAAAGGATATGGGCGGAAGAGTTCTGTAACACCCTGAGTCAATATGACCATGCGAGGGCTATCCTAAAATACTTTTGAATTGATCGACTGATCCTATAGATCAACACAAGTCTTTTCAGCACACATGTTCCCCACTCACACACTTCCTAATAAACTTTCAGCAAATTTTCAAAACTTCCTTAGAGGGTCACCTATCCTAAAAATTGCTCCATGGCTAGCACATTTAATTATGGAGTTCTTATGATGGAATCACCAAAAGGATGGTATGACATGTTGATATAAGTAGTCATATCAATCCTTATAACTATAATACCCCAAAATTTTAAAACCTATAATTTAATAAATAACCCTTATTTGGGATAAATTAACTTTTATATTTATTTAATTTAATTATTTTGTGAATTTTTGAGTATATAAAAATGGATATGAATATTTAATAAATTAAAATAAATATCTTGTTATTTTATCATACTTATTTTATTTAAATAATTTTTCAAACCAATATTTTACTAAAATTATTCTTTTTAAACCAATATATTAAACTATAATAAATTAAATTATTAAATTAATTTATCTATCAAAAATATTAAATGCCATTATTTTAAAAATTATTTTATTTTTCCACTTTTTCCTTTTTTTTTTCTTACTCCTTTTTCTTTTCCTTCTTTTTCCTTTTCTTCTTTTTCCTCTTTGCACTGCCCGACCTGCTTTCCTTTTCCTCCATCGCGCTAGGCCACCAACCCACTTCTTCCCCTCCTTCTCCCTCTCTCGTGCGACCACCCCAGCCCATATCCCCCTTCTTCTTTTTCTTTCCTTTCTTCCTCCCTTTAGTTAGGCTAGCCCAACTCCCCCTTCTTTCCCCTCTCCCTTGCACACGCGGGTCAGCTCGCTGCCCTTTCTTTCTCCCCCACCCGGCCTGCCTACCTCTTCTTTCTCTCCATCTTCTTCTTCCCTTCTTCTTCTTCTTCTTCGACCGCCGAGCTTGCACTCTATGGAAGACTCCTGCACAGCCTACAATCACCACCCCTACAACATTGCTCCCTCTCCCTCTCTCTCCTCCATCCATTTTCTTCCATTTTTGGGCCATACATGCCCCTATACCGCATGCCCCTTCCTTCCCTCTTCCTACAACCTACCACCCTACCACCTACCACCACAGCCTCCCAGTCGACCACACCTACCTCCCCTCCTATCCCTCTTCTTTTTCTTCTTATCTCCTGCTCATTTTTCCCTTGCCTCGAGCTCCCTCACCTCCCTACAGAGCTCTCTCCCTTTTCTTTCTTTCCTTATCTCCTCCTCCCTTATTTTTGCTTGGCCACCCTCAACCACAGCCTCTACTGCCCAACTAACCACCGAAGCCACCTCCCCAACATCCCTTCAACCTCCCTACACCACCCCATCACCCCCACTCACCTCTGTAGCCCCCTTCCCTTCCTTCCTTTTCTTTCCTCTCCTTCTCAGCTTCCACCTAGCACCACCACTGTCCACCGCCATTCCACCTTTTCACCACAGCCACCAATCCACTCTTTGGAACCTCCCCTACCACCACCTTGCCTCCCTTGGCCGAAACCCAGCCCAGTAGCCCCTCCTTTCTCTTCTTTTTTCCCTTCCTTCTTCTCCTCCACCACCCTTGCATCTAATTTCCTAGCCCTGCAGCAACTGCCTCGGCCCCCTCTGCCACCAATCACTGACCCCCGACCACCACCTACACCTCTACTCCCTCCCTACACCTAGCCACCACCCAAACTCCCCTCCACAAGCCCTTAATTGAGCCTCAAAACCCTCACCCGAACCAACACTCATCTTCCTTCCACCTATCCCTCTTCAACCCCTTTCTTCCTTATTTTGTGCATGCTGCTCATGCTACCATGCATCGTGAGTCTCCTTCATCCTTTTAGCTAATCTTGGTTAATTTTAAGGTATAAAATAGTTGGTATTATTATGTATTAATTAAGGCTTTTGATAAATAAATATTCTTTTATTTTCTACTTCTATTATGCTAATTTTTGATATTGTTTCTAGGTATTGATTTTTACTAATTAAATCTCAAACCTTTAATTGAGGTACTGGTAAGGTTTAATTTTTTGTTGGAAATAATGTAACTATACCCTACTAAAATATATGGATATGTGTATGCTAGCATATTAGGATTTTTAATATGTTTATATACATGATATATGTTGTTAAGTATAATGTATTTAGTGGTATATGTTGGTTGATGAAAAAAAAGCATGATAATTTATGTGCCATGTGTAGAAAGAATGCTTAAGAGAAGGAGCTTTGTTTTTAACGATAACTTTAAATGCATATGTATGATATGTTATGCTAATGTAGGCATTTGTTGCATAAATAATGTTAATATAAGCCATAGGGGCATATTAGGAATATTTCTTATGTAAGGGTGTAGCCTAAATAAGTGTAGGTGCTAATGTGTATTAAGGATAAATAATAATAGTTGGTGGTGGTGGATGATGTGTATGGAGCATGTATATCAATATTTTATGCAGTGATGGTATTTTAGTAAAATGTGTATAATAAGGGCAAAATGGTATTTTATAAAAGTAAAGGGGGGGTAAAATGGTAATTTAATAAAGGAGAAGGGCATTTTGGTAATTTGGCATAATGGAAAGGGTATTATGGTAATTTTATAAAGTAAAGGGGTAAAATAGTAATTTAATAAAGGAGAGGGGGTATTTGGTAATTTGGCATAAAGGAAAGGGTATTATGGTAACTTTGTAAAGTAAAGTGGTAAAATGATAAATTAATAAAGGAGAAAGGTATTTGGTAATTTGGTATAATAGAAAGGGTATTATGGTAATTTTATAAAGTAAAGGGGTAAAATGGTAATGGTAATTTAATAAAGGAGAAGAGTATTTTGGTAATTTGGCATAATGGAAAGGGTATTATGGTAATTTTGTAAAGTAAGGGGTAAAATGGTAATTTAATAAAGGAGAAGGGTATTTTGGTAATTGGGTATTATGGTAATTTTGTAAAGTAAAAGGGTAAAATGGTAATTTAATAAAGGAGAAGGGTGTTTTAGTAATTTGGCATAATGGAAAGGGTATTATGGTAATTTTGTAAAGTAAAGGGGTAAAATGGTAATTTAATAAAGGAGAAGGGTATTTTAGTAATTTGGTATAATGGAAAGGGTATGTTAGTAATTTTGTGAAGTAAAGGGGTAAAATAGTAATTTAATAAAGGAAAAGGGCATTTTGGTAATTTGGCATAACGGAAAGGGTATTATGGTAATTTTGTAAAGTAGGGTAAAATGGTAATTTAATAAAGGAGAAGGGCATTTTAGTATTTTGGCATAACGAAAAGGGTGTTATGGTAATTTTGTAAAGTAGAAGGGTAAATTGGTAATTTAATAAAGGAGAAGGGCATTTTGGTAATTTGGCATAACGGAAAGGGTATTATAGTAATTTTGTAAAGTAGAGGGGTAAAATGGTAATTTAATAAAGGAGAAGGGTATTTTGGTAATTTGGCATAAAGGAAAGGGTATTATGGTAATTTTGTAAAGTAGAGGGGTAAAATGGTAATTTAATAAAGGAGAAATATATTTTGGTAATTTGGCATAAAGGAAAGGGTATTATGGTAGTTTTGTAAAGTAAAGGAGTAAAATGGTGAATTAATAAAGGAGAAGGGTATTTTGGTAATTTGACGTAAAGGAAAGGGTATTATGGTAGTTTTGTAAACTAAATGGGTAAAATGGTAATTATAATAATTAAGAAGGATAATTTGTAATGTTGATAAGTAAGAAGGATAATTGGGTAACTTAAAGGGTATTATGGTAATTTTATAAAGTAGGGGGTCAAATGGTGAATTAATAAAGGAGAAGGGTATTTTGGTAATTTGACATAAAGGAAGGGTATTTTGGTAATTCTGTAGAAAGAGGGGCAAAATGGTAATTGTAATAATTAAGAAGGGCAATTTGTAATGCTGATAAGTAAGAAGGATAATTTGGTAACTTAACTAACCAAAAGGGTGATTTGGTAATTCTAATAACTAAGAAGGGAAAATTGGTAACTTTGATAAATAAGAAGGATAGTTTGGTAATTTAAGTAACCAAATGGGCAATATGGTAATGTAACAAGTAAGATGGGTGATTTAGTAATTTAATAAGCCTAAGGCGCAGTTTGGTAATTTAAATAAGTAAGGGGGTAGTATAGTGATTTAACCAACTAGAAGGGTAATTCGGTAACTCAACAAGTATGAGGAGGCAAAGTGGGTGATTTAATAAGTATGAAGGATAATTGGGTAGTCTAACAAATGTAAGGGGTATTTTGATAATTATGTAAATATAAAGGGTAATATGGTGAATTGGCAAATGAAAAGGGGTGATTTGGTAATTTTGCAAATAAGGGGTATTTCAGTAGTTTTGTAAGGATGGTGGGGTAAATGGATACTTGCATATGTCCTGTTAATGGATTGAATAAGTCTCCATAATCAGACCTAAGTGGCATGGAATAATAATATAAGGGTGTGATATGGTGTTTGTCTCATATTCATGAAAGGGGTATCTTAATCATTAATCATGCGTGGTAATGGGCGTTGGATATGATATAAGGGCATGCTAGGGTTAAATGTTCCATGATCCTTCGATGTGGACTAACCAAACTCTAATATCATATTATGATTATGATATGATAATCCTTATGGCATATGTGAATAAATAGAAACAAATCTTGGATTGGAATTGGATGATATATGGATGGCCTTAGTGGTTTCTTTAGGTTATCATGGATAACTGTATGAATAAGGAATACTTTATAATGATAGAAGCAAATGGGAATGAATAAGTATGTGGTTGTTGTGTTTCTTGTGGTCACCTTAATTAAGACATTAATAATTAAAGTGGAAGACCTCGAGAGCGGAAATGTGGCTCTTTAGGGGTTGTTACCCTAAAGATGTGGTTTAGCCTATGATTATTCTGGTATTTGCTGGTTTGCCTTAGTGCCCTAGCCAGGTCCTACATCTTACTCTATCTAACTCTACATACCTATTTAGAGGATATGCATACTTATGAATTAAGTGTCCTTGTCGGTAGGGTACTGTGTGTCCTTATGCACCAGTACGACCATGGTACCTTTGCGTCCTTGGGTTGATGGTTAAAGGGTATTGTGTTGCTTGCATGTGCCAGTATGATTGGTATACCTTTACGTCTCTGAGTTCTTGATCTCCCACTCGAGTCAAATAAATGGAATCGGTGTACTAATTAAAAGGGAAAATACTAATTATATAAGTGAAAGACTATTGAGTTGGGCCCGGATGGATTATATCATGTGTACCGGTCAACCGATTATAATAGTGGCCCAAGAGCGATTTGACCTGAAGGATGTATATGTTTATTCCAATCCACCGACTATAAATAAACTAAATTTTGGATGTGAACAAATGATGGAAAAATAATAATCACTTCTAGTGAAACACCATGTGAGCTGGGGCCAGACCGATCCACCGGCGATAATAGTGTCCAAGAGCTTTCTGCCCTGTAGACTGATCCAGTAGCAAATAATAGTGGTCAGGTGCATTCTACCTTGAAGTGTATTTCTGATATACTGACTCTAATAGTGGGGTTCCAACACTCACATGGATATAATTCAAAGATGATGATTGAATAATGATTAATTAGTGGCTTAAGACCAAAAGAGTTATTTTCATCTCCATGACCTATTGTTTCAATATAAGTTCAACCTTGGTGCCTGTCTCTCTCAACATATGATGGAATTGCTAAGTACATGGATGTTGTGTTATACATTTCTTATTGTATGTGATGTTGCCTTGTGTATTAGTCCATATGTTATCATTTTATACTATTTTTGTATGATGTGTTGCATACGGGCCTTGCCTTTTGGTTTGGTATAAAGGGTTACTCAGTATCATAGTACTGAAGGTTTTCATTCGTAGGCCCCTTCATATTCAACGGGTAGTGTCCCTTGCAGGTCTATTACAGGTGCTAATCAAGTAGGCATCAGGTACGAGCGTAAGGATTATCCGAGAAACTCTCTTCCACCTTTTAATTTCTTGGTAAACAATTTTTATTCTTTTAACTACTATTGGTGGATTTTATTCTTATAACGAAATTATTTGTGCTACTCTAATTTAAATAAAGTTTGAGTTCGAGCAAATTGTATTTTATTCTTTTAGCCTTAGCACTTGGTATTGGAACGGTAGGAGGAAACCGGTCCGGTATAATATCCCCAAAATTTATAATTTTTGCTTCCGCTAATTTTTAAATAAAATATAATTTTTTAGTAGTGAATTTTGGGGGTGTTACAATAACACTCCGGTTAATTTGAGGTATTACAAGTTCTGATACCGGCCCATTCCATTCTACTATTCCATTTATTCTTCTATTTCCACTTTATTTCCATTTTTCTCAATTTATATTATCGAGTGGCATTCAATTGTTTTATTTTTTGTATTTGTTTCTATTAGTTTGTTAAGAATCTTTCTGTTATGGGTTGTTAGGCTATAGCTGGCCATGTATTGATCCAAGTGAAGGTGGAATTGAAGCATTATATATGTGGGTGTGTGTGTAACTGATGTTGGCAATATATGTCGAAATATATACAACAATCCTTCTCCTGCACCTATCTCTATTTCTTATCTCATTCATCAACATTGCTGAATTCTTTGGTACTAATAGTTGATCGGTCCTTCTACATTGGTGGCTGATCCTGTGAAGTAACTTATAGCCTTCGAGGTTCTAGCTAGACTGTATCATATACATATAATTATAGGCTTTAGATTGAGTTTTTCAACCTTCTACTCTCAAAACTAAACTATCTTTTCAGCTAATCATTTCATGATGCATGATTAAAGAGATTTATAACTTTTAACTATTGTTGTTAGCTGTTGCTATTGCGGAGAGTTGATATTGTTGCCGGCAATTGAATATAGTTATTTATAAATATTTATTGGGTTCAAAAAGTTATTATTTTTTCCCTCAAGCATAAAATTTGAAATACAGTTGCGGATGCAAATTTGGGTTAGCAAAAGGCTAAATCATATCATTCCTCTATATAATGGGAGATTAGTGAGTTTCATGATATCTGTTGAGGTGTTAACCATTATCTCTATATAGAGTCGTAAATGCACCAAGTTGAGCGAATACTTTTAGGATCAGGTTTAAATTATTTAATAGACGAGCATGAAAGTGAGGCTCAGGCTTGTTCAACTAAACGAGATGAGCCGAGCAAAACTTTCAATGAGTTGACCCGAACAGCTTGCGAGGCGACTTGACTCATTTATAACCCTACCTATATTCCAATATCCAAACACTAACTCCTATATCATTCACCGGGTGGCATGGTGTTGCGCCATGTTAGAAAATTTAGGGGGAGGGGGAGGAAGGAACCCTACTTTATCCTTTACAATAAGTTTTTCACCAACATTTAACTCATCATTTACAAACACCAAACTAATATTTCATCAATGTTAAATTTCTTTTTCACCGTATAAATATAGTATATATTTCACCATTCTTAAAAAAAAAAGAGAGTAAAAATTCATTGTTGTTTTGATGTCTTACATTGTTGTTTTTTTTTTTTACATTTTACTTAAACTTAACCAATATTATACATAAGATGATATTTCAACATTATTTTATATATCATTTTGCATTAAAAGTACTAAGAGTTAACGGTTCTCTTATAAAAAAAAATAATATTTCACAATGTATTTTCCACCAAACATTTAAGCATATTTTACCACAATCATACATACATACATATATGCAATATTGTCCTAAAAAAATTTCAACATTCAACTAAGCATATGAGCAGGCCAATGCATATATTTCAACATAGTTACACATATACTTTACTATTTATCTAAGTATCTTTTATCATTGTTATGCATATTTTTCACCATTATTGTCTTAAAAATTTGCCAGTCTTATGTGCATATTTTACTACGTATCTAACAATCTTTTATCATAGTTAAATATATTTATCACCGCTGTATTCCTAAAAAACTTTCATATTCGTCTAAGTCTATACGTATATTTCAATATAATTATATATATATTTCACCATATGTCTAAATATTTTTTTTATCAATGTTAAATATATATATTTTTACTATTATATTTGATAAGAGTTTAAACATTGATTAAAATATTTTATCACCCATCTAAATTTTTTTTTATAATTATTTTTACTCAAACTTGAAATCCTTCCTTCTATAATTAATGAAGGTTAGCAACAAAAATAATAGGAAGGCCAAAAACGAAATTGTTCGTCATGTCTTAAGAACGTCGAGAAGAACAGAAATGTGAAACTTTAGAAAATCTAGCGAGCACCCGAGGGACGGTGATTAAAAAAGGAAGAAGCCGCCGGTGGGAAGAATACGAAGGAGAAAGAGAAATCCAATAGGGGAAAGAAAAAGGATGAAGGATTCGCTCTAATTTTATGGGAGGCTCATTGGTCGTAGAATTTGGTAGCGTGTCACCGACATCGCTACGTAATATTAGCCCGTCTAATCTTTCCCGTCTCGGTCCTTCCCCAGTACCTTCAAAAGCAAAAATTCGAGCTCCATATAAATTTAGTTGAACTTATTCCCTTAGTTTAATAAATTAAAATTAAATTTTATTTTTAAATTATTTAATTAAATAATTCTAATTTGAATTTTAAAAAATAAAAAATATTTATTTTATTAATTTAATTTGTTAAAAATTCGGTTTATTACGTTCACTTAATGACACAAGTCTAAAATAAATCTAAAAATATTTGGCTCGTACGTGTAATCATGTATATGGGTCTCGGTCCCTTCCCCAGAACCTCCAAAAGCAAAAGTCAATGCAATACGTCCGAGTTCTACCATCTAATTAAGCAGGCAAGTTCGACAAACATCGAAATCAAATTTGTTATACGCTTCCTCCGCGACTCGGCGTGCATGAAATAAGAATTCCACCAGGTCCGCCAGCCATACCAAAAAGCGACCTCCCCCTAATTTATGCTGTGTTTTTTTACCTTCCCTAAATAGCACCTTACCATTCTCGTAGGTCCATCCTCTCTCTCATATAATGACCTACAGACTCATATCCCCCGACACCAAACCAACAGACGGCACCCCCTCTCAACAGCCCTCCGACTTCACCAGCCTTCCATTCAATACCCAAACCCGCCCGATCAGTCCGAACTCTCCAAATCAACGTTTGGTCCCAGAAAGCTTAGCCAGTTAGTTCCCTACCACAAACTTAAACCCTCCACGAGCATGATTTGAAAACGCGGCTACTCTCCATCAAAGATGATACCAAATGTATGGGGAGGAGCATTTGAAGTGTACCATGATGATGATAACAAAAACGGCAGCGGTACAAGAAGATCAAACGTCGACGATGAATCAATAACCAGTCAAAACGAATGGGATAGAGCTTCATTATTGCACCACCAAGAACAACATCTTTATGGTGACCGTAACCGACATTTAGATGAAATACATCGAGGTTGGTTATTAGCACCAACCGATGGATACAAGAAGGAGAAGAAGAAGAGAAAGGAGTACGTAGATTTGGGGTGTGTCGTCTGTAAGAGGAAGATGTTTAAATGGATTGTTTGGGGTGCTGTCATCGCATTCTTTGTTATCGCCTTGCCAAGTATCCTTGCTACTCGTTTACCTAAACCTAAACCTAAACCTCCTTCTGCTGATAATTATACCCTCGCTTTGCGTAAGGCTCTCGTCTTCTTCAATGCTCAGAAGTGTAAGTTCTCTAGCCCTTGTCTCACTCTCTGTCTCGTTATCCTTTTTCTTTACCCCCACCTACCTACCTCCCTCCTCCTTCTCTCTCCTTTGTCGATTTATTTGGCCTTTTATATTTTTCTTGATTAAGCCCATGTCGAACTACTTTTATTATTATCAAAGAAAATATGTAAATTGTGAAAATGACTTTTTTTTTTAATATGGAGGGAGTAGTAATTAAACCATAAATTATTTTTATTAAACACACAAGTTCTCTCAAATTGAGTCGTCATCAATAGCACGTATTGAATATCTCACAAAAACCTAGGCACGCACACTCTTGAATTTGATTTGGACGAGTGTTGTTTGATTACAAGCCAATCCTCACGATAAATGAATTGACCGGTGTTGGAATTTGGTGAGCGTACTAGCGTGCCCATAATTAAATCCTACATGTCGTTACTATCAAAAAATCAAAATATAACTATGATCAAATTGAATTTTTTTCATCGGTAATCGGTAATTTAGCATTTATTCGGTGTTTAGCTAGTTTAACAATTTTTATACCCTTCAATAATAATTTAGCTAATAATTATCTATAACTTTCTTCTAAATATTGTTTAAAAAAAAAATAATACTACTACTACTCTATTCAATATGTATATATTTTCATAATAATAATAATAATGATAATAATCATCTTTTTTAAGAATAGATAATAACATTTCATTGAGTTTTAATTGGTTTGAAATGAATAATAATACAATTTTATTAGTGACTAAAGCACCAGTATCTAGAAATAATATGTTCATATTATAAACTAGTATTGCTATTAAGAAAACTAATATTATTTTAATTGAAACAATTATTTTTGAGAGAACTTAATTAGTTCTCCGATATTTGATAGCTATTATACCTTTTATGTTTATTAGTACCGCGGCATCTTTCATGATTATCGTAGTTTTCCCTATTTATAAGTTATATAATAGTTATTTATTAAATATTATTCATTTTTAGTGATTAAAGTGATGAAACAATTAAGTACATCCAAAACCAAAATAGAAAGAATTACACAAGATAAAAGAGAAAAAGAAAATCAATTTATTTACATTGTCTAGTTTTGGCAGAGAACTCATATTCAACAATTTTTGTAAGATATTAAGCACTACAATATGTTTTAATATTATCCATTTTTTCTTTTTCTTATTTTCATAATTTATAATTTTTAAGCCTTTTTTTGCCATATTTGTTGAACAATGTTGGAGTTAGAAACTTTCCTTTAATGACCAGTACTTTTGATTATCTATTTTGTGATATAAATTAGCTCAAATAATATGAAAACACAGAGAGAGAGAGAGAGAGAGAGAGAGAGGAGGGGGCGGGAGAATTAGATGCTTATAATCTATATTTGTATAGGTCCTTATATTATCTTTTTGCATTGAAAAAAGTATACCACAATATAAAATTAGCAATACGTTTTATTCTTATATTACTGTTTTAGTTTGAACCCCTTCTTATGATTATTTATATTTGTAATTAAATTGGTTGTAATATTATCAATAATACGAATGCGTCACAATTAATTTTATAAATTTTATAACGATCCATCATACCAGGATCAAAACCGGCCTACTAAAACTCATTTCACGATGATAATTAATAATAAAAGTAGTATAGTTACTGATCATTACGTACATGGACAGAAGCAATTAAAAAAGGTATGGTTCTTGCCTTCGAGGTAGATCGGCAGGCCGGAAATCGCTGATCGCCTTAACTAACATTGCGTGCGTGTATACGCTGCATAACGTACGCCTCGTTCCTCTGGAGAAAGTTTGGACAAGTTATCAGCTCTGCACACGTGCCGCATGGTTTTTGGAATAGTGGGTAGGCGTACAGTACAACACACAAATATTAGTAAATAAGAAGGAATAAATGCGAAAAAGGTTGACCCAGGACAGGATTGTTAGTGAGATTTTTTGGTCATTGACATATTGATATCTTAGAGAATAATAAGTGATTTAATTTAACCCCTAAACGCCGTCAAACTGTTATGATACATGCATTTGTATCCCGACAATATAGAAGGTTGTACTATCGTTCTCTCTCTCTCGTACAACCAAATGTTAAACTAATCTTTTTAAATTTGTTAAATATCAAAATAATTCGTCGGATTAAAAAGCTAATCAAAATAACTCTTGCCGTTTGCTCAAACTAACGACACTTTTTCTTTTGTTAATATTGAGAGGTAACATGTCTGATGATTATAAGAGAAAACGTCAAATGACTAGATGTGTTTTTATAGAAATTTTTTTTCCATCATTGGTTACACAACTTACTAATTGTATGTGTAACACTTGCCATGTGTCCTCTTCAGCTTTTTTATTTTTTATTTCTTATATCCTAAACCTATATTAAAATTGAAAGGCCGATTAAATGATGAAAAATATCTTTGTAAAGCTAGACAATAATGATCTAGTAAATTATGATTAAAATGTTATGGCGTGGCATTTTTTTTATTGAAATAAACACATAAATAATATATAAAGGATTATGAAAATAGTGTGGATTTTTTTTATTGAAACAAATGCAAATGCATCAACTAAAAGTTTATTAAAATATGATGTATAAATTATTGGATATAGTGTACAAATAATTTTTCATTATATAATAACAATATTCTTTTTTATAATGCAATAGATTACAATCATTTAAACACCATATCCCATTATTTAAACTTATATCCCATCATTTGAGTACCATACCCCAGTATTTGAACGTATATATACATCCTATTATTTGTACGTTATACTTTATCATTTGTACATCATACCCTATCATTTGAACACTATATATACCCCATTATTTGTATACTATACCCCATTATTTGAACACCATGCTCTATCATTTGAACACTAAATATACCCCATTATTTGAACATCACATACCATATCATTTGTACACTATACTCCATTATTTGAACACCATACCCCATCATTTGAACACTATATCCTAATTATTTATACACCATACCCCATCATTTGAACATTATACCAAATTATTTAAACATCATACCGCATCATTTAAACACACCTATCTAGGGTGTTTATAGAAAATCACGCTTGAGTACCAAGCCTTTAATGAAAACACCTAATGATTAGGTGTAACACCCCCCAAATTTCACTCCTGAAAAATTTCGAATTTAAAAGAATAATGCGGAAGCTAAAATACAATTTGGAGAATGTTATCGCCACACCTAACACAAGATAAATGTCCAACATCTATCTCATGCTAGATGTAAGGCTAAAACCTGTCCAACAAAATTCAACCAACATCTATGCAGTGAAGATAATCTCCCACAAGGAGATATCCATATGCAGATGGATAGTGAACAATTTCACTGAATAAAATCATCGCCGAATAAATCAACGGAAACCTGTAAAATAATCCTGGACTTTAAAACTTAAAAAGATAAAGGATATTAAATCTAAATACATCTCCCACAAAATCACAAACCAACTAAATACAAATCAAATGAATGATTTATACACCAAAATAATGCATTTGAAATACAATAAAATCTGAAAAGAGAATCAAGGGGCATCCCAACAATGGAGCCAACTTTATTTGCCAAATCGAATCACCGGATAGCCTACGCTCAAAATCCAAGGAAAGCATTCCTCCTAATAAAAAGATATTTAATACTAAACCTGCACAAATGGTCTGCTCCCCACCATCAGTGGATCATCATAGGACCCAAACAATCAAGGTAGTATCAGTACGGGTCCGGTACTGAGTAAATCAAAACTACCCTACTCATGGAAAGAAACATAATACATATAAGATAAGGCAACATTCAGCTTACAATACTTATGTTCAATTATACATGCGATACATACGTCATTCTACTCATACAATAATTCATGTAATTAATTACACATAACTATAACTAGTTAAAAATGGGATATTACATTAGGATTGTTTAAAATAAAAGGTAAAAAGTCATTACTTTATGATTAACAGAAAGGCTATTTGGGTTAGTTTTAATTGGGAGGGCTATTTTAATATTTGATAAACATAAAATGGTCATTTTGGTATTTGCTTCCTCTCTCATACATTCTTAGTTTAAACGTTAAAGGAGAGGGGTGTTAATGGCGCAAGCCATCATGATCAAAGATCATGAGGGTCATAGGGATACGAGGGACAAAGTTGTACACATCTTTCTTTTTAATCTTCATTGATTGGCTCATCTTAATATATATATATATATATGTGTGTGTGTGTGGGGGGGGTGGGTGTGGGGGTGTGTGTGTGTGTCATAGTTGTTTTGTGCCCTATTCTATAAAAATATTTAATATATGAAGCTACTCCTAGGAATCAAAACGTGCATGATGCTAAGAAGCAAGCCGTTTGTTGGTTTTTATTTTACTTATAAGAACAAAGAACTTGGTGAAAAATTATATTTAATGATATAACAATTGATTCATCATACCTGAATTTCTCAAGAATTTCGCTGAATATCAAGAAGAACCTCATGCATTTCCAAACCGCTAGCTCCTACAAGCAACCTAATTAGAGGTTCTATTTCACTCGTATAGATTATAATCTAAACATACGGGTCATATGCGGGCTTTTAAATATAAATACTTTGTTAATTCGCATGCGTGCGTAATAATAATACATATACATGTACATGCATGCAGCTGGAAAATTGCCTCAGCACAATAATATTTCATGGAGGGGAGATTCTGGGTTGCATGATGGATCGGAATTAACGGATGTAAAGGGAGGTCTAGTCGGCGGATATTATGATGCCGGAGATAACACCAAGTTCCATTTCCCCCTGTCATTTGCCATGACGATGCTGAGTTGGAGCGTCATCGAGTACCCTCACAAATATCATGCCATTGGAGAGTATGACCATGCTCGCGAACTCATCAAATGGGGAACTGATTATTTGCTTAAAACTTTCAATTCTAGTGCGGATAAAATCGATAAAATTTATAGTCAGGTACGTGTCATAAATAATCCGATGATCCAGCTTAATTCATTATTATTTTTCCTTTACTTATAGGAGGTAAACTGAACAAAGTAGTTGTCATGAGTCTATGACTCTACGAGAGGAGGGATTTGAACCCGGACCTAAGATACCGAGACCCCGATCTTAACCACTATATCAAAACCTCATGGGTTTGAATTCGGTGGCTGGAATGATCGTTTTTCAATTATCTGTTTTTATTTTATTATATCTATATATATATAGGTTGGTGGTTCTAACAACAATTCGGAAGCACAACCAAATGACCATTCATGTTGGATGAGGCCAGAAGACATGGACTACCCGAGGCCAGTCCAGACCACAGTCGCGGGTCCCGATCTAGGTGGTGAAATGGCAGCAGCATTAGCAGCAGCCTCCATTGTTTTCCAAGACAACCCTTCTTATTCAAGAAAACTCATCATGGGCGCCGAGACATGCTTCCGCTTCGCTAGGGATCCAGGGAAGCGAGCGCCGTACAGCCGGGACAATCCTTTCATTTCACCTTACTACAACTCCACCGGTTACTTCGACGAGTACATGTGGGGTAGTTCGTGGCTGTACTTAGCCACAGGGAACGATTCGTACGGTATGTTGGCGACGAATCCTGGGATTCCGAGGAATGCTAAAGCTTTTACGATGAATCCTGATACGAGCGTGTTGAGTTGGGATAATAAGTTGCCTGCTGCAATGCTGCTGTTGACGAGGTTTAGGATGTTTTTGAATCCTGGGTATCCTTATGAGACGACGTTGAGGCAGTACCAGAATGTTACGGGTCTTAATATGTGTTCTTATATGAAGCAATTCGGTGTCTTCAACTGGACTAAAGGTAATTAAGGGAAATTAGTGTGAAGGTCGATTTTTCCATCGCTAATTGAACAGTAATGAAATCCTATCGGTGGCTGGGCGGGGCCTGAATCTCGTTAGTTCCTCCTTGTACATACTTGTTTTCACTTTTCCGTGAACAGCCATTATTACCGGCTATAATAATACGTATATATTCATGCATGTGCTGGGATGTTTTTTTTTAGGTGGACTAATAGAGCTGAATCACGGGCAATCAAAGAACTTACAGTACGTAGCAAATACAGTATTTTTGGCTAATCTCTTTGCCGATTACATGAACGCCACCGGAGTTCCTGGATGGTATTGTGGCAGTTATTTCTTCAAAGCAGACGCCCTCCGTAATTTTGCAACTTCTCAGGTACCTACCTGTGTCCTTCTATTCATGTTCTTATTATTCATCTCTGCCTTGTCCCAGGCCAACAATTCACCAGCTAATGAATCTATTGTATATGTTGGCCGGCCCGCACAGATCGACTACGTTTTGGGTAAAAACCCCGCGCACATGAGCTACGTAGTTGGGTTCGGCGATAAGTATCCAGAACACGTCCACCACCGTGCTGCTTCAATACCACACAATAACGTCAGGTATTCATGTAAAGGTGGGTTTAAGTGGCTGAACACCAACAAACCTAACCCAAACACCATTACAGGAGCTATGGTTGGAGGTCCTAATAAGCACGATCGTTTCAAGGATAATAGGAAGCTTTCTGGATATACTGAACCTACCATGGCCGGGAATGCCGGGCTTGTGGCAGCGCTTGTGTCGTTGACGAGCAGTGGCGGTTTTGGTGTTGATAGAAACCTTATATTTTCTGGTGTGCCACCTCTTTACCCACAGAGTCCGCCACCTCCACCGCCGTGGAAGCCATGAAAGTGATTGCCGGGTAATTAATGCAATATGGAGAGTTTATATTGCAAATTTTTTCCTCATCTCAGTTACTGCTAGAGTACTTTGTAATTACCAATAAAAGTGGTTGTGTATGTGTGTGGTACCGGTGAAAATAATCACGAGAGCGAAAGTATCAAACATGTTCGCTTACGTTGTAGCACCCCCACCTACTTGAAGGTATAACATGCCACTGGCTATACCGATACAAGGGGACAAGTATATTTAACAAGGCTAAATAAATAGAGCAAGACTATAATTATAACACTCCTATTTTTAACACTTAACAATAAAGGTTATTTGTGAAAGCTATACCATTAAAAATGCATATGTTACCACCACACTTAATATAAATCGATTCATCTACCCTTCATTGTCTAAGTATCAAGGCTAAAATATTTATCCCCTTATATTAAGAACAACAATTGCTATAGAGCATATAGAAGATAATACAAAATGGTAATACGTATACTTAATATTGTGTAGTGGTTTACTTTTTTAGAAAAAAATATTTAATTACAATATTAAATTATTTCGATAACAAAAGATTGGATAAAAGAATTACAACCGATAAGAGAAAGAAATATAGAAGATGATATAAGAATCCACTAGATATTTGGATTAAAAGATGTCAGACCAAACATCAAATAATCCTAACTCTCAACCTCTATCAAAAACTATTAAGTTGTACCCTCAAAGTATTTCTGTAAAGTAAAAATTGCTTACTAACTATGTAACACCCCAAAATTCACTAATTTTTTTTTTAAAAAAACGGAAGCAATTAAGATAGAAATACTTAAAACCTGTGAATTCTGGGAATGTTACCGCCATGTACACTTAGTACCAGACCGGTTCTCTCCAACCGTTCCAGTACCAAGTGCTAAGGCTAAAGAAAAGATTTACGTTAAATTCAAATTAACGATTCATAAAAGGATTCGAAAGATCATACAACAAAATCAGAGTACGAGAAATTAAGAGTTAATTACAATACCCTTGAAGTTTCAAATAACACTTGTAACTTCCAAATAGAAATACATTTAAACAAGATAAAACCCGATGGGTCAAATTCCGGATTGCCTACTCACTCAAGTCAGGCCTGCCACCCCAAAACAGTCTCTGATCTTAAACCTGCACAAGAGGTCTGCTCCCCACCATCAGTGGATCATCACAGGACCCATCAACCAAGGTAGTATCAGTACGGGTCCAGTACTGAGTAAGGTGACTTGATCACTAAGGCCAACACATAAATGCATAAATCATGCAGGACGTAAAAGAGCATATTCATAAATGCATATGATCAACCGGGTAAAAGTACGTACAAAGGCCCATGAATAATCTGGATTAATCACTTAATTAATCTCTTATCATAATCCGATTCACACCATACTTTTTATCAAATCCATGCGAGTACGGAAGCCCCCACTATTATAGCCGGCGGATCGGAGGCACATAGGGTATCATACCCTAACCACTATTATAGCCGGTGGATCGGAGACACATAGGACTACGCGTCCTAACCACTATTCCTAACCGGTGGATCGGTTGGCTCCGGCTCGCATGGTATTCCACTGTAAGTAATTAGTATCTTTTAAGCATTTTAGCAAAACTCAGGTTTGTGTTTGTTGAGCTCGGGAACCCCCACTATTATAACCGGTGGATCGGTGACACATAGGACATCATGTCCTAACCACTATTATAACCGGTGGATCGGTCGCACATAGGATAAAAACCCTAACCACTATTCGAACCGGTGGATCGGTTGGTCCCGTCTCAACGATCTTCCTCTTTAGATAATTAATGTTTTAAGTATCTTATTCATAAGCTTTCACCATAGACATGCACGAATCATTAACTCATAAATTCCATATTCATCATCATACTTTATTCACCAATTACACATGTGCTACCACCAAACCCTAGACATGCACCACATACCCTAATTGACCCCCCTAATTGACCCCCACAACCATAGTCAATCACTCCAAACCCTAATTCAGTCACCTCCATACCCTTATAATGTCTTACGTATTATTTTTCACCCAAAACATTCAAACACCCAAATAACTCTTCTATTTCCTCCCTTACATCCCAAATCAACTTTTCACACGTAAATTTAATACCCATGCAGACATTAACCTCCCCATGCAAACCTTCGAACTTCTTCATGCAAACCCTAGAATTCCACGTGAAACCCTAAATTCAACCATGCAAACCCTAATACCACCATACCACCATCAATGTCACCATGTAAATCCTAATACCACCATACAACTATAATATTATCATACAAACCCTAATACCAACATACATCCATTAATACCACCAGGAAAACCCTAGATTCTGTCATACAAAACCCTAAATTCAAACCATATAAGACCCAAAGATTTGTCCATACCAACTCTAAATTCAAACCATAAAGATTCTTCCATGCCAAACCCTAAGTTCAAATCATAAAGATTCATCCATACCAACCTTGCATTCAATCCTCACAAAACCAAAGACTCATCCTTACCAATCCCTAAATTCAAACCATACCAACCCAAAGATTCAAATCATATAAAACCCAAAGGTTTTTCCTCATACTACAATTGATTAGATTCTCCCCTTTCATAACCACAAATTAGATTCTCCCATACAAGATCATAAGTTAGATTCTTCCACATAAAATCATAAATTAGAACCTCTCAAGAAAAACCATAAATTGGATTCCCCAAACAAATCATAAATTAGATTTTCCCAATCAAATCATAAATTAGATTCTCCCCTATAATATCATAAATTACATTCTCCCAAATAACATCATAAACTAGATTCTCCCAAGCAAACCATAATTTAATTCTCCCAATCAATCATAAATTAAATTCTCCCATATAATATCATAAATTAAATTCTCCCAAATAGCATCATAAACTAGATTATTCCTTATAAAACCATAAAATTTAGGTCAACTCACTTCCCTTAGTCAACTTCTTTCCCCATCCTACTTTTCATCTTTTCTCCCATACAAACCACACCGTCATCCTCTCATGCATGTCTTACAGGGTCACAACACATATTGTCACATACATATAGTACATATGCCATACAAAAACATACTTCAACTCCAAGTCATACCACATATAAAATATTTAATAATAATAAACACTAGATACATAACATGCGAAATACATAATACACATAAGCACATAAAAGGCCTTAGCACTCCTTACCTAAAACGACACCGGTCTTGGAGCACGCTCCTACGCCTCCTTAGGGTTTTGACTGATTTTACCTATTTTGAGAGAAAAGCTAAATTTAGACTCTCTCCTATCAAAATAATATTAAACACTAATTTAATATAAGAATAGTTTTTTAATATAAAATAATAATAACAAAAATACCAAAATAATATCAATATTAATATTAATAATAATAATAAAATAGTAGAAATAATAAAAAGGCATTACTCAAAAATAAAGTGAAATAAGGGATTCAGACCCTTTACCAAAATAATACTAAAAAGATTATTTGTAAATTAAATAACCCAATTCAGAAATAATAATAATAATAATAATAATAATAATAATAATGATAATAATAATAATAATAATAATAATAATAATAATAATAATAATAATAATAATGATGATGATGATGATGATGATGATGATGATGATAATGATAATAATAGTAACATTATTAACAACACTAATGTTAAAATATTTGTATTAATAATAATAAATAAGAATAATGGGAATTCGAAGTAGAAAATAATAATAATAATAATTATACTTATAACATTTTAATATTAATAATAGTAAATATAGAAATAATAAGAAGAATAATAATAAAATCAAATTAAAATATATTAGGCTTCAGCCATCAACATAAATAATAATAAAATATTAATACTAATAATAATAATAATAATAATAATAATAATAATGCATATTAAAATATAAATATTAAGAATAATAATAATAGTATTTATATGTAAATAATTGAAATAAAATAATTTAAGGGTTATAAAAATAGGGAAAATAGCTGAGAGGGTTTAGGGTTCAACCAAATGTTGGTGGGGATAGGCGGCACCAGCGGTGGCGCACGGCAGTGGCGGCGGTGGCCGAAAAGAGGAAAGAAAGAGGGGAAAGTTGCATGCTGGGTGTAACACCCCAAAATACAATAATTTTTTTTTCTTAAAGCGGAAGCAATTAAATCAGAAATACTTAAAACCCGTGAATTTTGGAAATGTTACCGCCACACTTAGTACTAGAACAGTTCTCTCCGACCGTTCCAGTACCAAGTGCTAAGGCTAAGGAAAAGATTTACATTAATTTCAAATCAACAGTTCATAAAAGAACTCGAAAGATCATACCTTAAAATCAGAGTACGCATAAACGTTTATAAACGTAATAAAATAGAAATCAGAGTGCGAAATCAAAGAGAATAAATACTGCAATACAAAGAAATAATAGCAGGAAATAAAATTACATAAAGATTGAAATACGACCACAACTCTCTCGAACTTGAGCCAAACATGCTCAACACTCAGCCCCGACTGATGTCTCGCCCACCTGCACAAACCAGAAGGGCATACTACTCGTGGGAATGAGCAGCACCCATAAAAGGGGTGATCAGTTCGCTACGTACTGAGTAAGGTAACTGAGCACTAAGGCCGACACATAAGCACACAATCCATGCAGATTAATAACAGGCATAATCCAATATAGCAATATAAAGGTATATGAACAACTCAGATAAACGTACAAAGGTCCAATTATAGTCCGGATTAATTACTTAATTAATCTCTTTATCGAAAGTCGATACATACCAAGCTTTATATCAAATCCATGCGAGTACAGAAGCCCCCACTATTATAGCCGGTGGATCGGAAACACATAGGACTACGCGTCCTAACCACTATTCCTAACCGGTGGATCGGTTGGCCCTGGCTTGCATGGTGTTCCACTGTAAGTAATTAGTATCTTTTAGGCATTTTAGCAAAACTTTGGTTTGCGGTTGTCGAGCTCGGGAACTCCCACTATTATAACCGGTGGATCGGTTACGCATAGGACATCACGCCCTAACCACTATTATAGCCGGTGGATCGGTCACACATAGGGTAAACACCCTAGCCACTATTATTACCGGTGGATCGGTTGCACATAGGGTAAGAACCCTAACCACTATTCCGAACCGGTGGATCGGTTGGTCCCGTCTCAACGATCTTCCACTTTAAATGATTAGTGTCTTAAGTATCTTATTCAACGGCTTTCACCCTAGACATGCATGAATCACTCCTTTAACACTTCACACATTGTAACTCATAAATTCCATCCTCATGACTCCACAAAAACACCTGATACCAAAAAAAACCCTAAGCAGTTGCACCAAACCCTAATTATCCACACGAACCCTAGCTCGGTTTCCTACGTACCCATATAATGCTCCACACACTATTTTCCCTTCAAATGTTCAATCACCCAAACAACACTTACATTACTTTCCTCAAATCCCAAATCAGCGTTCCATACATAAACTTCACTCTCATACAAACTTTACACATCCCATGAAATTATTAACTTCCATGCAAACCCTAATACCACCATACAACCATTAACCATTATGCAAAACCCAAAATCTCATCATACAAAACCCTAAATTCAATCCACATAACCCAAAGATTCATTCATACCAAACCCTAGATTCAAACCATATACAACCCAAAGATTCATTCACACAAAACCCTAAATTCAATCCATACCAACACAAAGATTCAAATCATATAAAACCCACAGATTTTTCCACATAATACAATTGATTAGATTCTCCCCTTTCATAACCACAATTTAGATTCCACCATACAAGACTATAAGTTAGATTCTCCTACATAAAATCATAAATTAGAATCTCCCAAGCAAAACCATAATTTGGATTAATTGGATTCCCCCAAACAAATCATAAATTAGATTCTCCCAATCAAATCATAAATTAGGTTCTCCCATATAATATCATAAATTACATTCTCCCCAAATAACGTCTTAAATTAGATTTTCCCTAACAAACCATAAATTCAATTCTCCCATATAACATCATAAATTAGATTCTTCCTAACAAACCATAAATTCAATTCTCCCATATAACATCATAAATTATATTATCTATACAAAACCTCAAAAATCATAATTTAGATTCTCATACACGAAACCCTAAAATTCTCCATTTTATTCCTCTACTCATGAATAAATGGAATACTTAGGTCAACTCACATCCCTTAATCAACTTCTTTCTCCATCCTCCTTTTTCATCCTTCTTCCCCACACAACCACATCGACATTCTCACATGCATGTCTTACAGGGTCATACACAAATAATACACATGCCATACGAAAACATACTTCAACTCCACGTCATATCATATACGGCATAATTAATAATCATAAACATAGAATGCATAGCATATGAGGCACACAATGCACATTAGCACATAAAAGGCCTTAGCACCCCTTACCTGAAACGACACCGGTCTTGGAGCACGTTCCTACGCCTCCTTAGGGCTTTGACCAAATAATAACATATTAATAAAATAACCTTAACAAAATTCTAACTTTGCTAAAGACATAAAAATAATAGAGATATTATAAACCTTGATAATATAGGGTTAAAGACTTTACCATAATGATAATAATGATACTAATATAATAATATCAAGGATAATAAAACTAATATCAATGAGAATATAAATAATAATAATAATAATAATAATAATAATAATAATAATAATAATAATAATAATAATAACCATAACAATAACATATAAGTTTTCAAATAACTAATGACTTACCATTTATGTAATATTAATAATAAAATTAATAACCTATATAATAATATTAAAATAATAAAGATAATGATAATATTATTATTAATGGTTATAAGAACAGTAGAAATAATAATACTCAAATAAATAAGTGCAAATGTTAATACAAAATTAGGGCCTAAGATTTTCCAAAATAAATAATAAAACATTAATAATTATTATTCTAATAATTATAATATTAATAATAATAAGAAGAAGAAGAATGATCATAATCCTATAATAATTCAATTAATAACTTAAAATTCGAAACTAACAATAAAATTGTTTTATTACCACTCTCCACCCTGCAAGTACAATTCAGAATAAATTTTACATCAAATAATAATAAAACATATTAAGAATATAAATATTAAGAATAATAATAATGGTATTTATATGCAAATAATTGAAATAAATTAAATAAAGGCTTATAATAATATGGAAAATGGTTGAGAGGGTCTAGGGTTCAACCTTAAGCTGGTGGGGATAGGCGGCACCGGCGGTGGTTCACGGAGGCGGCGGCGGTGGCCGGAAAAATAGAAGAACATAGAAAAAGATGGATGTTGGGAAAAAGATAGGGAGAATTGAGGTGATATAAGAGGTGTTTATTGTTTCCCAGGAGGAGAGGGACAAAATGATGGTGGTGGTGCAGCCAAAGGTGGCGGCGCACGGCGGTGGAAGGCGGTTTAAGGCTTCGAGGTCAAAATTTCGGCGAAACGAGCATCTAACTTTGCATGATTATTTAGGCTCGTACAAGAAGAATCGAGAGATGCAAATAGTTTAGTTAATTATAGTAAATTTCAAGGATGGCACTGAGGTTGGCTGACGGCGGAGGAAGAGGCGTCTGAAGTTGGGGTGGCGGCAGCTCGGGCCGAGGGTTTCGGGGAAGAAAAAATCTTCAAAACTCCTACAACTAGGCTATTTATAGATGTTGGAATGGATAATGAGGAGCTGGAGGTCGACATGGAAGTTTTAAATGCAAGAATTTGGGTGGCCGGTGGCGGTAATTGATCGACCGACGTTTGGTTTGCTTCGGGGTTTCGAGAGGTTGGGGAGGAGAAACGGGCGAGAGTTAACGCACGAAAATTATTCCAATTTATTCCTGGAGTTAAGAGGAAGGAAATGAGACAAGAAACGGCCGGTATTATTCACCGTAACCGGAGATGCCATTGACGGGGTCGAAGCTTGCGTCGCAGCGACGGAGGAGGAAGAAGGAAGAAGGAAGGGAGGCGGTCGGGTCGGTCGGGAAAGAAAAGAAAAAAGGGGGGAACCGGGCGGTTCGGGCGCGAGTCGAGGGTGCGTTAAATGGAACGACGAGGTTTGGGCGTAAAACGAGCGAAACGCAGCGTGGAGGAGTCGGACGAAGGAGGTCGCGCGAGCGCAGGCTGGGCCGAGGGAAAGGAAGAAGGGGAGAAAGATTGGGCCGTGGGAGAGGGCAGCCCAACCGGGGAAAAAGAAGAGGAAAAAGGAAAAGAAGAAAAAGAAAGAAAAAGGAAAGGAAAAAGGAAGAAAGAAAAAGAAAAAGGGAAAAAGGAAAGGAGAAAAAAATAATTAGATTAGGGCCAATTAAATTAATCTGAATATTTAGAATATTTAAAATAATAATATTTAAATAAAATAATATTTAAATCCCTTTTTTAGGCTAAATTATGGTTTTTAAAAGATTTTCCATAAATTCCATTTTAATTATCAAAACACCCAAATTCCTCCAATTAAATTATTTATAAAATTATTATTAAATTAAAACTATTTTCTCATTCTTATTTTAAATAAAATAATTTATTTAATTAATTCCCAAATTAAAATCCTTGATTAGTTAAAATACCCCAAATTCCTCCTAATTAAAATACTTATAAATTTAGTCTTGATCTGCCCTAATTTATTTTATTTTATTTTAATTAAAATAATTTATTTAATTAATCTTTATGATAAAACCTCATTTAAATGTAATATTTAGAATTAGAAATGTTTGGGGCATTTCACTGGGAATAAGATAGGAAGAATTAAAATGGGAGTTGGGTTGTTTTGAGTTCCCCAGAAGGAGAGGGACAGAATAGAGGTGGTGGCGCAGCCAAAGGTGGCGGCGCACGGCGGCGGCGGCGGTGGCCGAATGGAGGAGAAGAAGGAAGAGAGAGGAGGAGAGGGAGAAAAAGGAAACTAAAGGTAGGGGAAGGTAGGGCAGGGTCTGCAGAACATTTTGGGAGGTGAAAGAAGCGGCCTTAACGGCGGAGGAGGTGGCTAATGGCGGCGCCAAGGTGGCGGAGGCAGAAAACAGGGTTGATCGGGAAGAGAACTTCGCACAGCTGGGGCGGCTTGTGCAGGAAGAATCGAAGGGCTAGATAGATTTGGTTAGATAGAGGGCGGTGCAAGGATGACACGGGTGGCCAGAACGAGCGGCGAAATTGGCCGGAGGCGGCGGTAGAAGCGTCTAAATGGGCGGCGGTGGTAAGGTTGGAGAATTCTGGGCAACAACCAAAACTCAATACAGAGCTGCTTACGAGGGTATTTATAGGAAAAATAAGATATGGTAGGGTTCTTTGGGTCAGCTACGGGGTAAGGTAGGTAGGGTTAGGGTCAACGGTGGCGAGGTTGGCCGGTAGGAGTCAAAACGGGCATGGGTGTGCGCAGGAGAGAGAGAGAGGATAGCGCGAGAAAGCTGAGATTTGGTTGGGTTGATGAGGCTGCCGAAACAGGGGGAAGAGAAAGGGAGGAGATCGGCCGGCCAAAACGGGCGAGATCGCCAGCGAAAATCTTGGACGGGCGGCGTTGTTGCAGGTGGACGGTGGCTCGGGGGAGAAGAAGGAAGAAGATGGTGGGGGGTGCTGGACCGGGCGGTTCGCAAAGAAAGAAAATAAAAAGAAAGGTGGCGAACCGGGCCAGGCGCGAGGGGTAAGTTCATTAATTAACACGACGCGTTTTGGGGGAAAGACAATGAAAACACGGCGCGGAAAGAGACAGGGAAGCAGGCCGCTGCGCAGGCTAGGCCGTGTGAAGGAAAGGAAAGGAAAAGAGGAATTGGGCCACTGGGCTGGCCCAGTTTGGAGAGGAGAAAAAGAAAAAAGAAAAGAAGAAGAAAGAAAAAGAAAGAAAAGAAAGAAAAAGGAAAAAGGGAAAAGGGAAAAATAATGGTTTGGGATAATTAAATTAATTAGAATATTTGGGATATTTAAATAAAATAATATTTAAATCCTTTTTTTTTCAAGCTAAATTAGGATTTTTAAATGATTTTCCATAAATTCCTTTTTAATTAGCAAAACATCCTAATTTTCTCTAATTAAATTATTTATAAAATTAATATTAATTTGAAACTATTTTCTCCTTCTTATTTTAAATAAAATAATTTATTTAATTAATTTCCAAATAAAATCCTTAATTAGTTTAATTAAATACCCAAATTCCTCCTAATTAAAATACTTATAAATCTCTTCTTGAATTTCCCTAGTTAAATATCCTTTTATTTTATTAAAAATAATTTATTTAAATAATTTTTCTAATAAAACCTAATTTAAATATAATTTATAAAATTAGAAATTTTAGGGGCATTTCAAACTATGCATCGAACTATAAAACGGAATTTATCGGTACAATGGTACAAAGTAAATCACTACACAATACTAAGCGTACAAATATCATATGAAGCACATAGAAAGTAATACAAAAGGTCATGGCATGATATGTCAAATTGTAACACCCCCCAAAATTTATTCCTGAAAAATTTTGTTTAAAAGAAAAATATATGGAAGCTAAAATAAAAAATAGGGAATATTACCACTACACTTAACATAAGATAAATGTCTATCATCTATCTCATACTAGATACAAGGCTAAAGCCTATCCAATTAAAATTCAAACATCATCTATACCAAGGGGATAACTTTTCATAAGGATATTTTTTTTTGGTAGTTAATAAAGAATATTATTAAAACCAATAAGAAGAGATTACATCAAGAGTTTCAAGAGTAGCAAAATAGAGGAGAGAAACAAGACTCCTTATTTAGCATTTCTACTGCCTCTACTACTTATACTATGATTGAGTCTAATGTGGAAGCGCTTCATAATATCCTTGACCATGTGAATAGGATGTTGAGTGAAACCGATGAACATGGAAGAATTTCTGCATCTCCAAATACCATAAATGACTTCTCCAAAAAGGGCCTTCGTACACTCAGCACCAATGTTGTTTTCTTTGTGTGTTGTGCTGCAGAATGAATCAGTGTATCCCAGGTTTCAGCCTTAATGTCCATATCCATCATATGCTTGATCATATCCCAAACTTTCCTTGCATACACACAGTGTACAAACAGATGGTCCATCGTTTCTGATTCTTCAGCACAAATGCTACATTCAGGGGGAACCTGCAGGTTCCATTTTCTCAGCTTCTCTCTGGTTGGAAGGCATCTGTGACAAGCCAGCCAAGTAATGAAAGAACAACGAGGTCTACCAAAGTGTTTCCAGACGAGGGGTGCCCAATGCTTCTTATTCTCATTGTATCTGATCAGATTATATGCCTTACTTATGGAATAGGAAGTAGTGCCACATTTCCCATCTACAATATGCTGCATGAGAAGAGGACGAGTGGACATAATATTTCGATATAGCCAGGAATGATAAGAGTGAACTCTGACAGTAGCTATATCTTTGTGTTTTAGGTATATGCCATGCACCCACTTTATCCAGAGACTTTCTTTGTTGTACATGATCTTCCACAGCCACTTTCCCAAAGCTGCTTTATTCCAGCTTTTTAGATCAATCAAACCAAGGCCACCCTCATCCTTTGGAAGACACACTATTTTCCAGGCAATAGGATGTTTATGTCCAGAGCTAGACCCATACCAAAGGAATTTTCTGCAAATGCTCTTGATTTGTGAAATAATACCATGGGGGAGAGGAAGAATTTGTGCCCAGAAATTTGTAATCCCTTGAAGTACTGCAGAAATCAATTGGAGACGACCTGCATAGCTAAGTAATGGGAAACTCAAATTGAATTACAACACCATTAATTTTTCAATATAACACTTGAAAATTTTTTAAAATTAGATATAGATAAATAAAGACAAATCCCGAAAGGATAAAACTACAGGTTGCTGTAATACCCCAAATTGAGTGGAGTGTTATAAGGATTGATCTGGCTACTTATATCAACATGGTATACCATCCTTTTGGTGATTCTATCCTAAGAACTCCACAGTTAAGCATGCTGGCCGTGGAGTAATTTTAGGACGGGTGACCCTCCTGGGAAATTTTGAAAATTTTCTGAAAATTTCTCGGGAAGTGCGTGAGTGAGGACAAAGCACGCTGAAAGGACTCGTGTTGTTTTGTGGGGCCAGCTGATCAATCCGAAAGCACTCCAAGGTAGCCCCCGCGTGGTTGTATTGACTGGGGTGTTACAAATGGTATCAGAGCGAAACCGCGACCGTGAGCTGAACTTGGATGAGCCAGTCAACCACCTAGTAGGACGATTCTTGGGATAAACTGTATTAAGATAGTTAATGGTTGAGGCGCAATGAGGACATTGCGTTCTTTGAGTGGGGGTGAATGTAATACCCCAAATTGAGTGGAGTGTTATAATGATTGATCTGACTACTTATATCAACATGGTATACCATCCTTTTGGTAATTTCATCCTAAGAACTCCACAGTTAAGCGTGCTAGCCGTGGAGTAATTTTATAGGATGGGTGACCCTCTTGGGAAGTTTTGAAAATTTTCTGAAAATTTCTCGGGAAGTGCGTGAGTGAGGACAAAGCGCGCTGAAAGGATTTGTGTTGATATGTGGGGCCAGCTGATCAATCCGAAAGCACTCCAAGGTAGCCCCCGCGTGGTCGTATTGACTCGGGGTGTTACAGTTGCCTACTCTCTCAAAACCTAAGTCTTTGACCCATTAATAACAATTGATTTCAAGCTTGCACAAAAGGTCTACTTTCCACCATCAGTGAATCATCGGAGGACCCATTAAACCAAGGTAGTATCAGTACGGGTCCAGTACAGAGTAAATCACAACTACCTATAACTCATGAGAGAAAACATAACACACATAAAATATGGTAATCTTTAGATTACAATACTCGCGCTCAATTATACATGTGATACAAAACCATTCCATTCATATAATAACTCATATAGTTTCATGAAGTATATAACAAATTATTATTTGCCTATTCAATAAATATTAAGGAAAGTTATACATAAAATAACAAGAGCGAGACACACATGATATAGTTAGAGTAATTTATGTCCATATGAAGTATCGTAGTCATAATTATCAATGGCACACATGCATACATGTGGTAGTAGGAGAGGACATAAGAGATATGTTATGACATACGATCAAACATGTGTTCATGGATTCATGCTTATGATTACACAACTAGACATGGCAACACGTAGGGTATAAGCATACAAGGAATCATGAATGCATGTTGAGTAACACAGCTACCTAAGAAAATAACATTATGCACATAAGGCCCACATATGGTTTAAATAATAGATCATGTGAAAATGAGGTACGAATAGGCGTCATATGGTAGCATTAATGTAAGGAATACAACCGAGGGGCATGCATAAGATAATAAAAAATATAGTCTATGAATGGACAAGAATAATCAGTTATTGTAGTCCATTATTGTGATCACATCCATTTAATTAGTTTAACTTGAAGATAGAGACTTAAAGAAATTATAACAACTAATCTAGTATTTAAACGGTACTAGCCCTAGTTGGTCTGCCAAAAAACGCAACCATACCACCAAATAATAGGATACATAATCACTTAAGTATGCATATCCTCTATAAGGCCAAAATATATTGAAACACATATAGAGTAGAAAAGGGTCTCTCTAAACCTGTTGAGGCACTCGGGATCAATGAAGAGAAAAACATCAGAATGGTACCAAGTGAATACCAAACCTAACTTGGATAGCTACCCTAAGTGGTATAAGTCCTGACTCAAGGTCTTTTAATTTAAGCGATTAATGTTTTATTTAAAGATTTAACCAAGCATAAATTAGGCCCACATAACAACTCTTAAATCACTTACATTAACATAATGTATTTCCATTGTTATATCTATTCCAAGTGATATTAAATCCTATCAATTTTAAGGGGCATTAAAGTTGATCCAATCCAAGTGGCTTTAAAGATGATCAATCCAGGTGGAATTAAATTTGATCAATTTTAAGTGGCATTAAATCCAATCAATCTAAGTGGCATTAAAGTCGAATAATTCAAGTGGAGTTAGGGTCTAATAATTTGATAGCATAAAAATCCAGCATAAGATATCATATAATTTCAATCCATACTTAACCAATGATACAATTTTTCAAACCGATTATAAATGAGACTCATTAGAACATACTCTAAAATCACCAAACATTTCATAATTAGTTGAACATATTATCCACATATCATGCTCAACCCTTCACATACTCAAATACATACAATAATTAAGAAGTATACTAACATGTGCTCGCATTAAGGTTATAAACTCATAATAACACCTTACGGAAGCATATAAGTAAAATATTGAGGGTTACCACCGTAATTGACATAAGTTTGGTTTGCCCAACCATATTTACATCAATTACAAGACTAAAATCATTCATAATAAAACAAGAAAGGTAGAAACGGAAGAAACATTTATAATACAATATGAGTTTGGAGATTAACTCTGAGTTATAATAAAACTATACTCGTTTTCTTAACCATAGTTTTATCCCACTAGGTTTTCTTGGTAAGGTTTTTAATGATATAGTATTTTAGAGATATAATCTTAAGGGGGAGTATTGTAAATATTAGAAGATGTATATCCAAAGGGGAGTATTGTAAATATTCTATTTACATATTGTGGATGTACAATTTATGAATGTATATTGTATTAAACTATAGGTTTAATACTTTCATTAGTACCATAAGTTGTAATAGCTTCTCCATTATGATTCCACTTCAACTCTACGTATTCTCCACCTCCTTTTATATTCTCTAACTCTCTCTAATAATGGATGTACTAAGTATGGGTATTATATATATGGGATATTGTGAATTGTAAATGAAAGAAGGAATCTATATGCATGAATGAGACTAAGAAGTTTCATTCTCCCTTCCTATCTATAATTTTCTATCTCTCTTTGAGGTTATCATTATTACAACAAAAACCATATGACCTAATTCTTTTAACCTTTGTCTTCTTTTTCTCTCTTGTGTAGCGCAACTTCTCCATCCCCAAATCCACCATTTTTTTTCTCTTCTTTTATTCTTTATTTATTATTTTTTTCCTATCTTATATATTTGTTTTAGGCTATAACTGCTGCTAATATTTTGTTTTAGTGTGTTTTTGTTTGGTAATTTTGTATTTTCTAATATTTCCTCAATTTTTTTTTTGTTATAGGTTATGCATAAGATTCACACAATGGGATGAGAAGACTAAAAATTGAGGGTGAATTCTTCAAATTTTAAAGATAAATGTTTGAACTAGGAAATTTTTAATTGAGAATGGGGATTTGTTTAATTGATCATATTAATTAAGAGGTGTATTCTTAACAATCTTAATAAGGATAAAAATAAGAGTTTGAATATTATTGATTATTCATAATTACTTGTGAGAATTTTTTTTTAAAAAAAATTCAAGTTTGATAATTCTTACTTTCTATTATGTGTTATTGTTTACGGTCATTGAAATTTCCCCCAACAAAAACCATTCAAAATAAAAGAAATTTATGGCATAAAAAGTACGTACAACAAATATATTATTGTCACCACCACCACCATTATTATTAGAATAATTTGTGTCATAATTTTCTTTACTTTTGTATTATTATTAATTTATATTACTTAATCTTCAATGAAATACAAAATTAGTAAACTAGTATAATACTTTTGAGATGTGCTAGAACTTTACTTTGGGTTAGAAATTTGGATCGGTAGGATTTTTGTGCAATAATACCCGAGCTAGTTTGGAACCATATGTGTCGAGAAGGAAACTCTTTGGTATGTGGTATTATACTAATACTAAATATATTTCAGGCTAGGGATGCTGCGATTTGTTATGAAAATGTTCCTATGGAGTTATAGCTATGACCGTGAATTAGAAAACATCCCGATTGTTTGACTTAGGGAGAGAGAGAGAGAGAGAGAGAGAACACTTGGTTGAAAGAGCTCCAGGATCGGTCCGTAATGCAAATCGCCCGTAACATCTGCCTCTAAATGAAATCGTTCATTTATTTTGTTTTGGAATATATTTTAAAACATTTACGAGAATTATTTGAGGCAATCTAGTTCTCCATTTACTTCAGTTTATATTATTTTTGGTAAACTTAAATTTGAATGCTAATAAAATGAAAAGAAAAAAATTATATATTATCAAATAAAACTTGTCTCATTAAATTTTATACAATACAATTATTTATTTAATAAAAGGATATAAATATATTATTTATTTATCTCAGTTATAATAAAATTAAAATAATATTCATCCAACTTAAATTAATATTATTCAAATAATATTTCAATGATCCAAACAAACCGTATATGAAGAATAACTGTTTAATTAGACAATAAAAAAGATTGAGACCAAGAATTACCAACTGCAAATAATACATAGTAATTTATAAGTCGGAGAGGGAAGACGACTAACATACCTCAAGTAATTTTCGGCAGTCTTTCTGTTTCATGTTTAATGATATTTTGTAAGTTTATTTTTATTTTTAAGGATTTAGGTGGAAATTTTGATTTATTTATTAGTTTATATAAAAAATTAATATTAATCACAAATATATCTTGATACTCTTTTAATATATGTAGGAACCTTCAAAACATTATTTATTTTGAATTGGAGCCCGTATATACATGAGGGCTCTAAATTATTTTTGAGCATGGATCTTATCTGGACCTAAAATTTAAGTCACGCAAATTTTCAATAGATTTTCAAACGAAAAAGCCAAGGAAAAAAAAAACTAGGGAGATCAATCACAGTAATTTTCCTGTTAGGAGCTTAGGCTTTCTTCCAAATTCCAAGTCCTATCGCCACCGTTGTGTTTCGCCGCCCGCTTCTATCTTTTTGCTTAAGAGAGGGAATGATAATAATAATAATAATTGGCGGCTGGCTGACGAACTTGATTTTGTCCTAACTTTGAACATACCTAAAGATATACCGTGTCACTTTATGTTGCAGCTTTGTATTGTATTAAACTATTATTTGACTTGCAATGAAGATTTTGACTTGCGATGAACATTTTGAATTTGACGTGAATATAATCGATTAAAATTTCAGGGACCATCACATGCTAATATTTAATAAAAAAATATTTTAGTAGAATTATAAAAAAAAAAGTATCATAATGTTCTGAAAAAATTATTTACAAATAGATTCATATTTATATATTTCTGACAAAAAAAATATGGTAAAATATTATTATGATTATAGTGAAAGATCATCTAATAAAGATTGAGTTAAAAACAATGGTGAAATTGCAATAGAATAATAGTGAAATATATGTGTAGTAGCGGTAAATAATTAGTTTTAATATAATAATGATAAAATTTTAATAGAATAATGAAGAAAGATACGTGCGACAATAGTGAAAAATATATACAATAATAGAAAAAGATATATAAATTTATGGTAAAAATAAATACAATAATTGTAAAAGATGATTTTTTTTATAATAGAATGTCTGAATGATGTCCTAGGAGTTGGTGTAATATTTATTTTATGTTGGTGAAAAATATATTGCTTTACACTGTTGAAAGTTATGTTTGTGCCAGTAAAAGATATATTTTTTCTTGATGAAAGATATGTTGGTCAGTGGTAAGAGATTAGTTTAGTAATAGTAAAATATTTGTAAAATTATGACAAAAGATAAATATAATAATAGTAAAATATTTGTCATGTGCTAGTGAAAGTTATGTTGTTATGCAATGGAATGTATTTCGTTTATACTAATGAAAGTTATAGTATTGGTGAATGATATGTTTTTTCTTAGTGAAAGATATGTTTTTTTATGGTGAAAATTTTAGTTTATCAATAGTAAAGTATTAGTCCTGTGGTGAAAGATAAGCATAATAATGGTGAAATATTTATTATATACTTGTGAAAGATATGTTATTTTGTGGTGAAATATATGTTATGCTTGGTTTAGTGAAGGATATATTTTTTTCTTGGTGAAAGGCATATATTTCGTGGTAAAAAATTAGTTTATTGACAGTGAAATATTAGCTCAGTTTCTTCTTTAGCTTGTGATCATTATTGTGACTATATTTCTTCTTAAACTCATCATTCACCACAAATATGGTTGGCCAAATTTTCCATTGCCATCAACTAAAACATTATAAATAAATTATAGTAGCAAACTCAAATTCAATGACTATGACCATATAACGAAGTAAAAAAAAAAAAAAAAACTAAATGTGCCCGAGCGAGCACAAATATCCATAATACTTATGACAACACACTCATAAACAAAAACAGTACCATACTCATTACGCATGTAGTTAAAGAACGTTATGGGTTTATTGTAAAAACCATAATGAGATAAATCCAAAGTTATAGCAGTGTAAGTGAGAATATTTGGTTTCAACATTTCGTAGAGCATTTTATCGGCAATATCAGATAAGAATAAAATGACTCATAATTATATAAATAAATAAAAATTAAGAGGGAAAAATAAGATAAAAAAAGAGGGATAGAAAATTAAGATCCCCCCCCCAATCTTCCATGAATGGGTCCACATTAAGCCACAAAAAATAGAGCTATATTCAAGCCATTTAAGGGTTGAAAAATTAAAGGCTTGCATTACGTGATTCGGGTTTAGTTAATCTGAGTAATAAGGATCTTATTAACTTAGGAAGAATAATTGACGTGTTATTTTTGTTATGGGTTTAATTTAGTAATCAGGGAAAAGAGCAAGCTAGTTAGTAGATATTTTGTACTTGAAACTAGTTAGCAAAGATTATGGACTTGAAACATATTCCGCAGACGGGGTTGACGGCGGATATTAACTCTTACATGAGAGAGCACATTGCCTCTGAGCTAGACGGAAGAGGAGTAGAAGGCTGTGTATCTTCGCCGGAATGAGAATTATAGGGCTTATTAATTAGCTGGCGAATTTCAAAGTCAGTATCAGTAAGGCTTCGATCTAGAGACCTAGCTGGGAGCCGGCGACGATCGGCGTATTGAAGCAAGCGCGGAGGCGGGCGTGTCTGCTTCAAGTGATTATGCCAAAGCGTAGGGTTTTCTCGATACGAATTGGTGAAAGCCAGTGAAAGGTCACATGAATTTTACTACTATTTTATTGTTTAACTTGTGAAAGTGCAATTGTAGTTCTTCTTCTTCTCCTCCTCTTTTTGAGGTGAGTGCAAGTGCAATAGTTTGATATGAAAGCTAACTGCATCATCCCCAGAATTCTGGCGCTGGACTGGGTTGTTTCAGTTCAGGGTCAAGTCTGCTTGGTACGGTGGGTTGTTTGAGTGCCAAGCTAATATAGAGATGCCGCGCCGCGCTGGGTTGTTTCAGATCTAAGTCGTTGAAAAAAGGGCCTGCTCCATTGCACGGATTATTTACGCAAAAGATAGCTGGGGCGACTTCAAGAAAACAGTGGTGGAATGAAAATTGAAGTCACGTATGTACATAAACCGCTCTATTAATTTATTAGAATAATACTGCTTAAGATGATGAAGAAAAATAGATTCAACGTATTTCTAGTGTACCTGAAAAGCAAAAAAGTAATAAAAAAACCATTACGGTGCATGAAGTGCTGTATCAATTAAGTGATAAACAAATGTTTGACCTTTGCTCTGGCGCCGCTATCTTATACTACTACTGCTGCTATAATATCATGGGATGGTAACTACCTTGTAACGTCAAATACTACCCGATACCAACTAACTATGTACATATAATAAAATATATTCCCGTTAATCTCCTTTCTTTCTTCATCTTCAACTATATATATATGCCATCTTAAACCAATCGAGCTATAGCTTCATCCATTCCCATAGTTACCTCTTCTCATCTTCAATATTAAGCCAGCCAGCCAGCCAGCCAGCCTTGATAAACTTACGTCCTCATCAAAATCATTCCAATGGCAACGCTACGTCTACAAGCCCAACTTTTGTCGATCCTTTTCGTCATTTTTCTTCACACGCCGTCGTCGTCATCCACCACGGTGTACAACATCCTAGACTACGGAGCTAAAGGCGACGGCGAAACGGACACCACGAAGCCCTTCCTCAGTGCATGGGACGCAGCATGCGCTAAGTCCGACAAGGCGCTGATCTACCTACCTAAAGGCCGATACTTACTCGAGCCGGTTGAGTTCCACGGAGGGGACTGCAAGAGCAAGGATATCACGATATATCTAGCTGGATCGTTGCAGGCGCCTGAGGATCACACAGTGCTGCACGCGGCTACCAACTGGATTAGTTTTCACGTCGTGGACGGCGTCAAGTTTGTCGGCGGCGCGATTGATGCTAAAGGTTCTTATTTATGGAGCTGTAAAGCTGAGGACGGAGACGACTGCTCCACCGGTGCTGCGGTACGTATAAGATCGGCCTGTATATATATATATATATATATGGTGTTTAATTTGTCATTAATTAATCAACCGTGTGTATTGTGCCATGGGGGTATGTGTGTGTATATATTATATATTCATTAGACGGGCGCAGGGCGCAAGTACCACATTCATAGAGATGAGCACTAATGAATTAATGTTGCTTTTTATATGCTTTGCAGTCACTGGCGTTCACCAGCTCCAAAAACATAGAGGTCAGAAACTTGTTATCGCTGAACAGCCAGATGTTTCATATGGTAATCAACGGCTGTCAGAAG
Source organism: Tamarix chinensis (assembly GCA_030549775.1). Taxonomy (NCBI): domain Eukaryota; kingdom Viridiplantae; phylum Streptophyta; class Magnoliopsida; order Caryophyllales; family Tamaricaceae; genus Tamarix; species Tamarix chinensis. The sequence goes on from CM060172.1 coordinate 65,849,630, forward strand.
GTAAAGATTGAAAACGTCAGGATCACTGCACCGGCAGATAGCCCTAACACCGACGGCATCCATGTCCAGTACTCCGACGACGTCACCATCCATAGAACTGCCATCAGAACCGGCGATGACTGTATATCCGTTGGTCCGGGGACCAAGAACTTGTTGGTCGAATACGTCGCTTGTGATGCTGGTCACGGCATTAGGTAAGGAAATATATTACTCGCCCTTTAATCAGCATCGTACCGTACGTGTGCGTGTTTCGACTTTGGAAATTTATTCGTTCTTGAACCCCTGCAGCATCGGGAGCTTGGCACGAGACGCGGAGGAACCGGCGTGCAAAACGTTGATGTGAGGAACGTCGTGTTGACGAACACAACAAATGGGCTGAGGATAAAATCTTGGGCCAGGCCGAGTACTGGATTCGTTGACGGAGTTCTCTACCAGAATGTGGTCATGCGCAATGTACTAAACCCAATCATTATTGACCAGCATTACTGCCCACACAATATTAATTGTCCTGGCCAGGTAATTCCATTATTATTAGTAATTAGTACGTACATTAAAAAAAAAAAAGTAGTAAACGATCCAACATATACACACACAGGCACACCCTCGACTCCATGAACTCCTATATCGCTTTAATTTCATTCAATAATAATAAAATCATATTTTTTTAAAAATATATCAATAAATAATATGTTCGTTTCTAACTTCTCTGTTTAAAATTTAAATGATAGGAATCTGGAGTGAAAGTAAGCCGTGTAACGTATCGTAACGTGAGAGGAACGTCGGCTACAGAGGTTGCCGTGAAATTCGACTGTAGTCCAACAAATCGGTGCACCGAAATCACGCTAGATGATGTCAATCTGTCATACCAAAACCAACCGGCCAAGTCCTACTGCAAAAATGCTCAGGGAGGTGTTATCGGTGTGGTTCGACCGACTAGCTGTCTGCAGTGAACATATCATTAATATTGCGTTCCGAATAATATATATACATATTCATATATACAGTCGGGAAGGGTAGGGGTTGAATTTCCCTTAATCGATGGCATTAGTAGATTTCAGAAAGTTAATGTTGGATTATATTTATATATATATGGTCGACGTAGAGGAGGGGGGGGATGGAGTGAATTTATTCGTACATAAGTCCACACTATTATATTTATTCGATTATATATACGTTCCTCCGGGGAACAACGTACGTAGTTTGTCATGCACCACCCACGGCTCTTGTGCAAGGGGTGATTGGTTGTATGTATATACTGTCTGTCATATTCATTTGGTAATAAATTGGACGGATATGATGTTATTACAATCGCCGCCAACTGCTTCTCTAATTGATTATCTACCCACCCTGCAAGTGTTATGATTATTTTTCGTGCATACGATCCTTTTATGTTCTATTTAGTTCTAAAAATATTTAAAAAAAAATTAAAATTAAAATACTTCCTAAAAAAAAAGTCAAATAGTTTCTGTACTAGAGCAACGTTGCAGATTGAGAGGGTGGCAATATATGTGTATAGAGGCCAAATTAATTAGTAGGAACAAGGAAAACCGGACAAACCCAAACAGCCCATTAATTGAATTACATAATAGTTACTTCTTATTTTTAATTAACTCAAGGAGGATATAATAACAACCTAAAGACATATAACTACACTAGTCATTGCAACGCACAAGGCAATACAATATCTCCCAACCATTTAATCTTAGAGGATTGGGTCTTACTAGTGCACAAGGGACAAGAGTACCCTCTTCACCTTTAGTACATCTAACCCTTAAGTATCGATACCCGTGGTGTCAACCATGCAAGAACTCTCTAAAAGGCTTGTTAGTTTGTTCTTGTTAGCAAAAGCTTGTGTAATGAAAGTAAAGAGGACGGAAATCCCTGCACAAATATGCATTCAAGTTTATAAATTGTAGGAGACAAATGCCTCTATATATAATTTTCTTTGATTCCAGAACAAAATGTATCATCTGGATCTTGTTCGGTCTCCACCCAGAAGTGAATCTTGAAAACTTGATTGATGATGAAGCTTAATTGGAAGCATGGATCGCTGATGTAGGCTTAATATTTTTGATCTTGGTACAACTTTATAGCTTCAATCTTTTTTTTTTTCACTTAAATGTTGAATATTGATGAGCTTGAGAGTTTCAATATTGATTATCGCTTGAGGTCTTTAGTATTGGAGGCTTGAGAACTTGGGAGCTTTTATCTCTCGTCTCTGACGTATTTTGAAATTAAGAGGGGAAGTCCTTTATTACTAATACAAATTAGGGTTGTGGATGAACCGGATATTCTCCAGTTTGAGATCGTCTCGAGGTCAAAACAAGCCAAATGAGCCCAACTTGAGTCTAAGTCAATAAGGGTTATATGTAACACCCTAAATTTCCTACTTAAAATTTTCTTTTTGTGGAAGTATTAATTATAAAAATAATTGGTGTTACCGTCATATTTAATATAAGTCTCATCCCCTTAACTTTCTTATACCAAATGTTAAGGCTAAGAAATAGTCCTATACAAAATGAAGCAGCAAAAATCAGAGACAATAACATAGATAAAGCTTACAAAAGGTATACTCCATACACAATAATAATAATAATAATAACAACAACAACAACAACAACAACAACAACAATAATAATAATACAACAAGAAACATAAGAGTCCAGAAGAAAATCGATTACAACAAAAAATAATATCCGAAAGTATAACATCAATTCACCCTTACTCTTAGATCCATAAGACCATTCTGAGAATGAAACTTCTTCTTAGGGGCTCCAACTATTATATTTCTCAAACCATTCCATACCCCTTCACATAGTCATCTATAAATATAATATCAGTACAATTTCCTTGTAATAAGTAAATAATAATGCCTCACAAGATGTAGCATACCTGCATTACACATAATCACAAAATAATTTAAAAACATACTCAAAGCATAAAACACATGCCATATCAATACACAATAATCATGGAATAATATATACAACATCAAAGTCTCATACTCACTAAAAAATCTTACTTAACCAATTCACATCATCCCAAAGTATATAATGTCCATATCAAAATCCATGACAAAAATCAACTAATCAACTCAATTTAAAATACCAAGGTAAGACTTTAAGGTAACTACTAACCCACATACCAAATCAATAGTGTATAATAGCAACTACCGAAATAATAACCCAAAACATTCCATTAATGAATTACATAATAGTTACTTCTATTTTTAATTACTCAAGGGGGATATAACAACAACCTAGAGACATATAACTACACTAGTCATAGCAACACACAAGGCAATACAGTATCCTCCCAACCATCCAACCCAGAGGCACGACAACACTTGGGTCATACTAGTGCACAAAGCGAAAAAATACCCTCTTCACCTAGTACATCTAACACTTAAGTATCGATACCTCTTATAGGGCTCGTAGGTCACCTATAGAGCAAACTAGGGTCTTATTGAGATACAACGATACACCAATGAACCAAAACAAAACGATGGCTTATACCTTATATCTAGGGTAGCTAATTATAAATCATTCCCAAACTCGAGGTCTTCCACTTTAAGCATTATTATTTTATTAGGTGATCACAAATATCACATATTGCACACTAATATCCATTTACATACTTAACTATTTTTTATTTATTAAGGTAAACCCTAAGGTCATCGGTTTATGTCAAATCCAAATTCAATAATAAGGTCAACCTATCAAAAGTTTAAGGTTTTCTTATTCCCAAATATTCATCATAGGAGTACTAGGTCAAAAATGACCAAAATGCCCTCAAACCCTAATTTCATTATTATTATCCATTTTCATACCAAACAACATTATAATGAGAAATTTGTTAGGACAAGGCTAAAAGACACTAATTTATGATATTTTAGCACGTAGGTAATTTTTATGATTTAGTGATTTACTATATCTTCCACTTTTTATGCTTTTAATAACTTATGAATACAAACCCTTATCATGCATGCACGCTTTTATGTTATTTATATCAACCCTAACTACCATTTAATGATAACCATGGAACAATTATCATAGATATTACATTACAACTTGACAAGATTACAAACCCTAACAAAACCCTAAACATGCGTATGTTAACCAATCAACATATTACACATGCGTATAGTCTATATTCAATGGTAAGTCAAACATGTGTACCAACTATTCATAAGCATCTAATTATTTTATAATGTAATTCATAAAACTTGCATAGCACAAAACCCTAATATAATTCTAGATCTAAACAACCTATCATGCTTGCACATAAATTCTACTATCTCATGATTGATTGGATTCACCTAAATTTAAGCTATACAAAAAGTACAAAGGATCGTCTTCTTCATGATACCTCAAGGATTAATTAAGCAAACAACACCCAATAACACTTATGTTAGCCTCTAATAAAACACAATAACAACCATAATTAATTAAAATCCACTTGAGTAAAAGGTAAAAAAATAAATGGGATAAAGGAAGCTACACTAGGCAACAATGCAACAAGGGAGCTTTGGTACAAAGTTACGGAGAGCAAGGGGAGTCGAAAACAATTGTTACCATTGCAATGAGTGGAGCTTTGGAAGTTCTAGTCATAGCCAAGGTAAGTTCGGTGGTGGAGGACATTGTTAGAAGGATGTTTCGGTGGGGAATGTCGTAGCAAGGAGGGAAGGCTTCAGTGATTATGGTCGTAGCTAGGAGGGATGAATTGGTGGTTGTGGGCATTGCTAGGGGAGTGGCAGTGGTTTCCATTTCTAGGTAAATGTGACATTTTTTAACAAAAACTTTAGTGATAATGGAGAAATAATCAAAAATGATGATGGGGATGAAGATCGAGAGGAAGGAAAAAGGTAAATAGACCAAGGTTGTTTTTTTTGTGGGATTCACGACACAAAATTTTAGGAGGGAGGAGGCCTTATATAGGCGAGGAGCACGCACAACTAAGTAGATAAAGAATGAGGTAGATGTAGGATATGGAGTGCACTAGAGGAGTATGGGGGGATGGAGAGAAATCATGGTAGGGTAAGGAGGCTAGTGAGATTAGCCAACCTAGTTAGAAGAATTAGGTTTGTCAATAAAACGTACACTGGTTAGGTTCTAAACTGAGGTTAAATCTAATAATCTACATTCTATCCAAATTTGACCCTAATTAAATTATATATAGTTTTTAATAATAATTATACATTTAATATAGATTATATTACAATAATTATTATAAATAATTACACAAAAATTTTAGTTTCATAATTAGGGTTTCTACAAACAGAGTATTACATTGTGAGTTTGTTCATCTTGGGTAGCTAAACCTTTTTTTTTAAAAAAAATAAAGAACTAAATTAGCTCATTTATCATGCTTTAATTCGTGACTCAACTTATTTAACTATAAAGCTCATTTGAAAGTTAAACAAACAAAATCAACTCATTTAATTACTCAACTTGTTTAAATGCTCGTTTAACTACTCTATTTATTTATTGAGTAAATTCTATACAAGATTAGCCTATAAATGAATGTGTCAAGCTTATAAATGAGCAAACCTCTCTGGGCTTGAGCTTATCTCATTTAATAAAATGAGTCCCAAAACTAAGGCTCGTGATTGATTTATTTTTCAAAACAAATAAGCCAAACCAAGCCTGCTTGAGAGCTAACTCAGATTGTAAACAACCTTAAAGGGAAAGGCCTCCTTAGATATTAGATTTGGGCCGCTCTTGCCGCCTTGCATTCTTATGGCTTAAGCTTTGTTTGGCATAATTCTAGACTCATAGTTAAGCTATACTTTTGTTTAGCTAAACTAAGCCAAATTTATTTATTTTTATCCCAGTATAGTTAAATAAAGATGTAGTTTGATCAGTTAAATTTAAGTATAATAATATTCATATGTCTTCGATAATTTTTGGAATGCCATCTACTTAACTTAAATTTAGGTTGACCATCTATGTGTCAATTGTTAACTTTTTATGCTAACAATCCTCATGTTTATTTGTTTTTCAATAAACATGGCAACTTAAAAAAAAATCCTTAAAAAAGATGCTCTAATTCATAGTGATGGGAAACATAAGGGTGATGACATAAAATACGATAGCTAATGAATCATGAACAAGGCATCAAACTTAATAAGAATGTTCCTGGTTATTAAAAGGCCATCAATATGAGCTCATGATTCCACTTGAATACAATGAGTGGACCTCACATTTCTAGAAATTTTTGCTGCCAAACAACTCAACTAGTAGCTAATCAAATAACCGACTATGTTCAATCATCCTGTACAAGTGACAAGATTCTTCGATGTTGAGTTTGATGAAACCCTCTAATAGCAATGACCATTAAATTTATACATTAGTTTAATTGATGATGAATATTCTATTTTTAATATTTGAGTTAGAACCATTTAGATATCCATCAAGAACTAGGTTAAAGGCATCTAAGAAGTGCATGTTGGGGTTGTATCAAAAAATTTTGTTGTTTATTATAGATTCTTGCAATATGCAATGGGTGTATGGATTGGATTTGGATTGGACACCGCTTATCCTGCTATAAGAAAAATGAAGGAAAATTTTGAGTGTTAGAGGGAAAACGGTGTGGTGTTGGCCTAAGGGTACAATGATGCTGAAGTGAACAATGTGGGACATAAATAGCATGAAAAGAGAGAGAGGGGGAGGGATAGAGAGATAGAGAGGAATCAAAGTGAATTAGCCATTAAAGTCATGAAGATGAATCAGACAATAGTGAAGGGCTAAGGGTCCTTTATCGAAAAAGCTTGTAGGGATGTTATTTAGGCAACATCAAATGGGAGGAAATAAGAAGCAAGAGTCTTAGTGAGTTGTGATTTTTAATTAGACTGCTTGGATTCACTAATTTAACTTTCCTTGGGGGTTTTATGGATCCATTGTTTATGGAGTTTGTGGCCAGCAGCATGCCCCCAATGGAGGCGGAATGAGGTTGTTGTTGGGGTAGTGGTGTTAGAAAATCGAGGGGAGTTGGGCCACGTTCAATTGAGATAATTGATGACTAATTTTTGAATAAGTTGTGGTAATCATTATAACCAAGGTATGAATCTATTATTGTTGTGTGCGCCAAACTGGCTAGGATTGAGGGGAAGGCCTTGTAGGCTATTGTGCTGCCTATTGTGTGATGGGCTTCTAGGATTTGTCGTGTTGGCTTGACCAAAGAGTTGGATTTTTTTCTTGTGCATTTATCACCAACCATAATACTTATATAGCAAGAAGAAAAATTCTTCCCTATGTAGGTATGTCAATTCTTCTCATGGACTCGAGGCTCTATTGAATGGTTAGGGATAATAATTATTCCCAAAGGTCTGGGGGGTTGTCGAGAGTTCTCTATTCAGATTTAAGTTTAGGGGAGATTTTGGGGATCGGGTTTTCATTTAGGTTTTCTTATCAAATATGAGAGGAGGATGTATTTAAGTTTTCCATCCTGAAATCTATCCCATTTTTTAATACAATATTCTAATATAAATCAAAAGTATAATCCTTAATATTATATTGTGGAATAAATGAACTAGGTATTGAGGATGAGATTAGGGAATGGGGTGGGGGGAATGAATGCATCAGGGGTTGTGTTGGGGAATTCCTAATAAGAAAAAATTGAATATCAGGGTAAGTTTAGGGATTATTTTACTTATTAGGTTTAGGTATGGTGATGGATCCTCATCCTCATTCCATCTATTTTCATCCTTATCCTCAGGATATATATGAAATATTAATGTTTGTACTAAATATAGGATTTGGCCCATTCCAAGGTATTGTATGTAATCCTAAGATTCCTAGAGAGCTTGTTCCATAAGCTATTTGTTGTTAGGTAGTCTTTAACGTAGCTAAGAATGTCCCATTTTTTTAATATAATATTTTAATCTAAATTAAAAATATAATCCTTAATCCTTTGGTGTGGAATAAATGAACTAGGTATTGAGGATGATATTGGGGAATGGAGCAAAGAAATGAATCAGAGATGGAAATGCATTGGGGATTGGGTTGGGGAATCCCTAGTAAGAAAAAATTGAAGATCAAGGTAAGTTCAAAGATTACTTTACTTATTAGGTTTAGGTATGATGACGGATACCCATCCTCGATCCATCTGTTTTCATCCCTATCCCTAGGGTATATTCAAAATATTAATGTCTATACTATATATAAGACTTGGCCCATTCCAAGGTATTACATGTAAGCTCAAGATTCTTAGGGAGCTCGTTCCATGAGTTATTTTTTGTTAGGTAGTCTCTAATGTAGCAAAGAATGTCCTCATTTGTAGCAAGGAAAATATAACAAGAAGAGTTAGTGAGGATACCTATTGCAAGTAGACCACTTAATTTTTGTATTCGACTAAGCTACTAGACTTATAGGAGCCAGATAGATTGAATGACAAGAACAAAGTCACCCACAACTTTTTCCCTCAAATCTCTCTATGAATATAAAGGTAGGAACAATATAAATGGAATTATATCGTGCAACCTATCACATGGTCCTCGACTATGTGGTAGGTTTCAAGTCAATAGTTTAAGAGGAAGAAAATATAAAAATTGCAAAAATGCTCCAACAAAATCAGATATGCAACATCAACACAATCTACTTCTCCTCACCCTTATGTCTCTCTGTAATCAAATTCAATTAATCAACATTGAATCAATGTAAATGTGGGAGTGTTTGTTGAAGCTTTCATATTTAAATTTAACTCCATTGAAGATTCTCAATCTAGAAAACAAGTAAGGGGTTGGATTTTATCAATTTGAACCTTATTTTCCTTCATTTATGTTACTTGAGCTTGAAAATGCAATAATTGAATTTGTTTTATGATGTTTTATGCATATTGAATTGATGTGTGGAATTAGACCACACTGTCACTATAACAATTCATTTGATTAATTATTTTTTGTATGAGTGTATCTAGTATGTTTATTATATGTCATTTTAGCAAATTAAATTGCATAATTCTTCTACTCTATCTAGTCTTAGTAGATGGATTTTGAAGCTCCAGTTATTGATTTGGTTTGCTTGTGGCTTTGTTATCTTGATAGTGAAAGATTTGTATATTAAAGGTGAAAGATCAGTTTTATGTGGAATAATGGCAAATGATAAATTTGCTGGAGAAAAATCAGTAAATTAGTGATGAAAGATCAATACATCATTGGTGAAAGATAAGTCTTAAGTAGAATAATAGCGAAAGATCAATTCGATGGTGAAAAATTAGTACACTAGTGATGAAAGGTCGGTATATTAGTGGTGAAAGATAATTTTTTAATGGAATAATAGTGAAAGATCAACTCACTAGAGAAAAATTAGGACATTAATAGTAAAATATCAATAGTGGTAAAAGATTAATTCACCAGTGAAAGATCCATTTTAAGTAGAATAATGATGAAATATAATTTCACTAGTAAAAAATTAGTACATTAGTGGTGAAAAATCAATATCTTATTTTTGAAAGATTAATAATATAATACCCTACATTTAACTTAACCCTAATATTAGGTAATTAGTATTTTTACCTCATCCTAATTCTTTAATCCTAACTTTAAACCTAATATTAACCCTAAACCTAAACTTTACTTCTCTCCTTTTTCCTTTTTTAAACTTTTTTGTCTTTTCTTTCTTTTCCTCTTTCTCCTGGTTGTATTTTTTCCACTTAGCTTTTCCTTTATTGGCCGAGTTGTGTTTGTTTTTATTAATCAAACCAAGTTCCCCCATCTAATACCAAGCCTTCAATCCACTATCATAACCCTACCTCAATCAAGTGATTTTCACACCATCCCACCCTAAGCACTATTGACTTTGCATAAGACCACCACCCCTCACCTCTCGGCTCACTCATGCTAACCATTTACACACCATCTTTGGCTATATAACTTCTTGTACCTTCCTCCTTCCATCATTTAATTCTCTACCAAATGAATCCCTATCTTCTTCTCTCTATTCCCAACTTTCTTTTACATCTTCCTCACCAAAGCTCCACCATTTCCATGCAACAAGCTTCTCCTAACTTAATGCACCTCACGGTGTGCCACTATCCTTGGCCTAATAACCTCACGTTGCACCTTTTTAATGACATGAAAAGGTCATTCAATAACAACACCAACACCGCCCAACCTTTATGCAACAACCCCTCACCTTAGACCAACATTCACATATCTAACCTCCTCTAATGTGATAGCCTTATATTGTACCACTTCCCCAATGTAAGCACCTCATGTTTCTCAAACCCATTTGCTTGAATCACACAACTAGGCTATCCCAAATCAACTCCCTCAATTAGCTTTGGGCTCATTCTTTTTCTTTGATTCTTGCTCTTTTTCTTCCTCATTTTCCATACCTTTTCCTTATTTGTTTTCTTACACATTCTTATAATGGGTTCGTCTTAGTTTTTTGGTGATTTCCTAGTGGACTTGGATGAGTAGACTTAGGGTGTATTCTTGTGTAGAAACCAGTGACATTTAGGTAAGGATAGATATCTTAAAATAGGATTTTGGTGTTACGTATAAGTTGTATGTGATCTTATGCTAGTATCATTATATTTCATAATTTATATTTTGATGTCATGTCATGATTTTATTATATTGTATTGTGGAATGATAAATTCTAGGTGAAAGCATGACTTGTGTATTATTACTTGGTTAAGCCTTGTCTTATAACCCTAACATCATGATAGAATCCACCATCTTAATTTTGTTACAAATAATGGATTATAAATATGGGTAATTATTATTATGATGATATATGTTGGAGGTTGGAAGTTGATTTTATTGGGACTTGTAGTGTTTTTGTGTGAGGAAGTTTTGGTGTTTCGACTATCTTAAGGGTATTTAGGACATTTCATGATATTTTGAGAAATAAATATGTCATGGTGATCACTGAGGGTTTTATAATTAATTTCATGAGTAAAATGATCGAGTGTGCATTAAGTAGGACACAAGTTATCTAAAAAGAGAGACTTTAAGACATTTAAGTAAGACAGGGGTATTTTGGTCAGCATGGGTTAAATATAATTTTTTTTGGTTTTTTAAATTTATATTGGATTAAAATATGTTGAGTATATTATGTAAAATACTTAGGATAATTTATGAGCATCATAAGACTAATAAAAATGAGATGTAATTTTTTTGAGTTAGACCTTGATTTTTATATATGTTGTTAGCAATGATATTTTATGATGGTGTACTCATTTAGGTGGTGAGATGAGCCTTATGGAGGAAGTTATACTTATCTTGTGAAATTAGGGTTTTGTAAGGGCGTTGCTACTTTTGGTTGTGTTCTATGTGCCTTGCATACGTATGATAAGCTTGCAAGACATTGTTAAGATAACCAATAGTTGAATAAGGTATTAATATTTAAATTGAAAGATCACGTGAGTTAGGATTGACTATACTTATTATCGTTCTATTAGATATAATAGTGGTTCTCATGAGTGTTGTGCCATAGAAGAGTCATGTTACTACTCCACCAGATATAATAGTGGTACCCAAGTCTATCTTGCCTTGGAAGGATTTTTAATATTGTTCTACTAGTTATAAATAGTGGGGTCCTGACTCCAAGCAAACAAGTAAAAAAGATATATATAATCTATTAAATTAGAAATTATGTTTCAGTCACGTTCTTGATTCATTCCATATTATGATTAATGGCATGTCTAGTCCTTTAATTTAACCTTATGTGGTATAAACGCCCACACCTATGGTTGTATTTATATCTTACACAGTACGCAACCCATTAATCATCCTTTTTATGAGTGTTGCTCATATTTACGAGCACGTAACCCATGTTTTGATGTGGAGGTTATTGAGGACTATCTTGATGATTTCACTACTAATGACACATTATCTGTGGAGGAGTGTTTTTGTAACACCCCCATTTTTCACTATCAAATTTTTTTGTTAAAACATGTTGTGGAAGTATAAAACATTTTAAAAAATGAGGTGTTACCACCGTACCTGACAGAGGTTAAGCATCCGCTGCCTACCCCATATCAAATACAAGGCTAAACCAACAAAACACTAAAACAAAAGAGTGCACAATTAATGATTTAATTGAAGCAATTCCAAAATGCTTACAATAGACAACTCTAATGGGTTTTGATCAAATCGATACACAATACACATTAAAAGTGTGAAATTATAAAACATGGGTTGGGGCATGAGGCCTAATTCTAATTAACCAGTATATGAAGTCATATTGTCATGCTTAATTCCAAACAGTAGCATACTTCATGCATAGACCCACCATCTTTCCACATATGCATATACACACTTAATGTCAAGGTGAACAAACAACTTCTAGGGTTGATTCCAATTAACCAAATCCTCAGGTTGTACCATTAGATAATCCATATAAGAGATAAGTGAGTCAGCCCATCAATATTCCATTTCATAATCAAGTAGACAATTCAACCATTATCCAAGTGTAATAATTAGCTTTACTCATTTTTGACCAATCATACCATTACGTTCATTCTTGCCAAATATTAGCCATTCTCTTAATCATCATTTATATTTGATTAATTACTTACTCAACAACCATATTTTATTATTATCTAGAGATGGACTGTGCACCATCCCATGTAATTCTATCTAAAAAGGGATATAAAGTTCAGGCCGAAGCCAATCACTAAGTAGACATAAGTCTAGGCTGAAGCCAGTCACCATAATGGACATAAGTCTGGGTCGAAGCCAACTAGTATGGATATAAGTCTAGGTCAAAGCCAACCACCTAGGTAACCATACCCTTTAATATCGATACCCTATAGTACATCATCAGTGTTTAGAGTAGGTAAGGCATTGGGACCTCTCAAGATCCCGCCCGAAGGTACCAAAAATGCCTGAATGCAAACTAACACCCAATAGCTAATCGAAGATCGGGTAACTTAGACCCATACTCAACTCGACTTTTTTTTACTTTAAATTATTAGTATTTTATTCATAAGGATGGGTGATCATACAAGGCCCATACAAGAAATCAAGGTAAACCCCCATACTAAACCATATTGATCCTTTTTATCTCCATTTTCCCCAACCATGTGGGTTTACCATTTATCCTTAGCCAATGAAATTCATATCCATCATATGGTCTAATTTAGGCTCTTCCTAATTTCCTTTACTCTTATTTCTATTTTATCACTTGTTATAAGTGAATTACACCTTTAACCTTTACATTACTCGTAATGTATGCCATAAGTTATAATCTTGTTTAATCCCTTAATTAGGCCAATAATCTATGTTAAAATCTATATTTCATCCCATTAATAATCATGATATAGTCCCAAACACAACCCCTAAGTATACTTGAACCATGAGGAAACAAATCATGCAAACTAATCGATCGCTTGCACCAACCAGTCGATCAATTCAACTCAACCAGACCATGCTTCCTTCAAACCGATTGATCGGTTTGGGTAAATTAGTCGAATGTTCATAGACCAGTCAATAATTTTTACCAAACTTATTGATGGGATTAAGTAGAGAGTAAGACTAAGGTCTCTACAGACGAACCAATTGATGGGTTGGGTCAACCAGTCGGCTGTTCTAGGAACTAGCCAATCCATTTGACCTAACTGATTGATTGGTTTACCCTAACAAAGCATTAATTCACAAATTTCATATAGATTCTTGCATGATAATAATTTCTAACCACATTAGATCATGCATCAACATCAACCAATATATTTCTAACCAGATTAATATGCATTTCTCCACCTAACATCATCATAGCATGTTTTGTCCATTTTCATGTTCTTTCTCCATTTTACACCATTTCAGCATGCAATTTATGCCTACAACTACATTTATTCATATCAACATGTATCCACTAACCAATATATCACTTTTCATGCATATACACATGTTAACATTTTAAGAGAAAGAATTACTTACTTGATTCAGGCTAAATCTCCTTAAAAATAGAATTTTCCAAATCCGTGAAAACTTCAACTTTTAAAACCTTAAAAACTAGAATCTTAACTCAGATATTATACCAAAACTTCATCAAATTTTGAAAGAAAAAAAGAAGAAGTGAGAACATACCACTAAGACATAACTAAGAAAACTCAACTAGACCACTCAATCTTTTTCCAAAATCAAACTCTGTCTTGCTTAACAATTGAAACAAGGTAGAGCTAGAGCTAGGATCAAGAGAGTGTGCAAATAAATTGGCAAGTGCTTAAAGTGTGGAGGGCATAAAAGAATGTAGAACTTAGAGGAATTTTGGTGGATGAAAGAAATTGTAATGCAGGGAAGATTGGGGTTATAAATAACCAACCAATCGAAGTGAAACATAGAGGGTTTGGAAGGAAACTCAAAACCCTACTTGTGAGTGTTTGAATTAGATCAAAATGGACAGATTTACCTGAGATTTGCTGATCTGGTCTCTCAAGCTTAATTTGTGAATCTTGGGAACTCGGGTTAAATAGATAAGAATTCTCATACATGGAAGAAGAAATTGACGTTAGCGTGAAAGGAATCTTTTAGCTACTCATAAGCACGCCTGAGGTCTAAGCAGTCGATCTCATAATCTGGCAGAGGAGAGAGGAGGAAGAAGACAATGGCTAAGGTCATCTCTCTCCCTTATATATCTTCATTGACCTCAATAAAAAATCTAGGCAATCTTTTGGGTTAAACGCATCATAAAAATGGTTAGGAATCTCTTAGGGATAATCGGTATGAGTTAGTAAGGTTCTATTTTAGTGTAAGAGATTTTTATAGAAAAATCAAATTTAAAAACATGACCAACTCGACAAACCAGTCGGTAAGTTTGGGTCTACTAGGCGATTGTTCATCCACTAGTCGATCGGATTCCCCCAACTAGTCAATCGATTTGGTCGAGGAACTCAATTTAGCTAAAATGACAAACCATTTGATTGGTTTATGGAACCAATCAATGGGTTTGCTTTTAAAACTCAATAAACCTTATTTTCTAGCATGATTTCAAATTAAAACACATTATTTATTGCCTTATACCCTAGTGTTGTTGTCTTCAATACCAAATACGCTACCTCGGTTCTCCTTCCTCATCTGGTCTCTCCGCCTATTGGTGTCGCTTGTCTCTTCTCTTGGTTCATTTACTTCTCTACATTCAGGTACAATTCATTTTCTCATTTTTGTTGGTTTAATTACTTTATTTGACTGCTAGTATGATAGCTTGCTAGATCTATAAGTCCAAATCAAATCATAACATGAATTGAAATCAAATGTCCAAATTTTGACAAAAGATCTCATTCATCCATTACACAAAAGTGTGGGGTATTATAATTTTTTATCTATTAGGGTTTGAACATAGAGTTAACGTTATTCAGTAGCTAGTTTTTGTACATATACCTTTTGACCACTTGGTTCTATCGGATCTCTTTTCTTTGTATTTTAATTATGTTGTACTCGTAGTTAATATCTAACTTGTATATAAGTTTATGGAAATTTCTCTTGTTCTCTAATTTTGTTATTTTAAGTTCTAAATGTTTTGTCTTGTATTTGATATAAAGATGGTATAGTAAGTTAGGCTAATGTCGAGTGCGACGATAACACCCAACTATCTTAATATTACAACTCTGCAAAATAAAAATTTTCAATAGTAAATTTTGGAGTGTTACAAATACATTACTTGTGAAATATCAATTTTAAGTAGAATAGTGATGAAAGATGAATATGATGATGAAAAATTAGTACATTAATGGTGAAAGATCATTTTAATATAGGTGAAATAAGCTTAGATACATGTTGAATTATGTGCGTAGTTTGTAGTGAAAAATTTAGTAGAATTAGGGTGGTGAAAGATAGGCATGATAATGGTGATATATAAAATAAATTAATTTTTAAGTCAAAATTACATCATTATGGACGTTCATTTGCAAAGAAAAATTGCAAGAACATAATAGTATAATTTTTTCTTGATAATCCTAGTGAAATATATGCCATTTAAAAAAAATACTAATGTCAACAAGCATGATGCAATACTATATAACTGGCTGTAGCACATAGGTAATGCACCGCAATCACTGCTAGTACTCCCCCGTCCTATTTAGGAACGTCTACTATGAATGAATGAAAGATTATGTTTCTTTGTTGCTACAACTTTTATATTTTATCACTATTTACTGTAAAGTAACTTTAAATAAATAAATTAAAATTGAAGTACAGACCCAAAAATAATAATGTACACCATTGTAGATCATATAGTAATTTACTAAATAAACTCGTACATGAGTTACGTATGAATCTTACACAACTTATACTTGACGTGCATATGGTTGAGCATACCTTAAGAGTCTGTTTGGTTCATGGAAAATTAAGTGGAAAGGAAAATGTGGAGGAAAGAAAATGAAAGAAATTTATTTTCTTTCCTTTGTTTGGTTGTTGGAGAAAATGTTGTGGAAATTTGAAATGTTGGAAAATATTTTTAGTGTTTGGTATATAGAAAGAAAATTCTAATAAAATTTAAATGTTATTATTTAAATATTTTTTATATATTTAATGTTATTAAAAATATTATATTGATATATAAAAATTACATAAAATCTCTAAAATTTTTTTATTAAAACTCCATAAAATCAATACTTACTTAAATTTTTTTATATAACTATTCTAATATATTTCATGAATAACTTACAATAATTTAAAAAAAAAAGTATGAAAAAATCCAAACCCAATAACAAAATATATATTTATATCTGTATCCATACTCAAATCTAATGCATTATTTAAATATTAATATACCTTTAATGTTATTAAAAATATTATATTGATATATAAAAAAATATGTAAAATTTCTAAAAAATCCATAAAATCAAATACTAATTCCAATTTTTAAAAATTCGTATACAAATCCTATATCTATAATTATGTCTATTTTTTCATATCCGTTTATATATCCATCGGATAAAACCTATTGGATTTTGATTAAAACCCATCAAATTTAAAATGAAATTTATTTAATGTTAGAATTATATGGTTAGATTATTAAAATTTAATTATGTATTCACTTTTAGCCTTAGAAAATATATGTTAAATTATATAAATAAGAATAAAAATATAATTTCATATTGGATAAATGAATCAGAGTACTAATACGGATATAAAAGTGGATAAAAATTTAAGCCATCCTACTTTACTTACCAATGTGTATATCAAGATCTCAAAAAAAAAAAAATATAAACTTGTACTATACTCCAGATGTTAATCGGACTAATTTTATATATCAATTTTAAAAGAATATAGATATATATATACGAAGGAACTGGTTATGAATAAACAAATATAAAAAAACCCCACAAATTCAAATACGAATATAAATATAAACTTTTTTTTTACTAAATTTAGATAACGGATAGAAGAAACCAATTCGCCGTCAAAAGAGAAACCAAAGTTTTCCGTAGTTTTGCTCTCAGTCTTTATTTATACTAGTTTTTTTTTATTTAAAAAAAAAGATAAATGTAAATGAAATCCAAGAATAAACTCCCAATTGAGAACCCTGCACTCAAGCAATAACCACATAGTAAAGAATTCTGCCATCGACAAAATCTGGATACACAACACCACAATGAGCAACCCTAATCAAAAGATTAGGAAAACGTTGACCCTGCAGTTGTTTTGATCATTATTCATTCATACATGACAGGAGGGGTGAAGGGGGAAAAACAAAATAAGTAGAAAATAAAGAGGACAAATAAACACATTTAAACAGCTTCAAAGCTTGCTGCCCGCAACGTCAACGACGAACCGGTATCGAACATCATTCTTCTCCAACCTCTCAAAAGCTTGGTTCACGTAATCCATCTTCACAACATCAATCTGTGAGGTCACGTTCTTTTCATTGCAGAAGTTGAGCATCTCTTCTGTCTCCTTCATGCTTCCGATAAAACTTCCTGTAATTGTCTTCCTCCCTGCAGTTCATCGAGACCATCCATAACTACATAAGCAGCACATTCTTACATAGAAGTCCTATTAATTACCAGAAGTCTGATCAGGTTTGAATCCCTCTTCCCTTCCCTCTCTCTCTTCTTACATATTTAGGTATCGTAAAACCTTTATATATACATAATTCTTCAGCTGAATATCAATGTCTTTTGGTTTGTGGAGAAGTTGACAAGGGGTTCTTCTATTTCTTTGCGTAGTGATCATTATATGATAATCATGCCTGAAACATAAATTTGCTACTGTCTTGCAAGATAGGAATTCAGAAACTTCTAGGGAAATTTGCATATATCTCCATGGGTTTGTATATGCTTTTTGTTAGTATGTTCTACATGCGGCTAGAAACAGTGATGCCCACCCATAATGTAACTCGACATAGATAACCTGTTTTGGGGATTGATGGCTTAGCCATTGAGTAACTTTGGCATCGGACATTCCTAATATAGATACTGTTAGACAGGGTGAATTCAAAAATGGATGTTTGTTGGCATTGCATCCATGTTTATCCTTTCAGAGTTTATCCGAAAGTTTTTTAGCTATAAATATGTGCAGGATATCTTTGTTACAGAGCAAAACAATGAGAATTAGGCTCGGTTCTTTTCCCCTCTCTTTGTTTATAGTTATGAAGGCATTCTCTTGAGAGCATTATTCCTACTATCAAGGACAGTCTTATTCACACTAACCATTGGACAACGAAAAGCTTTCCATTTACATTGGTTCAAAAGGTCTTGTCAAAAACTATGAGAATGGTGCAGAGTGGTGCATGCTTTTTACAGGAAAATATATGGCACATGAAAGCTTTTTACAGGACTGAACAACAAGCTAAACTTTCTACTTCTATATTAAAAGTCTGAGACATAATGGAACATGATCCAGTCATGCTGCACTTTATGTTAAATATGGCTAATAATTTAAAATCAAGCCCCAACATCACAGGGTCAGGTCACAGAGAGGCAGCAGGGATGGGATAGAGAGCTAAATCATTTGAACAACCTGATGATACAACAAATGAAAAAAATAGTGCAGAGAAGAACATTGTAGCCTCATCTAGATCTATAAAGACATCAACTAAAAGAGCTTTCATTGCCCACACTCAAGGAAAATGAGAAGGAGTATTCTGGACTCATCACAATTCCAACTAAGTCAGGTTTCTCTGTTACAATAGAATGTTTTAGAAACAACTATTATGTCCAAAGCTAGATGGTGGTATCAAAGATATTCATAATATCTAGAACTCTGCTGCATTAGTTGCACACTATTATTTTCTAACCACACCTCAAACACCATTACAAAAATAGTCCATTTTATAAACTTAACCCTAGAAACCAGAACCAGAATGCTGGACCATACCCACCCTCAACCCCCATTACAAGGGCAATTCAAAGCTAGTCCAAAATTAGCTCTTATGTATGCAAAGAGCACCCCAGAAAATGAAAATGAAAAAGAGAAACACCATACTAATAGCCCAATAACTTATTCTAGAAAATGACAGTACCAAGATAGAAACACAATTATCCATTTTGAATCATAACACACAAATGTAATAAAAGGGTTTATGTAATGCAAAAAAGCTTCTGCTAGCATTAGTAAAGACAACATAAAATTCTCATAGCCAAGTTTCTCATCACAGAAAAATAAGATCAAACACTTTGCTCACATAATCCCAGTTGAACAATCAATTGATGCAAAATTTAGCAAGATCATGAAATTTTATAGAAATCTAACACCTACAGGCTATGCAATAGGAAACTACCTGTAACAAGAAGTGACTTACTTGTTCAAATCGATCCGGTAGGCTACGACTTGGTTGAGACAGAGGCCTACTAACAGGCAGCTTGGAGCTGGAACTGGACTACCGCCCGCTTTGAATGTTGCGCCATGGAGGAGTCATGGTAAGAGGAAGCTGGAGGAGAAGAATAATTGATGGGGATGGAAGACAGGTTCAATGGATAAACACTGCAGCAAAATGATGATGATCAGTCTATAGCAAAGACCATCTCAAATGATGAATGACAAAACTAATTGTATTTATTCTAGCAACAAATGAATATTAATGATACACACACACACACACACACACAGAGAACCAAATGAACCCATCCTCAATTACATTGTGATAATCCCATGTATTTGTCTTATCCTTTTGAACAAAATCTTCTCCAAATAACATACCCCCAGCCATATATTCTTGGTTTGTCTAGAAAAGAAAACTAAACTCAGCTAAACTAAACTAAATTATGAAGTGATTCACAAGAGGACATGAAATAATAACACAAGAAAATGACAATTTTTTAGATGTATATTTATATGTATTTTGAAAAACAGGGTGTAAAAATAAAAACAGAAACTGGAAAATAAATGATTTTATGGATTGAAAAAAACTGGATTAAATGAACTACAATTTTACGCAACATTCAACTAGGCAAATGATACCGCACAACATCACATTTCTTCGAATAATTAATAGAAAGGGCTTCACAGAAGTATGATAATCAAAATACCCATTAAATTGAATCATAAGAACAATAAACAGATAAATTGGAAAGGGCTTCACAGAAGTCTGTAAATAGAAATCCATTAAACAGAATCATATCAGCAATAATCAACAGAAACGGCGACGAGGAAGAAAATGTGAACCAAAGAAATAATAGTAATTACCTGCGTTTCGATGGAGGAAGAAAATGTCGATTGAGGTGGAGCAACAGATGGAGGAGGCAAAGTCAATGGAATAAGAGTGGTCGACGGAGAAATTTAAGATCAGCGTTGATGGAGGAGAAGGAATTCGTTGACGACTAAAAATCAGGGTCAAGGTTGCTAGAAGAGGGATTCGGCGTGGGAAGAAAATGACGATGGAGCTGGAGTTGGAGCTGTCGATAAAGGAGATGAAGTTGATGGAAGAAGATCGAAAAGGAATTCGTTGATGGAGGAGACAGAAATTTCAGCTACAGAATGTGTCGTCGATGGAGGAGCTGCAGACTTCCATCGAGAGAGAGATGTGCCAAATTTTCCGTCGATTTTCCCTACCAAAGTTACAGAAAATAAGCTAGCATATGTTTCTCTACTATTTTCCTCTCTATTTACTTTCTTTCTAATTTTCCATATAACCAAACAGACTCTAATTATTTTCCATCAAATTTTTTTTCCTTTCCTTAATTTTTTCCATGAACCAAACAGACTATAATATTCCTACGAGCATTGAGAGAGAAAAATAAGGGCTAAAGCATGAAAGAACTGGTCAAATAGAGCTACGTAGTAATTTGGCTTGTTCTGACATCAATATGTTTTTAATTTCCAAAACTGATACAAGTTATGGAAGGGTAGTTTTGTAACGAAGTTCAATTGATCAAGCTCCCTCTAATGAAGTCTTAGGCTGTCCTTTTATAAATGTGACAACCCTAAAAAGAGACAATTCGATTCATTCGTTGGTGAACTAATTCTAATTGTACAAATGAATGTAGTAATGACACGCATAAATGAATATTATAGAATCAAAATGTTGCGTTGCTGAATTGCGTACGAACTTTACGCAACTCACTCATGATAAAGGGTTTGATAGAGTATTGAGCCTCCATTAGCAGAATTTCAGCCATAATTTTTTAAATTTATGCAAAACGTAGTAATTTTTTTTTAATAAGCTAAGAAGGTTAACTGTAATAACTAACAACCAACCTTTACGTCTTACCTAAACTAGACCTTGGTTGAACCTAATCATGTGCAAATCATTCTAATAATGCTAAATTTAAAAATAAAAAATGGATAAAAACAATTAATGAAATATGAATGAATTGAATAATATCACTCTTTGCTCAATTAAATAGCTAGTTCTAACAAAAGGAGAAGGGAAATCCATATTTTCTTGGTGTACGGTCCCATGGACTAAGGGATGAAGTTTAGTAAAAAAAAATTGTATATATAAATTGAGTTAATAATAAATTTTGTAATTTAATGAATTAAAATAATTTATTTTTATAGCAGACTACATATTTTATTTAATTACGCTTTTATTTTTCCAAATTGGTTAATTATATATATATATATATATATATATATATATATATATATATATATATATATGTTGTATCAATTAGATCACTTTTTAAATTTAATTTTTCAATTGTCATACGTATTTGCATGATTTTAATAACAATTAGAGTTAATATTTTTTTTTAAAAAAAATTAGATTATGAACTAAGTTAGTTATGATAAAAAGAATATAATAGAAAAATTAAATTTTAAAATTAGTCTAAATGATACAAAAATGTAATAAATTTGATTTAAAAAATAAAAATATAAATGAACCTAATATATAAGTAACTCTTACAGCATGTTTGGTTGGAGGGAATAAAATTGTGGGAATGAGAATTGGAGGAGAGACTTAAATATTCTATTGTTTGTTTTGAGGGAGTGGGAATTAAAATGGGATTGTGAATGTGATTAAGAGGTGCCAATTCCCATCAATTTATTCCTAGGGGGGGAGGTGGTATTAAAAGGATGGGAATGGGAATAGAAGATAAATTACCAAAATGACCTTATATTAGTATATATAAAATTATATTAATAATATTAATTATGATGATGATGATGATGATTATCTTTATAATAATTTTAATTTTAAAATTCTCTCATTCCCATTTACCAAACGGAAAGTTATAACTATATTATAATTATTATCTTTATTATAATTCTAATTATTATAATAATTAATTATAATAAAAAATATAATAATAATAATAATAATAATTATTATTATTATTATTATTATTATTATTATTATCATCTAATCTGATCTGATCGGATCGGATCAGATCTAACCTGATCAAATCTGATATGATGTTATATGATCTATTATGAGAAAAACAAGGTTGAATAATGGAAAAATATAATAATAATTGGTTATATATATATATACACACACAAAACTATAAATATTATAAATATAAGAAGGATATTTTTGTAAATTTATAATTATATTTCCAATCCCATTTCCACATATACCAAACACAAGAAACTTTTATTCCCAAGTTAATCCCATCAAATACCAAACATGGGAATGGGACTAAAGAAACTAATTCCCACTTCTTAATTTCCATTTCCATTTCCACTTTTTAATTCCCAAACTCTCATTCCCATTTACCATACGGCCGTTATTTTTATTACTAGACTAGATTAAATCTGCGGAAAAATAAATTTAGTCGGTTTACGCCGTCAAATTACTGGTCACGGCACGGTCGCTTGTTTGCTCGAATTAATCTTGTCGTTTCAGACGGATCCAAGTGGTTCGAAGTTCCAATACCTGCACTCCCCGTCACCCTCACTCCTACATTTGCAGCATTGATTTGATGCTAGAGCCTTAAACCGTAAAGTTCCTATGTTCTCTCACTAATCAAAATTCCGGATCTTTCTCCCATGATGAGGCGTTCATCAGCCGATCAATCAGTCACACTCTCTGGCGTCGGGTTTGGGGACGCCGAATCCCTGTTTTGCTCCAAGCCAATATCAGAGATTCGCAATGTGGAATCAAACACTCGTAAACAGATCGAAGACAAGAAAGAAGAGCTCCGTCAATTGATTGGAAACCGTTACCGTGACCTAATCGACTCCGCTGATTCAATTCTGTCCATGAAGTCGTTTTGTGAGTCAATTTCTTCCAACATTCTGAATATTTCTGATTCAATATTTTCATTATCATCCGAAAGTCCCGAATTCTCTTTATCAACACCTCACACGGACCCTAACAGAATCAAAATTTATGGGATTGCATGTCGGGTTAAGTATTTAGTTGATACGCCTGAGAATATTTGGGGATGTTTAGATGAGTCTATGTTTTTGGAAGCTGCTGCTAGATATGTGAGAGCAAAGTTGGTGAATCAGAGCTTGAATTTAGTTAATAGCCTGGACAGTGAAGGTGCTGGGAGGATATTGGCCAAGAATTTTCCATTATTAACTCATCAGTGGCAGATTGTTGATAGTTTTAGAGCTCAGATTACACAGAGGAGTCGTGAAAGGTTGTTGGTCATGGAGAAAAATGATTCGCAGAATTTGCCAATTGGGGCATTTGCAGATGCATTAGCAGGTGTTGCAGTTATTGATGATCTTGATCCCAAGCAAGCTTTTGATCTGTTTTTACAGTCGAGGAAGTTGTGGATTATGCAGAAGTTGAATGCCTGTGGCTCTAGCAGTGCTGATGATCGAGGCAGCTTTGATAGCTCTGCTGTAGTTTCTGTGTTTGTTGAAGTGACTAAGATTATTCAAGTTACTATAGGACAGGTAGGGGAGTTGTTTTTGCAATTGTTGAGTGATAAGCCCCTGTTTTATAAGGCAATTTTGGATTCCCCTCCTGCATCACAGTTGTTTGGTGGGATACCAAACCCAGATGACGAGGTCAGGTCCTGGAAGGAATTTAGGGATCGGTTAGAGTCTGTCATGGTTATACTTGATCGTGAATTTATTGCCCAGGCATGTTCTGCCTGGTTAAGGGACTGTGGGAAGGAGATTGTGAACGAAATTAGTGGGAGGCATCTCATTGATGCTATTGCTAACGGAGAACAACTGGCTTCAGCTGAGAAACTGATAAGGGAGATGATGGATAGTAAAGATGTGTTGAAGGGTAGCCTGGACTGGCTAAGGAGCATCATTGGTTCAGAAGTTGAGTTGCCTTGGAATAGAACTCGGGAGTTGGTTTTGGAAGATAATGTGGATCTATGGGATGAGATTTTTGAAGACGCTTTTATTCATAGGATGAAAGTGATCATTGACTCAAAATTTGATGATTTGACCAGTGTTGTTAATGTCAAAGAGTTGGTCACTGCAATTGGAGGAAGTACTGACGATTACATTGACTTCCAAGCGTACTTGAATAGGTCATCTTCTGATGGTGGGGTTTGGTTTGTTGATCCAAATGCTAAGAGGGCGAGCCTGGTCCCTAGTGCGAAATCATTTTTTGAGGAAAGTGATTTTCGCAGTTGTCTTCATGCATATTTTGGACCAGAGGTCAGTCGAATTAGAGATGCTGTGGACAATTGCTGCCAGAGTCTTCTTGAAGACTTAATATGCTTCTTAGAATCTCCAAAGTCAACTATGAGGTTGAAGGACCTGGCACCATATTTGCAAAAGAAATGTTATGACAGCATGTCATCTATCTTGATGGACTTGAAGAATGAGCTTGAGCAATTACATTCTGGTCTTCATAGTGTGGATAAAGATACATCATTGCCTCCCACTACAATGGTTGAGAGATCCCTGTTTATTGGTCGTCTGCTTTTTGCCTTTCAAAATCACTTAAAACACATGCCTGTGTTATTGGGTTCACCGAGACTGTGGGCAAATGAAACTCAGATTTCAGGTTCAAAGATGTTACCGTCCCTGTTGAGGCTTTCTAGATTCTCCATTGACTCTGCAGCACATGGCAGCCCTGGAAAGCACATGCTCACTAGTCCTAGAAGGCAAACATCGCTGGTTGCTACTGCCTTATGTGGTGCAGATGACTGTGCCAGCCCAAAACTTGAAGACCTTAATAGAACTATAAGAGATCTCTGCATTATGGCTCATGGTTTGTGGATTTCATGGGTGTCTGATGAGCTAGGTATCACGCTATCTCAGGATCTCAGAGGAGATGATGGATTATCAACTTTAACTCCTCTAAGAGTAAGTTGACTTCGCTAGTAGCCTTTATATTCTCAAATCAAAGCCTGCTTATTCAAGTGACAGATTGGCTTTTCTTATCTATTTTCTGGTTCACTCATAATTAGTGTGTGGTTTTTTATTGTTTTCTCCAAATATATTTGTTTCATGGAAGTTGTCCTTACTAGCTACAGCTTATATTAACTAGCTGAAGAGTATCTTGACAACCCCCCCGCACCAAAAAAAAAATTATCTTTGTTTTTAGTTAACTTTTGTCATTTTGTTCTTGTTCTATTTCGGACAGGGCTGGGAGGTGATTTCTGTAAAGCAAGAGCAGTCCTCTGAACGTGAATCTGAGATCAAGATAGCACTCCCATCAATGCCTTCTTTGTATATCACCTCATTTCTGTTCAAATCATGCCAAGAAATTAATCAGGTTGGAGGTCATGTGCTTGACAAGAATATATTGCAACAATTTGCATTGAGACTGTTAGAAAAGGTGAGTAACCTTTAGACTTGATTTCCATTAAGATCTGATTATTATAGAAATGATCGACATGCTTCTCAATTGATGTATTTTGCAACACATAATGTGCAAATGAAATAGTTTTAGTTGCGGATTGTCTTTTATGGGGAAGGAGGTAATAAAACTGCAGCTGCAATTGCAAGTGCTGTTGCAGTCTGGGTGCTGCAGTATAGGAGAGTATAGGGGTGTCATGGAGGATATTTAATTGTGGTGGTTGTTGCATTGTGATTTATTATTATTTTTCACAACAAGTATTGGCAAATATTGGTAAAATCAGTCAAAACGTATTGTATTGGCTAACATATTGACAATAAATATGTAATTTTAAAATTGTTGCATTATGGCTGTGTTGTGTATCAGTTGAGCTAAAAACCTTAAAACCACGAAGTTTCAGCCCATATGCATTGAGAGTGATACTTTTTTGGGGTACTTGTTCCCTTATGTGTTTTGGATGCACGTCTTATGTTACGGGGTAAGTTTTTATACTCCTAGTGAGGGAAATAATCTCCCCTACTCCATGTGGGTAAAAATTATCTCCCACCTCACTCCATTATGAACTACCACCGTTCATTTTCAATGACTGCTAACAAGAATGTGATTAGTTGATTACTTGTCCACTCAACTATCTTTATCGCTTGTCAAAAGCAAAATGAGAGAGAGAATGAATCGAGCATGTGGGGAGAGAGAGGGAAAAGAAACAAAAACCAAAAGCAAAATAAAGCTTTGATGAGGCTATGGGGTGAAAAAGAGCTAAAATAGAAAGCTCGCGTAGCAGGGTTGGAAGGATAAGAACCGAAAGTGAAAATTTCAAAGGCCTCAAAGCTTGAGTAGAGAGAACGATGGTGAATGAGGAGGATGATGCTTTGAAGAGTCTTGTGTCATCTCAGCTAGGGTTGTTCATGTTATCCCAGCTAGGGCTGTTCATGTTATTCAATATCTGATGATCCAATCTGATATCTGAATCGATCCGATTAAAAATATCAAATAATCGATTCGATACTTTTTTCAAATTAAATATCCAATCCGATAAATAAAAAATCAAATAAATTAGATATCCAATTCGATAAATTATATACATATACACTCTAAATACTATTTAATTTTTTTTATAAAATTTTATTTTATATAATCATATATGTGTGTGTATGTGTGTATAACTTGAAATGAGTGCTTATTATAAGTAAATTTTATACTTTTTAATTATTATTTTGATCAAATATTTAATTATTATCTAAAATTTGAAATTACTAATTGAATATAATGTAATTTAATATTCAAATCAAATCATTAGATCATATTTGTTCAAATTGGATCAATTTTTGATTTTTTCATTAAATAATTTTTTATCCAATATTTCTCAATTGTGGCCTATTCGAAAGTTTCGGATATCTGACGGATTATTTGTTATTCGATCCGAAACTCCAGATATCCAAAGTGTTGATACCAGATTTCGGATATCTGATCTTTCAAATATCCGAAATTTTTTATCAGATATCCGAAACACCTAATATCCGATCCATGAACATTCCTAATCTCAGCAGAGCTAGAGAAGGTGTTACATGATAGTATTGATGAGTGGGTGGCAAAATATTTATTTATATAAAGATTACAAGGCTTGAGGCTAACATAGTATTGATAATTATATAAAGTGCTATGATGAGGATGGCCTAGTCTATTGGCCTATCAAGAGAGAGCCCTTAAAAGTAGCCTAATTCATTTGTTTGATTTTTAAAGAAAGAATTAAGGAACTAAGATAACAAAGGTATTGTAGACTAATTTTTGGACTCTTTTTCTAAAGCACTGGTATTCAATAGTGTGCTTAATTATCATTCCTACAAGTCACCTTTTGGTTTAATAACTATCTCGATTGTATTTCCTATAAGTTTCCTTTTGAGTTATTAATTATGTTTCAACTTTCACCTAGATATCTTTTTCATGAGGTATGTCAAAAAATCCAAGCAATAGATTTATGGTGCAATAGAGTAGATTTAAGGATGCTTATTAGCTTTATTGTATGAAAATGTTGAGGAGGAGGAAACATTTTGCATCCCCAAAACATTTCAGGGATGGAAATGTGGGCCGAAATGCCTACAATTTTCTTGAAGCATTTTGGGAAATTTATCACCTATCATTGTAGTCTTTCAGCTTGTTGTTGATTATAAACACGCCATCTTTCTTTTCTCTGTGTTCGGACAAAATGTGTTGTACCATATTTCCTTACCTTTCGGTGATGTGAGGCTAAAACCTTGTTCTAGGTTTTAACACGAAACCTTAATTCAGATATGATTAATAATAATAATTCTATGGCATTAATATTGGTATACACCCACATCATTAAAGGAAACAACTAGAGATTAAATATAACAAAGGAAACTCTCATAATGCACTACATAATGTGATAAAATAATATCATATTAATAGATAAACTAAATATTCAAAAATAATCCTTCTTTTGCATATATTTAAGGGTACATCTACAATCCTAACTATCAGGTGACACGTAAACTACATCATTCTATCCATTCAACATGAATTTTGAAGTATGGGAGAACCTTAGTTGGCAAAGTTCCTTTGAGCATGACCATATGAACTAGATTTGACAAAAGGCTTTGGCTTCTTGGTTTACCCATGAGATAGATGTGGTCACTCTTGTTTTGAATGAGGAAAAGCTTTTGGAAGAACTTCCATTTGGAACTAGTAGTCTTCTAAGGATTAAATTTGCAAACAGGAGCAAAATGGGCTAAATGCAAATTGGGACCATAAGCTTCATGCTAGGGAGTCATGGGTTGTGAAGTAGGAATTAAATTGCATAGGAGGGTAAGAATCTCCCCAGCATTATCATAAATTGTGCTTATAGCCTTGCCATAATCTAAAGTAGCTTCAACTGAATAATCACATTTACAAAGCAATGAGTAAAGATCTTGGACCATAGTGAAGGGTTGAAACAAAATATTTAGCTATAGTTTTTTTTTTTTAAAAGACCTATCTTAAAAGCATTCAAACAAAACTTGGTGACTGCATAACCCATCCATCAAAGATGCATTGGATGAAAAAAGGAGACGTGGGTGTAGATGGTGATTGCTTGCAACAATGCTAAAGGTGATTGTGACAACAACAACTAGCGAGTGAAGTGGGTGACAAGAAGAGGCGGTGCAGCCGTGCAGGGAGATAAAACATTTTTGCAATCTTATAATTTTCGAGTCGACCACTAGGTGTGTTGTGGATGTTGACAATTGGTTTGAGTGTATAGCTTGTGGTGCTTGCACAAGGTGATTTGACAACTTGATGGAGGTTGCAAAGATGGGTTTGTGACGGGGGCGGTATATGGTTGCTTTGATGGGAAATGTTCAGGCGTTGCATTTAGGTTGTATAAGATAGTTTGTGATTGCTCTTGTGAGGGAGGAGGTACAATGGTTGAGGGCAATGAGAAATTCGACTGGTAGTACTTCGCGGTTGGTTGCTAAAATTAGCTTTGTTGATGGTTAATTTTTTGTGCTAATGTTGGACGAATGTGACAATAGCCTTTGATAATGCTGAAATTGGTAGCTTTTGCATACAATTAAATTGCAGTGGCGATATTGCAATATCGAAAGATCGCGAATGATAAATGAGTCGTGGTCATTGCGGTGTGAATTTTTATTTTTACTCCATTTGTTTCACAATAGAAGACCTATAATTTTTTTATTTCATAGTGTAAGTCCCTTTTTGGGTTATAATAAAACATTATTGTTATATTTCTTAATTTACCCTCTCTCATCTCATTAATATAGTCCATTCATTTCATAGAAAAAGTATTTTTAGGTAGAAAATTTTGTTTAAAAAACAAGTTCTTTTAATTAGTTAATGATTATTTTTTTATTTTTATCCTTACCGTTTTTTGTTCTTCTTCTTCCATGCATTAAATGTTATATTATTTTTCAATTAAGGGTGTAATCCTAATAATAAGGGTATATTTATTATCTTTTTTAATAGTGTGCTAATTGGTAGAAGAATTTTTCTTTATTTAATAGAGGGAGTATCTCATAAGTCTATTATCATTTGAGTTCCTATGTGGGAATAATAGTGTTCAAGTGGGATAACACTAAATGTTTATCTATCGTGTTTTGATTATGTCGTGTATCAGAGTACCTAGAAACTAATATATATTGATTGATATAGTGTTTCGGGGTGGATGTTTTATTCCATGGGCTTTTGGACTCGGTTTGGATTTAATAGTAAACTAATGTATGGCTAAACACTTAAATTCTGTTGCGTATTGTACATTTTGCTTATTGGTTGGCTAAAAACTAGATATATAGTGGTCACATCAGCATAGCAGTCGATATTTTATCTAATGGGTTGAGCTTGAGAGGCTTGTATTTTTTATCAAAGTTTTTAGAATTTGTTTTTGGTTAAGTTCATGGGCTAGGTGGAAGCTAGGTTAATGTATCATGTTTGATATGGTTGAAAAGCTAGTTCTAAAGATTCATAATATGGTTGTAAAGCTAGTTCTAAAGTTTCATGATCCACTGAACAATTTTTTCCATATATATATGGAGATGTATCTATGAAGAACTCTCTCTTTGCATGAGAACTAAGTCTTTTAATCTCGGCTCTTCGATTAGTAATTGATGGTATTTAAGTAAATGCCACTTGAAGGCCTAATCTGCAAGTGTATAGATTTCTTGTAGCAAATCAGAATTGTTCCTATATAGATTACGACTTGCACTATTTCTAAGCATGTAAACACAATTTTTTTGGTAATCAATAATGATTTTATAAAACCAAAGTGCAATGTGTACATCAAAAGTTCACCATACACTCCCTAAGGAAAAATAATCAAAATGGTGTAAAACTTTGCTATACATCAAGTGCCTACTAACTCTACTTAAATGTTTATGAATATCATAATCTTTATTGGGTGAGTTACTTGGGTTTGAAAATTTGCTTCATTTCTTGCCTTCCATATTCTGTATACCACCGTTGCGACTGTTTCCCTTAGAATCCCATTCAACTTCTCCTCCTTCTTGTTATCCTACTGAGCCAACTTCTAAACCTAGCCCAACTACGAGGTTGATAGTAGATTTGTAGCTAAGTAAAACAATACTTCTAGTAGTAAGAGCAAGAGCAAGAGCACATTGAGTGAGTAATGGCTCAGATCCTCCATTTCTAGATCACAAATTCTTCACCTATTGAAGTTGCTTTTTGGCAATACAACAACATGATTTGTGATGCCATACTACAGGAGCCCAAGGCTTCCTGCCATCCCATGCAATGTTTGAAAATGCCTAAGGCACACTTAAGCAATAAGGGTCTTAGAGCCTTAGCACAAGGCATAGGCGTGCGCTTAGGCAATGGGAGGCGCTAAAATTACTCAAAAATGCTCTCTCTCTACGGTCTCTGTCTCTGACTCTTTATTTTTGGTGGACTTTGCCCTTTTTTTTCTTGATAGTTTGTCATTGGGTAAACCTAATGCCTCATTTATATTCTTTTGCTTGGTAAAGACTTTTGATTTTCAAAAAACTATTGTTCTCCCCAATCCCCATATCAATTGCAAATTATTTTTAATGTAATCAAAACTATAAATAGGCTTACCCCTTTTTTCAAAAAATGCCTATTACTCTCCCTTTATTGATTGCATGGTAGTGCGCCTTTGCCACCTTACTAGTGCCTCACTGTCCTTGCCTTGCCTAGCAACAAAAAGCCCCCCCCCACCCTACCCTATCCCCATCACCTTGTGCCTTAGGCATGTTGTTTCAAACACTGATCTCGTGGTTGAATCAAATCATACATCCTCTAGATATTAGACTACTAGTTGTGAATGCATGCGATAGATTTAATGTGAAGAAGTAAACCGCAAACTCATTAGCTTCTTTAAAATCTATTCTAGAAGCTCTCGACAACCACACTTTTGATATACACTTTGTTAATCCATTTTATCCAAATAATCTCTTTATGTTCAACTATCTACCAGAGGTATTTCCTAATCCTAACAGCTACTCTATTCCACCATACTAAATGTCATTTTCCCAAGCTTCCTCTTTCCTTTGGTAGGCATATTTTCTCCCATGCTACCCATTCCTTGCTACCAGAACTCCCCAAACCAGTCCGACTAATAGTTTCAACTTCCTTCGAGACCTTCTTCAGAAGTGTAAAAACCTTAGCCCAAAAGTGATGAATCCCCCTGAGCATTAAATTAGTGAGGTGTAATTGTCAAGTATAGCTCAAGTGCTTATCTGTCTGGTAGACTCTCTATACCAACTTATCAATTAGGGGTTGATACTTCGGGATTGATAATGATGCAGTAGGGGGAGTTGGCCTTCGATAGATCCCATAATTTCAAGGAGTTGCCTCTTCATAGTAGGGCTAACACCACCAAAGTAAACATTGCACTTTGTGGGATTTGCTTTGGGATAGATACTTAAACACAATCCTCTAACTTTCTCATCAACAATCTAGTGGATTTAACAATACCATTGCCGTCTATAAGCAAAATATAGGTCTATCAACTTGACTTTACCTCATCCAGGGTGTAGGCTTCTAAACACAAATATTATTTTGGGAGAGGATGATTAAGCTAACAATATTAAATTAGAAAAAGGAGTTCAATAGCAACAAAGGTAAAATCATCATAGTCTCACCATAGTTACAATGCTTAAGGAACAATCTGTCATACAATTTAATCAAGTTCAAGAGGGTCTAGTGATTGTATTTGTACCTAATTCAATACAAGCGCCTATTTTCATGGGACTAAATGAATTAAGGGCATGTTGTCCTTAACTTATTTTAAAATTAAAATTTCTAATGAGTTATTGTTATTATTCTAGTAGTATTAGTTAATACTTTCCATATTAATATTATTACTATTGTTGTTATTATTATTATTATCATTATTAAAATTTCATCGATCTGATAAGATAAGTTTTGAAAATAAACTGAGGAGAATAAACCTAAACTCATTATGCTTTGTGGTAATCAAGTTGATCCCAAGAGAGTTGAAACTAGTTTTAGGATTCAGTTCCCTTGTACGACTACTAGATATTCCAGTATTAGTTTTTACCTTTTTATTTTTCAGTTAGTTATTAAAATCAAGATTCAAGCACTAGGTCATTTAACTAAATCAATCCATTGTTGAGTTCTTGAGATTTAGCTAAATTTGATCCTAGAAAAAGAAACTACTTGCACATGTTAGAAATAATCAAATGATGATAAGGAAAACAATATAACAATAATTGACACAGAGAGTTATTAGGAATAAACCAATTTGACAAGGGTGAAATCCTCTGTTAATTACTCCTAGTTTTTTGGAACAAAACTACTTTAAAATAGAAAACTAAAACTAAGGTACCAATTTGACAAGGCCGAAATCCTTTGAATGATGAATTGCTCCTAGTTGTTTGGAACAAAACTACTTTAAAATAGAAAACTAAAACTAAGTTTGTAATCTAAAATGAAAACAAAGTGTAGAGCTCTCTCTTGTGTATAACTACCTTAGGCTCTAAAATGCATGAGGAAAAAGCATTCTTAGATATTTTTGCATATCCTATTAAATATGTGCACTCTAAGAAAGGTAATGATTGCTACATATTTGAAGCCTTAGCTTTGGAACATGGCTTTGTTGGTAGCAATGTTTGAAGAAGTGCACCTAAGGCGTGAGGGTTTGGGGGCTTTTTTTGATCCTAGGGAGGCGACATTGGCAATGCACACTAAGGTGTGCAAGTCTCTAAAGTGCGCGTCTTGCTAAAAATTAACTACCTGTATTTTTTTAATTTCATTCCAAAAATTCTGCAATCAATTGGAAGGAAAGGGAGGAGGGAGATAAGGTCAGATGTAATTTTGAATGGGAAAGGAAAGTGATGTATTTAGTGTAAGGAAAGAAATTTTGATTAACTATTTTTGGACTTTATTTTTAAAAATACAATAACTAAAGCTCAATGTTGAGAAGGAAAGGGAGAGGGAAAAGGGTTGTGAGAAGACCAATAGACATGAAGAGAAAAGATTATATGTTTTAGGAAGATCAAAAGGCAGTATTAGACTGGTAATATTGGCACCTCACTTCACCTAGGCATTTTTAAACACTGGTTGGCAGGGAACTGGCATGGCTGAGTTGCTAGGTCATGTTGCTTGCTGAATAATGTATTACAAAGTCTTCTTTGTTGATTTTAGTGGTAACCAGTATTTTGTTCATCACACTTGGTCTCAAGATGAGATGATTCAAGTTGTGTTGGGAAGGTTAGAAAGGGGTTTTTAACTTTTGTGTGTTACATTTTTCCAATTTTTATTTGTATCATGGTCGAAATTTGGTACTTCCAAATCAGTTGTGTCCCCCTGCACGATAAGGCCATGTTCCCTGCTAAATTCTTGTCCTGCTTGCTTTAAGCCTTGATTTCACTTTACTTTGCTTCACACCATCTTCTTTCTTCATGCAAAAGGTGTGTACTTATAAGATAAATCACAAGAGGAAGAAGTATACGAGAACATGATAATAGATCAAACCTAACCAATGCCAAATCCTTGATAACATATAGAATCAAGAGTGTAAATCATGAGGGCAATGTACTTTTTACCCATTTATCAACTCCGTTACACTTAAACTTTTGTTTGTTCCCAAGGAAGGTAAAACTCATGAACACATAATCAAGGGAGGGTCCACCCTTAAAATGAGGAGAATACAAAGATGTTATAATGAAATCACTAGAAATGTTGAGGAGCTAGGTTCTTGAAGCCAAAGCAAACACTACCAAGTTAGAACAAACAATGACAAGATTTTATGCCTAAAGTTGGAGAAAAAATCTCATCTTTTTTTATTTAGCATACTAAGTTTGAATCCCCCCCTTCTTAATA
This sequence comes from Tamarix chinensis, assembly GCA_030549775.1. Taxonomy (NCBI): domain Eukaryota; kingdom Viridiplantae; phylum Streptophyta; class Magnoliopsida; order Caryophyllales; family Tamaricaceae; genus Tamarix; species Tamarix chinensis. The sequence goes on from CM060172.1 coordinate 65,884,513, forward strand.
TCTTGGAACTCCCTGTGTGAGAGGCATTTATTTAATCACACAAAAGCCATTCTCATCCTACATGAGATCTCATAGGAGTACTTATTTCCTTATACGTTTTTTTATGGCTAGTATTTTTCCAGTAACCTTTGTAGTCTCAAAGGGGTATTCAACTGCCCATTTTTCTTTCATTTTTTTCCCTTCATATAAACAAAAGGGTAACAAGTAATTAATGTTTTTTGTCTCTCCTTCAAAAAGCACCTTTTTTTACATCATATATGATTTATGTTTTACAAGGCCAAAGAGTAGTGGAGTCATCATAGGAGTCCATGTACTAATGAAGCATATTAAATGTAGAACTCCTATCCAATTATCTCTGCATATTGAGCTCATTGTTTAGTGATTAGAAGTTCATAGTATTAAGGGCTATTAAAACTTTCATTTCAACTAAACATAATGGACTCAATGGCGTGCATATGCATGCTAACGAGTGAGTGTATCGTGCAAACTATTGGAGAATATAGCTCACATTGCCATATGAACATGAATAAACACATCTTATATTTCTCAAAATCGCAAATTTCTAATTTGCGTAAAACATAAGTAAAAGAAAAACAAGTAGATAACATTACAATTGATCAGTTGGTACTAGCATCCATTCAGCAAAATGTGACACCCTATAAATGGATACCTCCCCCCATGCTAAGTTCTTACATTGACCCAATGTAGATGAAGATATTGAGGACAGAAGGACCATGATGAATTGTTAGAAAGTGTTGAACCTTGTATTGATGGATGACACAAGAATGAATATTAAGCAATGCATTCAGTTGCCGCCAGTCCCTAAACATAGGTGGTTGTGTCGAAGCTTTTAGGCATTTTATTTTACATGCATGGAATAAAATATTAGTCATGGCATGCAATATCGGCCGATATCTATCAATCTTCTAGATCTGTCAATATGCAAAACAACAAAATGCAGCAAATAAAAAATTTCACAAATTTATAGCCAATATATTGCAAAATATCAGATATCAGATATCAGCTATATTTTGTGATATATCTGCAGAATCAAATATTTTAAAAAAAAATTAATAATTATCCAGCAATCCTCTCTCTTTTTTGAAATTAAATATTAATATTTGTCTGGATAAGTAATTAGGTACTATTAGTCAAGTAATGTAAATTTTAGTTTTTTAGTGTAAGACTAAGAGTTAGATTAATGTATAACAATTCAACAGCTGTTTTAGTTTTAACTTTTTGTAAATGTGTATAAATGTGATATAGTAATAATTTATTATCAATATTATTATTATTAGTTACCAAAATAATCAATTAACAAATGTATTGTAATTAGGATAATTTAATAATATATAATGAGCCATTTAAATACTTCTAATATATTATACAACACTAGTTTATTGAATGATTATATTTAAAAGATCGATAAATATGAATTAGAGCTTTTTATGAAATAAAAATTCACGCTGCAATGATCGCGGCACATAATTTATTGTTCATAACATTTTGACACCACACCCATAGTTTAATTGCATGGTTACATGATCACGCTTTAATCCTCTCTTTAAAGATTGTTTAGAAGTTGAACAAAGCATAACACTCCCTCTTGTGCACTTAGGTACCTACCGAACCCTGAAATTTCCCATTCTATATCAAAATTAAAGGAGAATTAGAAAAATAAAAACAAGAAGATTGAAGCTTGGTTTGCCTTCCAAGAAGTGCTCATTTAAATTCATGAGATCAACTCTTTTTTATCTCAATTATTGTTCATCGGTGTTTATAATGCCTTTGTTTCATTTGTTATACATGGTGTTTCGCATTAACAGATGCATCTTATTGTTTTGTGGTGCTTGTGGTAAAAATCTTCAAAGCATTTACCATCTTCATCATAGGAGCAGCTGACTTCTTTTTAATCTCCAACTCATTCCCTTTTCTAAGGGTAAAATGTGGATAGGTTTTGGGTGTCATGGCATATAATGCTAAATGTGCATCCTTATTTTCAGGAGGCTTATTCTTCACATAATACTGCCCAAGTAAATGCTTTGGGTTCTTCTTATTTGATGGCTTGAGTTGACCCTATAACAAATAGTTTTCAAAAAGGGAAATGTGTTAGCTTTAGACAAATCAAACTCAACTTTCTCATCCTCAACATTCAAAGAGAGCCTTCTTAACTTGAGTTACAACTCCAATTGTAATCAGGAAAGGCCTCCCCAAGGGTGGTTGGGATTTGAGAATCTTCTTCCCTATCTAAAATGATACAATCCACAGGAATGTAAAACTTACCGATCTTGATGGGTACATCTTCCAAAATACTAATTGAAGAAGCAATGATAGGCTTCTAATCCTCCCTTGTGCAAGCATATAGACAATGGTATCAAACTTGCTTTGGCACCCAAGTTGCATAGAGCATGTTAATTGAAACATCCCCAGTCACACAATGAATCTCTAGTCTTGGCCTGGAGACCTGCCAATTAAACATGTCCCCTCAATGGAAAATGTCAATTAGTATGAAAAAGTGAGAAAGTGTTCTATTTTTAGATTTCAGTCTACTCTATACCTTAGATTGAGTGGAAACATTTTCCATGTTTTGAAGTTTTATTCAGTTATGGAAACCTGGCTTGAGCATGCAATGTAATTGTTTTTCCTTTTGGCCTGTGCTATATTTCCTTTCTTCTCTTTAGTACCTGAATCTAGTTGCGATCTACCTCTGTCTACTGTATGCTTCTTGGAAGAGGTAGTTTCTCCGTTTAAGGAAATATTTTGAATTTCTTTCCTTGTGGACATGGTTAGTCTGGCTGTTTCTTCATCAGATACCCATCAAATTTACTTTCTAGTTTTTATCTATACCACTAGATTCACAACCAATTATTCTCTAGAGCTTAGAGTGTTTATATCTCATAAAAAGACCTCTCTGGGAAATAATTTCTGATGCAGGTTAGGCTACAAGGACGTAAGCTCGAGTTTGGATATTTATTTGATATTCTAAAACACCAAAATATTCTAAGATATTGTATCAAAATAACTTATTATCTTTGATCATTCTCCAAATAATACTAAATAAAAACGAATATTGATAAAATATGCAGGACCTAGAATATGGAACAAAGATCCAAACTTAAAGGCTTACATCCTCGTAGTCTGAACTGCATCACTATCCTCTATCTCTCCCTTGGTCCTGCATTGTGGGAAGCCTTGTGCTCAATGTTATTTAATTCTGCATGTTGTAGAGTTCATTATAACAGGCCTGCTACTAAAGTTTAGGACCATCTTCTTGAGCTAGTGTTTTTATCATATAAAGTACATCCATGGGAAACTAAATTTGTTTGTAACTTCTCATTGCCTCAGGTCATTACTGTCTATGGGGATTTCATCACCAACCATGAAGATCTAGTGTCTGAGAAAGGCGCTCTGCAAGTTTTGTTGGACTTGAAATTTGCCACAGATGTCCTTTCTGGTGGTGATTTGAATGCTACTGAGGGTGTATCAAAAAGTCCGGTTACAAAGTATGCTTTCAGAAGGAAGCAGGAGCAGAAGACCAAATCAGCCACTAGAGAGCATCTAGATAAGTTGGTCAAGCGATTCACTGAGAGGCTTGATCCAATTGATTGGCTGACGTAAGTATCTAGCTTGTTAGGTTGAATTCTGTGAAATATTATTCTATATTATCTAATAACTGTGTGTCGGGAATTGAAGCTGATGCCATACAAATTACAATCCCTGCCCTAATATCAAGTTTAAATCGCACAATTTGGGGATTTAGGTTATATAGCAAAATGTTAGGTTCCAGCAATTCAAATAGCACGGTGAGTAGAGAACAGGTAACAAATTAATATTTGAGAGAGCAGAAAGGCTAGATAATAGATTGATAAGAGTGGAAAGGCTTTACACCCAGGTATATGAGGTCCTGGTGCCCTTCCTATTCCACTCAATTCCCGCCTGCCTCCTCCCCTTCCCCAGCTACTAATAGAGGTGGCCAGAGCTCCCTAGCCTCTGACTCAAGATAACTGAAAAACAGAAGCTCCCAACAAAATACCAAACTCAGCCTAATTCAGCAAAACAGACTCTGACTTACTAATTTACATATTACAAAGAATAAGAAGACTCCCCCCTCGGGCTTTCATCTTGCCCTCAAGGTGAAAAGCAGGAACTGCTCTTTGATCGCTTCCCAAGATGGCTAACTTTTTTCATTTAATCAAAAACTCCAGCAGCCCTTTGGAATTGTACCTCATGTCAAGCACCAACTCCAACTCCACCTGTCACTCCATTTCTGCTGTAAGCACCGGGGTAAATGGCTTCACTTGCTGTCCTTCACCCACTACAGCCCTCAGCATTGACACATGAAACATCGGATGAATGGAAGTTGAATCTGATAACTGGAGACAATAAGCAACTAGCCCTACTTCGGCTAAAATCTGGTATGGGCCAAAATAACGTGGAGAGAGCTTCTCGTTCATCCTCCTTGCTAACGATATGCGCCGATATGGCTTGAGCTTTACAAACACCCAGCTACTGACTTCAAAATTCTACTCTATCTCTTCTTATTAGCCTAAACCTTCATTCTCTTCCGAGCTTCTGCATTCCACCTGAAACAATCTTTCTTTAGTTGAGCAGTGAGTGGGGCAGCAATGTGCCCAAAATGATGCACAAATTTAGGGTAATAACCTATTAAGCACAAGAATCCCCTCAATGCCTTCAAGATCTTAGGCTCCGGCCACTCCTTTATGCACTGAATCTTTGGTGGGATCTGCAACCACTCCTCAAAAGAAGACTATGTGCCCTAGATATTCAAGCTCCACTTGCCCAAACACACACTTCATAATGTTTACTAATAATGAGTGTGCCTTTAGGACCTCAAAAACTAGGTTGAAGTGGTTGACATGAGTCTCCATAATAGGGCTGTGCACTAGTGTATCATCAAAGAAAACCAACACAAATCTATGAAGGAAGGGACAAAGTACCTCTTTCATCAACCCTTGAAAAGTGGCTGAAGCATTTGTCAATCCAAACAACATTACCAAGAACTCGTAATGCCCCTCATGCGTATGGAATGCTATCTTAGGCACATCTTCTGAATGTACTCTAATCTGGTGATATCCCGATTTGAGGTCCAATTGTGAAAGAATTGTTGTTCTATGCAATTCATCCAGCAATTCATTTACTATTGGAATAGGAAATTTGTCAGGCATTGTAACTTTATTTAAGCCCTGATAGTCAACATAGAATTGCCAACTACCATCCTTCTTTTTCACCAACAGTACGGGGCTAGAAAAAGGATTGTGGCTCGACCTAATCAATCTGGCTTCCAACATCTCCCCTACCAATCATTCAATTTGGGGATGTCTCTATATTTGGGGGTACCAATAAGGCCATACCCTTACCTGCGCAACTCTGGGCAGCAGGAGAATTCTATGATCTGACGCTCGAGGTAGGGGTAACCCTGTTGGTGCCTTCAGTACCTTTGGAAATTGATTCACCATAGCTTGAGTAAGTGCCGGAATACCTGCGGAATCAATTGGTGTTCTTGCCATAGCTTGTAGAGCCTGAAATTCCAGCAATATACCCTGTCCAGTCTTTCGTAGGGTGCGAATAACAACCTTCAGTGACACCTGAGATTTACACAATTCTGCACCCCCTTTAGCATTACCGGTGTACTGTCTACGTGAAACTTCATCCACAAAGCCTTCCAGCTTATCTGCATAAATCCCATGTTTTCCAACCGCTACATCCCTAGTACTATGTCCATGCTCCCTAAATCCAAAGGTAGGAAAGCCTCAACAATTTCCACCTTTAGCAATGACAATCTTATCCCATATATATATATATATATATATACCCTCTATTATTATTGAACTCCTTGTCCCCATGAGCACTTTGTATTTTGTTGTTTTGGATAGGGGTAGGTTTATTTTCTAGACCAGCTCACGGCTAACAAAGTTATGAGTTGCTTTGAAGTCCACTAACACCACAACCAGCCCCCCTTCAACTTCATGATTCGGGGTGAAGTAAATGCAACAACAAAATTCATAGAGAGTTTGACGTTACATGCCACTTGTTCGATTAGAACCCCATATGTGTCCACTTCCTCTAGTGGCACTGCTTCTTTAGTGAGAATTGGTGAATTGTCAAGAGGGATGGCAATAGGTCCTGGACCCGACCTATACCTATTAGGCTTGTTTTATTTTTAGTAGGTTTGGGTTCATGATTTTTAGATCTGACGGGTGTGGGTCGGATCTGAGTCTAAATATCTAAATGGATCTAGGTTTAGGTCCACTAGTCTTAGACCTAGACCCAACCCAACCCAGACCTGTTTAGTATATATGTATGTGTATATATGTACATATATAAATATATACTAATATTATGTTTATATCTATGTCGTAATCTTGTTTGATATCCTTATTTATTTTTTAAATTTTATTTTTGTGTATTCGTTATAAAAATTATGTATAATATTTTATTCAAAAAGTATTAAAACACCATTTAAAGAGTTAAAGTAACTATTTTAAAATTTTTATCTTTTTACTCGGAGAATTTTTTTAACAAAAAATACATATTTAGCTATATAAAACATAAATGTGTTTATATTTACTTAGATTATTAAAATTTTTTTAATAATAGTCAGACCTATTTAGAACGTATTTACCTGCTAGACCTGATGGGTCTGGGTCTGGGGTTGAATTTTTAAGACCCGATAGGTCTAGGTCGGGTTTGGATCTAGGTAATATAAATAGGTTTGGGTCTTTTTCTGTCTGAACCCGACCCATTACCATCCCTAATCATCAACCAAGAGTAGCTGCAACATCCGATTTTTACGGACATGACCTAGAAAAAAATCACTCATCACACCTGAAATAGAGTCCCCATTCATGCGGGTGCCGGATCTTAGAATCCATCAATCTCTTAGCCTCTAGTGTTCATCGTCCCGCTGCGATCTCCTGTATGGCGCAACCTGTTAACAGTTTGTCTTAACAGGTTGGGTTGCAATAAGTTAGGTTCGATGTATGTGTTGTTTTGTGGCTGCTGGCTTTTGTGGCTCTAGCTCAAGTTTGTTGGCTCCTCAATTGTGGCCCTATTTCTCCATGTCAAGGTCACCTTATTCTTGTCTTCCATCATTTGGGTCGCCTCCATTGTCTCCATCAATCCTTTGGGCTTTATCATCCGAACCTCAGCTCTAATCTTTGGTTTCAACCCATTGAGGAAGGTCCCTTCCAGTACCTCCTCTGTAAGTCGACCCTACAACGGAGCAATGAGGAGCTCGAAAGTCTCTAGATAATCTTCCACTGATAAAGTCTGCAACATCGAGATAAATTTTTTGCATAGGGATCCCTTATATTTCGAACAAAACCTGGTGAGGAACACCTCTTTGAATCCCCTCTAGTGTTTGAAAAGGCCTAAGGCACACCTAGGCAATAAAGTTCCTAGAGCCTAGGCGCTAGGCATAAGGCGAAAGCATTTGCCTAGGCGAAGTGAGACACCACTATTGCCTATCTAATAATAATACATAATCGTTCTTCTTCAATATCATGTCTATCGGTCTTCTCATGACCCTTTTCCCCGCCCTTCGCTTCTCAACAAGAGATTTAGTTATTGTATTTATAAAAATAAAGTCCAAAAAAAGCTAATCAGAATTTCTTTCTCTACTCTAAATGCATGTCTTTCCTTTCTTATGCAAAATTATATTTATTGGTCTTCCTATAACCTTTTTTCCCTCCTAAATTATGTTAATTAGTCCTCCCTTACCTCCATTTCCTTCCTAATTGATTGCGTATTTTTTGTTTAAATGAAATTATTACCTAAAAGTGGTTAATTTTTGGTAAGGCACACACCTTAGAGCCTTGTGTGCCTGAGCGCCTTAGTGCATCTTGCCCATGTCGCATCACCTAGGATAAAAAAAGCGCCAAGCCTCTGTGCCTTAGGTGCACCTTTTCAAACACCGATCCCCTCTAGGTCGTGAATTTCTTCCCATCCTCCATATACTGTAACCATGCCAAAGCTTTGCCTTCCATGGCGATTGCAACTACCCCTAGCTTCTCAACATCATTCATTTTATTTATGTTAAAGAATCGTTCAGCTCAAAACAACTAACCATCTGGATCAGCACAGTTGAATATAGGAAATTCTAACTATCCGGTGGAGAGAAAATCAAAGCAACGGTTGTCTGTGTGAGGAGCTCCCTGCAATTCCATTGAAGTAGTCGAGTTTGGTTCGCATACCTTGGTGGTTCTCCTATCTCTTGGATTAGCGGACAAAGCCTCCCCATTTCCTTGTTCCAACAATTGTTCCAGTTGCCTTCTAATTTCCTACACTGCCTTCTTCAACAATGGTAATTTCCCGGTATCCTCCCGAATTGTCTCTATCTCCTTCTGCCATGCCTCTTGGATGACCTCCAATTTCTCCTCAATACTTCCATTTTCTTTTGAGTCATGTCTTCCGGTGACATATAGCTTTGATACCAAAGTGTTAGATTCCAGCAATTCAAATAGCACGGTGAGCAGCGAGCAGGTAATAGATTAATATTTGAGTGAGAAGAAAGGCTAGATGATAGATTGATAAGGGAGGAAAAGAGTTTATACCCAGGTATTCGAGGTCTTGGTGCTCTACCTATTCCACTCAATTCCTACCCACCTCCTTCTCCTATACAATTAAATATCGGTACTGATATGCAATATCGGTTAATATTTATTGGATTTGGGTCAGCCGGTACGTGAAATTGGCAATATGCGATGATTTTAGAATTTTGCATATTTATGGGCAGGATATTGGTTATTAACCAATATTTGGCAATAATTTACTAATACTTACCCGTTTTTGGCGATATTTTTTAATATTTTCTAATATTTGTTATGTGAAAAAAAAAATCACGATGCAATAACTGTGATATATAAAATATTGTTCACGACACTTAGAGACCGAGACACCGCAGCTTCTATTTTATTGCTTGCCTTCTCCCCTTCCCTGACTACTAATAGAGGTGGGCCTGGTGGGCACAAATTCCTAGCTTCTGACTCAACATAACTACCAAAACAGAAATCCCCAACAAAATAACAATCTCATCCTAATTCAACAAAACAGACTCTGACTCCCTAATAGACAAATTATAAAGGATAATAAGATAGTTGAGTTGGACCAGCTATAACAGTCAGCCTTTTCATTTTTTGCCCCTCTTCACGTAGGTGTATTTGATTATGATCCTATCATAATTTCAGTCCCTAATTTGCCTTGTAGACTGTAGCCATTTATGCAGCCAAAGTGGTTTAAAGCGAGAAAAAAAGACAATATAAACTAAGCAAGGCTAGACAGTTTTCCAAGCTCATGAAACACCATATACTAAAACGATCATAAGATACATGGAAGGTATGAGATCCTAAGTGACTAAAGATTATCTAATGGATAGTTAGAAAAAGTAAATTTTTGCATCTCCTGTTGCTTGCAGCTGACTTTATGTTCTTATAGCTCTTAAGAGACTGTACTGTGTATTATGTGCTTGGACCCTGTTTGATTATACAGATGTGAACTTGAGGAGTTCTTGGCTGTTGGCATTTCTTTCAAAGTTAATATTTTCTCTGGATAGTTGGAGCACTCCAGGATACATTGTGATGGAAGGTCCATGATACAGAATGTGACGAATCAGATTTCCACCCAGCATTTGTTTCTCGATGCTATTTTAATATTAGTATTCTTTGGCTGTTTTGACTATGGATCTGTACTTCTTTTTTGAATAGCAAGAATATGACTATTAATGAATTAATTCATTGTAGGTATGAGCCATACCTCTGGGAGAATGAGAGGCAATCCTATCTAAGGCATGCTATTCTCTTTGGTTTCTTTGTCCAACTCAATCGGATGTACACCGACTCAATGCAGAGATTACCAACAAATTCTGAGTCAAACATAATGAGATGCTCCACAATTCCGCGCTTTAAATATCTTCCTATCAGGTTAAATTTATTTTCTTGCCCATTTATTGAGTTTCATTGAATTTCATCCTCCAATACACCTGCTGAAAGGGCCTGCCCTGCTTCAGATTCTGATTCTAGCTCTAAACTACATGCATCTGTTTATCTAATTACTTTTTTTTTATTGCTGTTTTTCTAGTGCACCCGCACTGTCTTCAAGGGGAGTTACCAAGACACCTTTGCGGACATCTTCTGATGATATGTCATCGAGAAGTCCATGGAGAGCTCATACAGATGGAGACCTCTCCCAGGGAATTGACTTCAACAGCAACAACAGCCTTGGGGTAGCAACCCCGTTCTTGAAATCCTTCATGCAGGTTAGTCATCACCTGTATCTGAATTTTCACTTTCTCTGCATTCAGCAATAAACCCTTTAGCAGGACTAGAGGATAGCGTGAACATGTTAAACTACAGTTTTCTCTGAACTGGCTCTTAGTTGGGAAAAAAAAAAGAAAAAAAAAGAGACATCATTTTTGGGTAAAGATGACGGAAGAGAATGCACAGTGATACAGTTAATACGAACAGAAACTTATAAACTAGCACTCTTGTTATCACGTCTACCATAGTTCACGGTTTCAGCTTGCACTTATCTAATGGGATGCCAAATTTGCATATCACAAATTACATTATTTTCCAAGTTTGTTATCGGAACCCCTTTCAGTCAACATGTGCGAATCCTCATACTCAATTTAAATACCTACTGTTTCTTATATCAAGGCCTGGTGCCAGTGAGGTATTCATAATGAATATCCCTCTTGAAATGAGCTGCTGACATGATTTTGGACTTGTCTGAATTTGGGGGTGAATGTTGGACACCGACGATACTTATGCTGTTTTTTATCTGTATTTTACACCAGAGATAACTATTATTAGACTAAATCAATTTCACATCGGTTTGAGTTAAATCAGTTTATTGTTCACTGATCTTAAGAAAATTATCTAGTATTTTTTTTTTTGATCCAATCGAAAAGTTTAAATATTCGACAGATTATTTGAGATCAATTTAAAGTTTCGGATATTCAAAGTTGTAGATAAAACTTTTTACTGGGTATCCAATATCCTAAAAGTTTTTCTTGGATACCAAATACCTACCACTGGCCAAGTATTCTATAATGTAGGCAGAATCATGAATTCATTTCTAAAGCTGAAGTGTCTTTGAATCTGTTATTATGGTTTAATTGTTTCTTCCCAGGAAAAATAACAGCTTGAATGTTCTTCTGTAACCAGGTCGGCAACAGAATACTGACAGATGCGCAGGTGGGCAGGTTTAAGGATAGGTCAGCTGCTGCGATGTCAACGTTTGGTGATATTTTGCCATTTCAGTCGCAAAGTTTTCTCTCATCCCTAACTACAGCTAGAACCGACTCTTAATTGAGAAGCACGACTAGCATCACCTAAATCATCTCTTAAAGAAGAGGTCAATGGAAATTGACATTTGGAGGCTCCAAAACAGTTGGATAGATGTTTTGGTGTTGAGAACCATCTCTCTCATAAGGGAATTCGATCCATGGTTGCTGGTGGATAGGCATCAAGCTTCTTGCTGAATTGAAAGGAAAAAAGGGGATAATCTGAAGTATTTTACGGGGGAAAAAAATGTTCCAGAGATGCATTTGCAGGACAGCATATTATGGAAAATTTTATTTCTCCTCATTAACTGCGCGTAATTATGCAAGCTGGGCTAAGCGTATTCTGCTGGGGTGCATTCTTTCGAGGCTATTATTGAACAAGCTGCTTAGGGTAGATCACCTAAATTGATGTCTGCAAGCGTGCTTTTTGGTGTCTCAGCTAATCTCTGCGGACAATTTTTTTGGTTCAGGATGATATGAAGTTGTGATTCTCACAAAGATCACCCTTGAGTCTCTGCCTGCCCTCCTTATAAACACTTTTTATCTTTTATGATGGCGATGACAAAATTACTGCAGATTATTCTTGCAGTTGTTGATTTCTTTTCCTTTTTCATAAACAAAATTTCATAGGTCAGGTAGATTGTGCCATAGTGTGGAGGAACTGTGATACATCCATTGGTAAATATACCCTAATGATAGTGATGTATTTAGATGAGTGGCTCCGGCAATTGGTTGGGACAATGATTGTTTTTGTAGTTATAATAGAAGCATATACATACATTTAGAGAAATAAGTATATTATTTGTTAAGCTATTTGGACAGTGGTCACAGATCTTGAATTCTTTCTTATACGTAGAATATTATAGTCGTGTATGTCGTGCAGCTCACCTATACTCAATATCAAAGTTGTCTTGAATGTGTCTGGCATTTATCCTTCTGCTTAATGTTTTCAATTATAAAATTTTATCTAGGTTAACTTTCTGCAGCTTACACATGGTTATTTTAGTTGCTGTTTTTCAACTCATTCTGTTGGTTGTGACAAAAATGAGAGAAGAGTTGCAGCTGCGTTTGTCCACATTGCAACTACCTGACCAATGGGTACTACAAGGTTGGTGAGTTTCTATTTTCTACTCCTTATTTATATGTTATTAGCTTCATGTTTACCCGCAGGCAACTATGCTGTGCACTAGGAAGCTTGATGTACTCCATTTATTTATTTATTTTTGTTTTGGATAATATGATATTTCTTCCTTTTTCAGTTGCATTGTTGGGATATTCTAATTCTGACTTTTACTGTTAAGTACGGTTAGTAACTTTATAGATTAAAATAAGTTGGAAGCTAATACCAAGCGTGGTAGGATTTTGTTTACCAATTATTATGTAAAATTAGTGATGTTACATATATCCGCATGTGAGCTTTCATCCTTCAATAATCTACCGTTATTATCATGTCAACCTGGCAGCATTTCTGGGTTTCTAAGACTACTTTTTCTGAACATGCTTTATTATTTTATTTTAATTTTTTGCCACAAACATGACATTTTATTGTCCTACAGAGCTAGGAATTCAGTTGACCCTATGTAGAGGAGTCATGAATCATTGTTTAACAAATCTCCTTGTGTTATCACCGTTTTCTTTACTAGTTGGTTTTGTTTCACAAATATCCTTGTGCCTTTTCTGTTTCTTTATTAGCTGCTCAAAAAGGTTGGAACTGTCTACGAAGAAATATGAGAAGATTCATGATATGAATAACTTAATAGTGGTGATGTTGCTTGCAATATACTTACTTTGATTTTTATTCCACGGACTGAGCTGCCTACTGTCAGTGGTTTAGCTAGGGGTGTTATTATGATATCACGGGACATTATAAAATAGGATTTAATATTATTAATTATAATATTTTTATACATTTTTTAATATTTTTATGTTATTTATTTTTTACATTATTAGAATTTTTTTTACAAATTAAAAAAAAAATGTTCTATTATGTCAGTTCAACTAAAAAAATTAAACATTAAAAATTATCATTTTAATTATCTAAAATTAAAATAAAAATTACTAAAATAAAATAAAAATTAAAACATATAATATAAATAAAATTATTTAAGATACATAATATTTAAATAGATGCAAGCCAAATATTATAATAGTTAAATAAAATTTATCATCATTGGGATTTGATGCATATGTTGATAGGAAAAGGGTACTCACTATGGGATTTGAATTATACTGAGGTTTTTTTATTTTTTATTTTTTATCGTCTACTGTTTTATAAAGGATTTTGCTTGTTTGAAGTCCAAGATGTAGGCATGTAAGGTGATGTAGATTCAAAATTTAGGGACATCACAAATTGAAAATTGGTGTTTCAAAGATCTACTACTCGTGTTTTGTGATCTAATCCAAACTTTCAGATATGGATGGGATCATTAATTGTTAGATGATATTCGATTCTATAATTTTTATGAACTATATTAATAAACATAATAACCCAAAAGTGTTAATAATACATGATAATTACAATACAGCAACTTATAAGTCCATATAAAAATATAATATACTATAAAATTGGTACCTCCATTAGCAAATTAATAATAAAATAAAAAGCAATAATTGACCCTAACATAGCAAAAAGTCATGAAAATAGAGGAGTAAAAACTATTACTACAGGAACTAAAAAATCATTCTTTGTATCCATAAATTATGGATATTCTAAATAAGCTATGAATAAAGTGAGTCTAGAGAAGGGTTGGAAGCTTAGTACGCGAGAGAGAGAGAGAGAGCAAATATCCAAGGAGTAAATATTTTCTTTCCTCTTTCCGAGAAATTTTATTCATCACTAGAAATGCCAAATATAGATGACAACCTGTATTATGTGTGGGAGGGAAGCAGACAAAAAGGATGAAATTGAAGGATGTAGAAGGGGTAATGGAAAATGAACACATGTCGTGTCTCCGCAATCCGACATTGAATTGTTATTTTCTGGCGCGGCTTCTCTTTCTATGGAGCGTGGATTTTTGGGGCTGCGTAGGAAAGCGTAATTTTGGTTTACGCCAAACTTCAAGAAATTAGGGGAGAAAAAAAAAAGGGAAAAGAATAGTCAACATTCAAGAGGAAAAGCCTGAAAGAATGGAAGATTGATATGATTTATTCTTATTATTCTGAGAGAATGAGACATATAGAACTGAAATGAAGGATCGACGTGTGATGTCTCTTCGTTTTAGCCACGAGACAGAGAGAATGAGAGAGACGTACGGCGGAAACATGAGTATATCTCACAGTGCAGAGTGTTGGCACTGTCCCATAAATGCTGTTATCTCTCTCTGCAAGCATTTGCTGTGTAATTTTGAGTATATCTATACCATTATTTTATAGTTGATCATGAGTCGCAATGGCAGTCCTCCCTGCCCATACCGAATTAAATGCAGGCAAAGGGGAAGCAGGAAAGCATAGGGTGGGGAGTCCATTACTCCCTGCCTTTACTGTGCTGCCACTGACGGACCACACAGCCACTTCTTCCGTCCCAAGAGGTGAAATCCCTCGCCCCAAGACTCCCAATCTGTCTGCCCGACGGCCTTATTAAAGGAGGTAAATCACGGTAACTCAACGGTTAAAGGTCTAATGCCTCTTTTGTGGTGCCCAGAAGGAGTCACTCCTACATTAGAGGGTTGAAACTCCCACATTGCGACTGTCACGAATCGAACTTGGATCTCCTGTCCCAACTAACCATGCCTTAACCATTGAAGTAAGTCCATGCGGGTACTTCTTCTGACTTCTAATTTTTGGTACGAGGGTGTTAAATACACACCCTCACCTTCTTTTCTAACTTCACACTAAATACAATTTAAATTTTGTAACTTTTTTTATCTCTCTATCCCTCTATTTTTCACACATTTTTCTATCGTCTAACTTCACACTTTATTTTAATTCACTCCAATTAAATATAAAAAATTGTTAAAAAATTTCATGGATTATTATCTCACCAAAATTGAAATTAAAAAAATTATGTTAATTATTTTTTTTAGTGAAATTAAAACTTACGAGTGAACCATCTGTATACTTTAGTAAATGTACGGGTGAACCACCGGTTGAGAGTATCTTATGGCAGGTGATTCATTTGACGGACAAACCACTTGTTTTTGTAGGCCATAGAACGGGCCACTTATTGGTAATACCTAGCAAGCCTATAGGTAGTCCTATAATTTATATTTTTGTTATAAATCGGATAATCGCTATACCCTACTAAAATATGATATATTGCATGATAGAACATTAGTTTTTTTGATGTGCAAATTGTATTAAGCATTTTCATTACATTTTAATCATTTGATTAATAATGATAGTACGAAATTTAATAAAATGGAGCATGTTAATTTGTATAGATTTTTATATGTACGAAAGTATGATAAAATGGGTTTTATGCTAGAAATAAAGTATATATGACTAACATATTATGTCGAACATACTCAGGCATATTTTTTTAACAAAATTGTTACTATTGTATGTCCCAGGGACAATTATCATTTAATCGTATCGTAATTTTTATTTCGATAAAAATACCTAACATGTCTGATTTATTGTTAAGTATGAAGGTACACAATTTGATATTTAGAAACATATATTTTAGTATGATTATCATTATTATATTTTCTAGGGGTATTTTGTTCATTTTAAGTATATCGTGATATTTATTCCGATAAGTGTGTTTGATATGTGTTATTTATTATTGAGCATGGGAATATGTGATTTGATATCCTTAAAACACAAGTTAGGAATGCTCAGGCATATTTTTTTTTAACAAAATTATTACTATTGTGTGACCTAGGGGCAATTATCATTTAATTGTATTGTAATATTTATTTCGATAAGAATACCTAATATGTCTAATTTATTGTTAAGTATGCAGGTACACAATTTCATATTTTAGAAACACATATTTTAGCATCATTATCATTATTATATTTCCTAGGGGTATTTTGTTCATTTTAAGTATATCATGATATTTATTTTGATAAGTGTGTTTGATATTTGTTATTTATTATTAAGCATAGGAATATGTGATTTGATGTCCTTAAAACACAAGTTAGGGTTTTATATGCTAAATCATGTACATGGGTAAAATGATAATTTGGTGTGTCTTGTAATTTATTTATTAAGTTTTAGCATTTCTAAGAAAATTAATAAATAAAATAAAATTTGTATTTAAAATGGATGATAATATGGTAATTATGGCCTTTGGGGCATTTTGTCACTTTTGACCTAATACACCTAATTTGAACAATTGGATATAGGATGAACTTAGTGTATTGATGGGCTTATCTTAGTGATGATTTTAACTCTGACTTGGGTTGTTAACCTAAGGGTTACATTGAATAATTGAATATAAATGAAATGGTTAAGTATGAAGTTGGAATCAGTTAATATATTAATACTTAAAGTGAAAGATCTCAAGTTGGGAATGGTTGCTTTCTAGGGTTAACTATCCTAGAGACTAGGTAGGAGCCATTGGTTTATTTTAGTTGTCTTTATGCCCCAATAAAGTCCGAATCTACTCAATAGGTGACCAATTGGCCCTATAAGAAAACACTCAGTACCAAACCAATTCACTCCTACCGTTCCAGTACCAAGTGCTAAGGCTAAGGAAAACATTCACAATAGTGTTAAATAAACCAAGGTTCATAAATACGGAATCAGAGTACGAATACATTCTTATATAATTCAAAATACTAGAGATAGTTTTTCAGAGAAGAAAAATGGTGACAATAATAAAATTGTTTCTAGAGTTCCTATAATTAAAAGAAA
Organism: Tamarix chinensis; assembly: GCA_030549775.1. NCBI lineage: Eukaryota > Viridiplantae > Streptophyta > Magnoliopsida > Caryophyllales > Tamaricaceae > Tamarix > Tamarix chinensis. Next base: position 65,901,614 of record CM060172.1, read on the forward strand.
ACAAGAATAATAATCTCAAATGGAAAAAATCGGCCACGCACTCCTAGGACTTGAATCCAGCCCAATCATCACTCGGCCCCACCTGATGTCCCATAGACATCAATGGCATCATAGAAAGCACCACCCACCTGCAACACGTCAGACGAGCCTTCTACTCGTGGGAATGAGTAGCACCCATAAAAGGGATGACCAGTATGTTACATATTGAGTAAGGTAACCGAACACTAAGGCCCACACATAACCACATAAAATCAGGTAGGATAATAATCAACTTACAATTTCAAACCTACACATATAATACATACAAACATACGGAGTATTATACAACTCATAATCATCAAGCCCACACATAAGGCCCAAAAAGTCTAGATTAATTAGTTAATCAACCTTTATCGAAAGTCGATTCACACTATACTTTTTATTAAATCCATGCGAGTACAGGAACACCCCACTATTATAACTGGTGGGCCGGTCACACATAAACCATCATGCCCTAACCACTATTACTACCGGTGGATCGGTCACATATAGGGTAAAACTCTAACCACTATTATAATCGGTGGATCGGTCACATATAGCGTAAAAACCCTAACCACTATTCCTAACCGCTATTCCTAACCGGTTTCTATTCGCATAGTGTTCCACTATAAGTAATTAGTGTCTTTTATTTACCTTTTGAGATCGGGATCCCTCATTATTATAACCGGTGGGCCGGTCACATATAGAACATCTTGCCCTAACCACTATTATAACGGGTGGATCGATTACATATAGGGTAAAACCCTAACCACTATTCCTAACCGGTGGATCGGCTGGTCCCGTCTCAATATCTTCCGCTTTAAGTAATTAATATCTTAAGTATCTTATTCACAAGCTTTAACCCAAACATGCATGACTAACTCCTACTATTCTTATCCTCCAAACCCTAGTTGACCAAACCATACCATGGAAACCATTACCAACCCTAACTTCCACGTAAATCCTAACTCCCATGCAACCATTAACTCCCACCCTAGCTCCACGTAAACCCTAGCTCCCATGCAAACCATTCACTCCTATACAAACCCTAAAATCAACATGCAAACCCTAACACTACCATGTAAACCTTAACACCTCCATTCAAAACCTTAATACCGCCATGCGAACCCTAATACCACCATGCAAACCCTAATACCACCATGCAAATCCTAACACCTCCATGCAAAACCCTAATACCACCATGCATGCAAACATTAAATCCATGCCAACCCCCAATTCCATGCAAACATTATGACACTCCCATCATATTTTTACAAACCCTATCATTCATGTATTATGGGCCACACCATACAATAATATTACAACTCCAACACATAATACACATGCTACAAATTAATGTACGATCTTACCTTAACTCCATATCATGCTGTACATATGATAGACATACCAATACACATAAAATATATTATAATTCACATCACATGGCATATAAAGCACATAATACACAAATGGCCTTAGTACTCCCTTACCTAAAATGTCACCGGTCTTGAAGCACACTCCTATATCTCTTGAGGGCTTTGACTGGGCTCACCCATTATGGGGGAAAAACTGGAATTAAGTTCCCTAAAAATACTATTATTTACTAACTTACCCTAAAAATAGGATCTTAATTAAAATAATACTATACTAAAATTAACTATACAAAATACTACTAAAAATACTAATAATAATATTAATGTAATTCAAAATGAAAGGTGATATAAGGGTTTCTACCCTTCACCAAAATAATGCTAATAATGATAATATTAATAATAATAATAATAATACTAATAATAATAAAAATATTAGTAATAATAACAATAATAATAATAACTTAAGCCTAATTAAAACAAGGTAGGGTTTTCGACCTTACCCCCAAATAATAAAAGTACTATTCAATAATAGTAATAATAATACTAATAACATATATTACTTATAATGATATTACAAATAATAAAGATAATAATAATATTATTAATAATGGTACAAATAGTAATAATAATAATAATAATAAAGTACAATCCTACGAAACCTTAACCTAAAATAGGGCTTCGACCCTTCTAGATAAATATTAGAAATAATAAGATAATACTGCTACTACTAATAATAATATTAATAATGATAATAAAAATTATAATAATACAAATAAATGCTTATAATTTGAAGCTAACCACTTAGTTAACTTAATACTACTCTCAACCTTGCCTAGAAAATTTTGCATTAATATTACATCCAATAATAATAATAATAATCGAATAAACATTGAAAATTGGCATAAAAATAGAATAAATTTAAATAAATAGGGGGAAGGGCTAAGAGGGTCTAGGGTTTCACCTTGAGTCGGCAGAGATGGGTGGCACCGACGATGGTGCACGGCGGCGGCAGCGGTGGCGGAAAAAGAGGGTAAAAAGGAAAAAAGTTGGGGTTTTAGAAGAATAGATGGAGAACAAGGGTGGTGATTGAAGTGCTGGTGGTAGCCTAGGCTGAGAGGAGTAAAGTGAGGGTGGTGGAGCGGAAAGGGGTGGTGGCGCACGACAGTAGAGGTGGCGCCTGAAAGGAAAAGATAAAGAAAAATAGGGGAGGAGAAGGATAAAAGAGAAAGGAAGGTTATGGCTAGGTGGAGGAGAATTAGTAGCAACTTTTGGGTGGTACAGAAGGCAGTAAAAGTGGTGGATGAGGTGGCAGACGATGGCTCGAAGGTTGTGGGGTAAAAATTTTAGTTTTGATGGGCAGGGAACTCGCATGGCTGTGGTGGCTCGTGCGAGAAGAATCGAGGGAGATGGGTGGCTTAGTTAGCTAGAGGGAGGTGTAGGAAAGACTTTGGTGGGTAGAGGTGGCGACGTAGTTGGCTAACAGCGAAGGACAGTTTTCTGAAGTTGCGGTGGCGCACAGGTTAGCTCTTAGGGTTTTGGGGAAAGAAATTTCGAAAACACAAAAAAAGGGTATTCATAGATTTTAGAGGGAATGGTAGGGTTCTAGGGGTCGGTAGGAGGGTACTGTATGCTGGGTTTGAGGTGGTCGGCTACGTTAATCAGCCGGCACAATTTTTGGTCGGGGTTGACCCTTCACGAAGGAATAGGGAGAAATCGAGCGAGAGATGAGGAAAATAGATTATACCAAGTTGATTTGTAAGTCAAGGGGAAGATAAAGAGGGGAGAAATAGCCTACCAAGTCAAGCATGGACAGTAGCCCCATTTTCGGGGCTTGAAGGTGCAGGTCAACGGCGAAGGAGGAAGGAGGTGAACCAGGCAGCTGACGTCAGTTATAATGTTTTAAATGGAACGACGTTCTAGGGAGAAAAGACACAAAACACAACATTTCAGTTGCCGAAGGAAGGAAGAAAGAACGGCGCTGGGCCGTGGGAGAATAAGAAGAAAAGGATTGGGCCGCATCGGTAGGCCCAATCGGTAGGAAGAGAAAAAGAAAAAGAAGAAAAGAAAGAAAAGAGAAAGAAAAAAGGAGGGAAGAAAAAGAAAAGGGAAAAAGAAAATTTAAGTGGTTTGGGGTTAAATAAATTAATTAGAATATTTTGGAAATTTAAAATAGAAATATTAAAATAAAATAATATTAAATTTCCTTTTTAGGCTAATTTAGGGTTTTTAAAAGATTTTTTCTAAATTCCTTTTTAATTAGTAAAAAGCCCGATTTTTTCCTTTATAAAAAATATTCATAAATTCCTTATTAATTTGCCCTAAATAAATCCTTCTCATATAAAATAAAATAAATAATTAATTTAATTTCTTAATAAATTCTTATTTAATTATATTTCTTAAAATAAATATTTTTGGGGCATTTCATAAATTGAGGAAACTAAAAAAGATAACAAAGACTTTTCTTATGGAATCATAGGCTTAACATGTTTATTATGATCATCAAATGACATACCTGCATTAAACCATCAAAGTAATAATTAGGCATACAATATAACAAGAAATTGATCCCAAACATATATCATTTACAAATCTAATATACAATTTCAGCAAAGCATGCTTCCCAAAATTCATGAAAATAAATTGTTTAATATTATATTTACATACATCATTTATCTAGGCCGTTTTATGTTGTAGTGTCTATCTTTCTTATGTATAAAATTTTATTCAAGTACACAAAACATTTCTTTGTGATCATTCCACACAAAAACATTGTTACTAACATCATCAATATTAAATGAGGAAGGTAGGTTGGTACTTAAAACATTTTCCCTTTCTATATAATCATCCCATTTCTTTGTTGTCACGACCATATACCATTGTTTATGTAATGGATCAATAATATATAACACTTGATTGACTTGTGAGGCTAATATAAACTAGTCATTTGTTTGATTAAGTCTAGAAAGATCACCCTTGTAAGCCCTGTTTCCTTTGTAGAAACACCATTTTGATTTTCAACCCATTCAACCAAATGAAGAAATCCCAAAGGAGGTGTAATCTAATATCCATCTATGCCCATATAATACCTCATAATGCATAACTAAAATTTTGTCAATTACTTGAATTTTATATGCTTATAGGTATATACTCATGTGATTATAAATATAATCAGTATTGAGATCAAACCCATGTGATGTCAACCACTTTGAAAATGAGTTATTTTGTTTCTCTAATGATCATTTCTCACTTTTAGATGGATTCAAAGCCTATATTATATCCATGTGTTGCTACACAAATGGTTAGATATCATTTTGTATTATGAAGAGTGAGCTTATCTTAATGTATTAGAATCATCATTAATCTTAAGCATCCTAAATCCTTTTATCCCCTTTCCCATTATCTCATATATCAAAATGTCATAGTTAAGTAATACTTATGGTATTAGCATTTGATAAGAATTCAAAACAAAATTCATTCACCTCCCCCACTAGATAAAAATAAAAAATACATCATTTTAGCCCGCTAAGATTCTTTACATATCCTTTTAAGAATTTCATAAACCTTCAAAATAAATACATTTAATACAAATTAAATGACCCATATTATCTACCCTCCAAGACAAAGTGCACAATTAAATACATAATGATTAAAAAGAAAGATAGAAAGAAGTAGATCTCAAGCTAATTTAGTATAATCATGTTATCTCCCTACAATGTTTCCAACTTCTAAAGGTCCATAACATTAAAACATATTTCCTTTGTACATAAACAAAATCAAGTGATGACACTACAAATAGGATTGGGTAAAATAGAGTGTATAACTACTAGAAACAAATCTTGAATGAGAATATAATGATCATGTAATTTCATACCCACTAACTTCAAATTTCTCATTAAAACAAGGTTCTTGATTATTAATGAATATCTCCTTTCAGAAACTTCACTTTGTTTAGACACTCATACATATATATTTTATAAGGAGTATAGTATGTGGGAGGTAAGGTGTGTTCTATTCCCTACTTTTTACTAATGTAATTCGTTTCTTATAACCGTCTCAACAAAAATCAACATAGCATTGGTATCACTCTTGATCTTCTTTAACACATTTGGAATTGTACTAATTATACTATCATATACTATAACACCTCTACAATTTACTACTAAGTTTTTTTTTAAAAAAAAAGTTATATGCAGAAGATGAGATAGTAAATTTTGGGGTGCTACCACTACACTTAGTAACAAATTGGTTTCTTCTATCGTTCTATTACCAAGTGTCAAGGCTAAAATATTACTTCACTTACATTTAAGAATATAATTATAAATTAGAGTAGTGACATATTTAAAGAGATTAATTAGCCTTTTAAATAAAACCCACTAATAGTGGTTACAAAAATGTCGGTGAAAAAAATATAAAAAGATTTTGAAAATTACAGAAATTTCTAGTTCAAAGGTACCCTAGTTGTACTAGTACTTGAAGATACATAGTACCGTACTAATAAGGAGACCTAATCCATAAGTATGCATACCCCTACTTTGGTCCGTAGAGCCAAATAAAGTAAGATATAGGGCCTGACTGGAGCACTAAGACACACTAGCAAAATCCATAATAATCATGGGCTAAACCACATCTTTAGGATAGCAACCCTTACAGAGTAACCATTTTCAATCTCGAGGTTTTTCACTTTAAGTATTAGTATTTTATGAGGATGACCTCAAAAAACACACATTTATCATATATATTTAAGTCTTCAAGCTTAGCCATTTTTATTTGTTTCCAACATTATGAGGTAACCAAAATTAAGATTAATATCAATGTCAATATTAGAAATCTACTAAGACCATCTTAGGCTCAATTACTCACACATAGGCACTTTAGGTCAAAATGACCACAATACCCTTGATGCTAAAGCTACCACTTTACTATTCATTCCCATTAAAAATTTCATTTGATTTTTATCAACTTTCCATAAAAAGGATAACAAATCATAATTAGATTATTGTTCGTGCAATTAAGATACCCAATATGCTAAATGACCATGTTTTCCTCATACACCATTCTGCACGTAAAACCCTATCATGCACTTTTAGAACATCAAACACATATTTTCATGATTAATCAACAAATAATGCGCATCTTGCATGTTTATGAGAATAATCATCATGTCATACCCTAAATTACTAAAATACCCCTATACTATACAATAATAATAATCATGCTGAAATAGGCATATCTAGTACAACAAAACCTCTATACTCATGCTTAATAACGAATAGCATATATCATGCATATTTATTAGAATATCCATTATGGTATAATCTAAATTACTAAAATACCCCTAGACCTTAAAATATTCATAACTATGCTAGAACATGTGGTTTTTAAATAGCAAAACTCCTATTCTCATACTTGTCATCAAATATTACTTATTATACATGTTTATTTGAATAATCATTATATTACTCTAAAAATTACCAGAATACCTTTAGACCATAAAATTATTGATAATCATTTTGAAACATGGGTTACTAAGATAACAAATGCCTATTCTTATATTTAACATCAAATAATACTTATCATGCATATTCCTTAGGGTAATCGTCATAGTCTACTCAAAATATCCCTAGACCATATAATACTAATATTCATGCTAAAACAAATGTTAATAAGACAACAAACTCATATTCTCATATTTAACATTAAATAATACTTATCCAGCATGTTTATTAGAAAAATCACCACAGTACATGCAAGATTACCAAAATACCTCTAGACCATATAATATTGATAATTATGTTGAAACACGTGTTACTAAGACAATAAACCCATATTCTCATTCTCAAATCAAATAATACTTATCATGCATGTTTATTAGAATTATCACTATTGTACATTCAAAATTACCAAAAAATCGGTGCTGGGCTAGAAAGGTTAAGAAAGGGACATGAGGAGGGAGTCGGTGTAGGCATATATAGTTAGGAAAAGAATGACGGCAACACAATCGTGCAAAGGTGTAGGCATGCAGCGCGCATGGGGAGAAGAAGGAGGGATAAGGTGCTCATTTGGCAAGGGGTATAGATGGGGAAGGAGGAGAAGAAGAAAGTTGGGCCAGGTCGCACTGGAGAAGAACAAGAAGAAAAAAGAAAGGAGAGATGTGCTGACGCATGAGAGAAAATGATGGGTTGTCCTAAGAGAAAAAGGTATGGGGGAAGAAAAAGAAAAGGAAAATAGATTTGGGTTAAGTTTAAAAATGAGATTAAATTTGGATTAGTGGGATAATATTATATTAATTTATCTAAAAATATTTAGGTATCAATTTAAGAAAATAATTTTGGTAAATTTATGGCTTTAGGGTTTATTTAAATAAAAAGAGTAAAATAAAATAATTAAAATGATTATATTAATTTATTAAATAATTTTTATAGGTTTGTAGGTCAAAGGTTGATAAAAATAATTAAATCAATAATAAAGATTAAGTTTTCTAGATAAAAGTTTAAACGTTCAATTTTTAGGTTATAAAAATTCAGGGTGTTACAGATATATTATTCTTAATATACATGTAATATCCCCAAATTTACTACTTAAATTTTTTTTCTCTCTATAAGCGTTTGTTACAAAAATAATGGAGTGTTACTGCCACACCTAACATAAGTCTGGCATCTCCTACCATTCTTATATTAAGTGTTAAGGCTAAATCTTACCTACTTAAATTTATTATTCAATTATAAAGTTTATAGTGAAAAGGGAGTCAAATAACTCAACCATCAATCCAAGTAAAACAACTCTCAGCAATTACAAAATCTAGAGAAACTAAAATTACATAAAGTAATAAGAGTTCATAACGGTTGGGTCAAAATATGTTGGACAAACCCTTGAACAGTCCTGACTCTTGACCCATATAAGAAGTCATTAGACCTTACTCTCAAAGTAGTCTTGTAAAGTATAAGTTGCCCATTAAACAAGCAAGAGGCCATAAAATGGAACCCATCAGTACTACGATACTGAGTAACTAATTATACAAAAATAAAATGAAAAGTCTACATGGAAGACATAAAATCATCACAATAATATATGTTACAAAAAATTTGGTTATGCACATGTTAATTAAAATCCGATAATTATTCATGTAACCACATACCACCAAGGGTATATACTATTCATTCTCATTCATCTAAAAATAACTAAAACCTACCAATTAAGCATCTAATAGATGCTCTTTGTAGTATAATTAGAAAGTAGCATCATACTCAAGTTATAACCATGGTAACAAAGCTCATTATCAATATTAGAAAATCTCATTACATCGGTAGGATCACCAACACATACCAATAACAACTCATTACATCACAGGTAGTCACAAAGGCTACTACTAAATAATTCAGTATTTGCTTTGATCCAAATATGATCAATTATGTTTATCTTTATTTACTCAAGGGGATAAAATAATAACCCAAAGACATAAAAGTACACCAGTCATATTAGCGCACAAGACAATACGGTACCTTCCCAACCATCCAACCTAAATGCATAAAAGCTCTCTAGTCATATGTGTGCACAAGGCAACACATTACCCTCCAAATCTAGGACATTTAATCCTTAAGTATCAATAACCCCTATAGGGCCCATAGGTCACCTATAGAGTAGATTAGGGCCTTATTAGGACACAATGACACACTAGTGAACCAAACAAATCGAGGGCTCCTACCTCATCTCTAGGGTAGCTACTCTCAGAGAGCAACCATTTCCAACTTGAGGTCTTTCACTTTAAGTATTAATGTCTTAAGAAGGTGATCATAAAACATCACATATTACACAAAGATTTTCCATTCCATACATAATCATTTTTCCTTTATTTTTAATTATTCAAGTCAACCCTAAGGTCAATAATCCAAGTCTAATTTAGAGTCATCAATGAGGTCAACCTATCAATACACCAAGGCCATCCTATGTTTGATTATTTATGTTTGGTGTATTAGTTCAAAAGTGACCAAGATATCATTAAGGCCATTATTAACACATTATCATCCTTTTTAAATGCCAAATTCATTTTATTTATTATTTTTGTCATGAAAAGGCTAAAATATACCAATTAAATTACCTAACATATGACTAAATTACCATACACACCAAAAGACCATTTTGCCTCTTATACATAATTTTACACATAAAACCCTAATATACATTTGTAGAACATCAAAACACATACTCTCATGCTTAACAACAAATAATACACATCCTGCATGTTTATTAGAATAATCTTCATGGTATATCCCAAATTTCCAAAATACCCTTATACCATACAATAATAATAATCATGCTGAAATAGTTGTATCTAACACAACAAAACCCCTATTCTCATGCTTAACAACAAAAAACACATGTTATGCATGTTCATTAAAGTATTCATCATGGTAAACTCTAAATTATGATAATACCCTTAGACCATATAATATGGATATGCCGAAACAGGTGTATATAACATAATAAAACCCTTATTCTCATGCTTAAGAACAAATGACACAGGTCATGCATGCTCATTAGAGTATTCATCATGGTACACTCTAAATTACAAAAATACCCTTAGACCACATAATATGGATAATCATGCTGAAATAAGTGTTTCTAAAATAACAAACCACTATTCTCATACTTAATAACAGATAATGCTTACCATTCATGTTTATTAGGATAATGATCATAGTGCAATAAAATTACCAAAATACCCCTAAACCAATTAATATTGATAATCATGCTAAAACTTGTGTTTCTAGAACAACAACACCTACCACCATTCTTAGAAATATTTATAACACACGAGTCATTATGGTTAAGGTAAAATATCATGATATGCTTAAATGACCAAATTGTCCCTAGGAAACATGATAGTGAAATTTTTGTTACAAGTGCATCTAAACATGCTTAACATACCATTTACACATGTATATATCATACAACATCACTTCCCACCATTAGTCCCATTTTAATCACACTTTTGTACACATGATATTTTACATAGGATAGCATGCATTCTTTTTTGATTTTTCATGATGAAAATAATAATCACATAATTATATATAAAAAAATAGTGTTTAATACAAATTACCTGTCAGACCCTTATGTGCTATCATATGATATCCAAATATTTTAGTGGAGCATAAATGTTACTTGATTTCCAGCAAAACATAATTTATCAGGTAACTTAATCAAAATGATTAGGCATCGCTAATCAAACTTTTGTACCTAAAATAATATCACAATTAACATATTAATATTTAATTAATAAAATAATAATATTTATTAAATAGGAAAATGGCTAAAATGCTCTCTTTTTAAATGGGGGGGGTAAAACTTTAAAGAAAACTCATATTGCTCATGTAGCATGAAGCTAAGGCATAAGGGGTCTCGGGGGGTTGACCAGGTGGGTTGATGATCAGTGGTGGGTGGCAACGATGGCGATAGGGTTGTGTAGGGAAGGCTGAGGGGGTTTGCTTTGGTGGTGGTGTTGAAGCTTCAAGGACAAGTAAATAGGTCACAAGTAGGGGATGTGGAAAGGGTTAGGTGAGGTGGTGAAGGCATGGCGGTTGAGGGCGGTAGCAGCACGATTTCATAAGGAAGGGTGAGGATGACGATGGACGGTGTAGGTGTTTGGCAATTCGATGAGGTAAATGGGGGCACAATAGGGAGGTTGTGAGAAGGTGGTGCTAGGAATAGGGTTGCAAAGAGAATGGGCGGCAATGACAATGGTGTTGAGTAGCTCAACGGGTGGAGGGGATGGGGTGTAATCAAAGAAGGCTAGAAAGAAGATGAGGAAAGGAAGAATGAAGAGGGGAAGGTTGAGCTAGTCTGGGTTAGTGATGGTGTAAGTGGTTGGAGCTAGGATGGGGGAGGCTATAGTGGTGGAGGTGAGGAGCTACATGGGATGGTGATGTAGGGAGGTAGGGCTTTTAGGTATGCATGTGAGACAAAATAGAGGTAGAGGCATGATAGAGAGGGAAGAAAAGAAGAAGTTGAAGGAGAAGAGCTAGGATGGGGGAGGCTGCAGTGGCGTGTGAATGGGGCAGGTGGAAGCTACAATAGGGGTGCAAGGATGCTAGATGGGGAAACGAAGGCACGGGAGGAGGGGGAGGTAGGGTTGTCTAGCTTAAAGGGGAAATAGAGTAGGTGAGGCAGGGATCAGATAGGGGTGGTTGGGGCAGGTTGCATGGGGAAGGAATGCATGGCCGAGAAGGGAAGGGGAACGTGTGTAAGCAGCTTTGTAAGGCCTTGTTTGGGCTAGAAGAAGAAAGGAGAAAGGGAGGGGGAGAAGAAGACAAGCGACACAAGGGTTAGGGCATGTTTGGTGTGTAAGGGCATAGACAAGGAAGGAGAAGAAGACAAAGGGATGGCCTGGGTTGTTGGGGTGTGGGGAACGAAAAATAAAGGATGAGAAGGAGAAAGAAGGCAAGCTATAGTGTTGGGGCTAAGGAAAGATAAGAAAAGGCAGAGTGATTGGATCATGGCAGAGCGAGCAAGTGAAGAAGAATAGGAAGAAGTTGGGTTGGGGAATGGGAAGAAGAAAGAAAAAGGAAGTGGGAGAAAAGAAAAGTGAAAAAGGAAAAGGAAAAAAAGGAAAGAAGAAAAAGAAATAAAATATGAAATAAATTTTAGGGTTAGGATTAGAATTATATTAAATTTAGAATTAGGATGAAATTTATTTATCTAGGTTTAGGAAACCCAATTAAGAAAATTAAACCGAGTTAATATATATAGGTTTAATGTGGATCAAATAAAAAAAATAAATGATAAATTAAATAGGATAAATTTATTAGAGAAATTTATCTAGGGTTTTAGATCAAATGTTAACAAATTAATTAAATAAATATGTAAGGTTTTTTTTTTCTAAAACATAAATAAATCAAGATCAATATTAAATAAATATTTTAGAGTATTATAGTGCATCACGTAAAGATAATGTAAATATAAGTTTTTATAGCATGGAAGATCAAAGAATACTAACCACTTCTTCCACCCCACCTGTTAAAATGAACTTTTTGTTCTTTTTCCCAAAGGAAACATTTGATTCCCTTATTTTTCAAATATGTGAAGTCCTATAAGAAGATTCAGAGCTCTTACATGTTCATCATTTTCATTAAAAGTTTTTCTTTTCCTATGATAATGATAATTTGTAGCCAATAACTTATGATGTCCATAATAGGCAATTTTCAGACTCTTTGGTAATTGGATAAAGTCTCTGTTATCTTCAAATATAGAGCATGCATAGTATCCATGCACACAATTATAAGAAAGATTACCATATGCCCCCCCAAATATTTTATTATGCAAAATAGCATGACACTCAAGTTAAATGACTCTTGAACATGTGTATCAAACACTTTAACTCCATGATCCCACATGTACCTCAAATCCTCAATAAAGGGGGATAGATAAACACTAATATCATTAGCGGGTTGATGTAGGATGGATATAAGTATAAATAATATCATCCATTTCTACTTCATGAATAATGATGGAGGGAGATTATATCTCACTAAGATAACTGATGATAAACTATAGTTTGTGTTCCTATTAAAAGAGTTCATTCCATCTGATTAAAGTGCTAGACAAAACATTCTAGCTTTAAGACCAAATTTGGTATCAATTTTCTTTTGATAATGAGAGTTAACTTGATGTCTACGGTTGTCATTAGAAGTCATCTTTTTCATATGCCACATATGATTCTTTATATTTTTGCATTACTAAACTTATATTGGAATGTATAATTATAAAGTAACACAAAACCTTGTTAGAAACCATATCCTTCTTAAATTATGTTATTTGACATTCGCGACATTTATCTAGTGGCATATATTCACTGCAATACAAAATTTAATAATTAGTACATATGATTTTTTTTATTTATAATTCAAGTCAATAGAGTAAAGAACTTTATTTACTTTACATGTCCTTAGAGGAAGTACATGATTTGTCAAAAGCATCTCTTTCAACAATTTGAGAAGATAAGTGGAGTTTTTATCTATGTATCCATAAGTTTCCTTGAGGTTGTATAATTTTAACGAGGCTAACACTTTTGTAAATTTAGTACAACCTTTCATGAAAAGGTGTTTCTGAATTACCAACTAAAGTTTTAAACTTTTTAGGAGAGTCATTGAAACACTCTTCTACATTATTTATCAATTTTTCCATGTTACAAAGTAATAATAATCAAAATCATTGCTTCTAGCAGCACAAGTTTGGACACTGGTGGATTCTTATGCCATATCCACTTAGTGTATCTCTAATAAGATCAATGCATAATATATATTATTAATAAATAAAAAACCAAAATAAAAAAGACAAACATCCAGTTATAAGCTTATAAAATAATTTTCAAAACGTGTTTCATTACATCTATCAATCCACCTATTTGAAGAAACTCTTAATAGAAGAGCATAATAGTGTCATTTATTAGTTATCAGTTTACCACTTATCACCCACAAAATCCAACAAATAATAACTATACCCCATATCAAGAGTATCTCACGTTACAACCCTAAATTTAAAGTTTTAGTTATATTTTTTCTTTTAACATTATTAATTTATTTTAAATATAATTTAGTATTCTATGTTCATCAATTTTAAATTATAATATCCAATTATTTTTATTAATTATAATATTAATTATTTATATTTTACATTATTTAATTTTTAATTTATATGAATCTATATATAATAATTAATAATTAATGAAAATATATAAAATTATTATTTAATTTAAATTATGTTTAAAATAAATTATTATAGTTTTTTAATATAATAATAATAATTAATAAAAATATTACAATATAAATATAAATATAATAACGTTAATAAAATAAATACAACTAGAGAAATTTATTATATTGTATTGTATCTAATATATACAATGTAGTAAATGATAATTATACATTGTATATTCTTGTTATACTCACCTTTATTTTATAAATTATTTACCTTTTTATAAATAAAACACATATAATATTCTTATTTCATTTATCATTACCGGTAATCTTATGATTGTATCTAAGATATGCCATGTAATAAATGAAAATTATACATTGTATGTTCTTGTTATGCTCACCTTTATTTTATAAAATTATCTTTTTTTAAATAATCAATTATAATATAATATATGATAAAAATCTAATATTTTTACTTGTAAAATTTATAAATGTTTAAAGCAATCAAATATAATATATTAAAACTTATAAATATCTTTATTATTTACCTTTGTAAAAATAAAACACATATAATATTCTTATTTCATTTATCTTTACTAGTGATCTTATGATTGTATTGTATTTAATATATACAATGTAATAAATGATAATTATACATTGTATATTCTTGTTATGCTCACCTTTATTTTATAAAATTATCTTTTAAGTAATCAAATCTTTTAAGTAATCAATTAAATATAATATATGATATACATGCATCTAATATTCTTACTTGTAAAATTTATAAATGTTTAAAGCAATCAAATATAATACAATTAAAACTTATAAATATCTTTATTATTTACCTTTGTAAAAATAAAACACATATAATATTCTTATTTCATTTATCTTTACTAGTGATCTTATGATTGTATCTAATATTTACAATGTAATAAATGGTAATTATACATTGTTTATTCTTGTTATGCTCACCTTTATTTTATAAAATTATATTTTTTTAAGTAATCAAATATTTTAACTAATTAATTAAATATAATATATTATAAACATCTAATATTTTTACTTTTAAAATTTATAAATATTTTAAGCAATCAAATATAATATTGTTAAAACTTATAAATATTTTTATTATTTACCTTTGTAAAAATAAAACACATATAATATTCTTATTTCATTTATCTTTACTAGTTATCTTATTATTGTATCTAATATATACAATGTAATAAATGATAATTAATTATACATTGTATAGTCTTGTTTTGATCATCTTTATTTTATAAAATTATCTTTTTTTAAGTAATTAAATATTTTAAGTTATCAAATAAATTATAATCAATGATAAATATCTTTGTTTGATTCAAAGCACAATACTTTTTATCATTAAACTTTATAAATATCTTTACTATTTATTTGTAAAAATAAAGCGCATTTAATATTTTTAATTCTTTTATCTGCAATATTAATCTTATGATTGTCTGTCTCTAATATTTATGATTTATGAAATGATAATTACTTAGACTCGAATATGAGTAAACTCGTCAAAACTCGACCCAACCCGACCCATTAAGTTAACCTGTAACTAATTGAATCCAACCAGTCAAATTATATGAAATGACCCCACCCATCAACTTAACTTGAAACAACTCGGACATAACTAACTTATTTATAAATATTATATTATTACATGAAAATATGAAATGACCTGAACCGGCTGAAGCCACCTACTCACGTGAACTAGAAAATGACCCGAAATCAACCCGACCCTACCAGTCAAGTTAACTCGAAATTATCCAAATCCAAATTTTCTTAACCCGAAAGGCTAGACCCAATCCGACCCGACAAATTAATCCGAAATGACCCGACCCAACAAATTGACCCGAAATGACCTACAACCGAAATGACCCGACCCGATGAATTGACCCGAAATGACCCGCAACTGAAATGACCCGACCCGGAACCAACCCGACCCGTTAATGACATGACCCGACCCGCATCCAACCCGATACATTAAATGAACCGAAATGACCCGACCCGAACCGCAACAGTCAAATGATCCGTTATGACCCAACCCGTTAATGACCCGACCCAAACCCGACTTGCCCGACATGATTGCCACCTCTACCAATAACCTCTCTGGGAATTATAGATACCCACAACATCTTGATAATTTGTTTTGAAGAGTGTTGTTACATTTATAATTGATTACTCACAAAATGCATAAATGAAAATGTATAATAAAATGTGGGGGAAGTAAACAAGATAGATGAATGTGTATTACAAGTTTAAGAACAATATGGCTAAATTTGAAGAACAAATTGAGCATTAGAGAAGTTTTATTTATATTTGAAAGTGTGAAATAAAAACTCTCTTTAATTTTTATAAGATATGAAAATGATGACTTTAAAGATTTGTGTTAGCTTGATGAATCTTTATTAAATTCTAACAAATCATATTTATAGTACTCAAAGATGAGAAAATTCATCACTAGATGTTGGGTATATAATTACTCCAATGGGAATAAAATCTTAGAGATACCTAAACTAGTCGATTAGTTTCATAAACCAGTCAATCAATATTCAAACCAGTTAACTAGCTTCATAGATCAGTTGATGCTTTGAAATAAAGGCCAAAACACATTTTTCTGAAGAGTAAACCAATTAATGGTTTTGATAAACTAGTTGATCCAATAATAGTTTTTAGCACTAAGTATCTTTATATTAAAAAAAATATCATAACTTATGTTATATAGCTTGAAATGGAGTTTATATCTCCTCCTTGTAAATTAGGCATCTTAATCTT
This sequence comes from Tamarix chinensis, assembly GCA_030549775.1. NCBI lineage: Eukaryota > Viridiplantae > Streptophyta > Magnoliopsida > Caryophyllales > Tamaricaceae > Tamarix > Tamarix chinensis. Next base: position 65,918,496 of record CM060172.1, read on the forward strand.
TTCAAATAGGTATTATACACTCATAATTAATGTCTATGAAATTTATGGTGACTTTTGCAAGTCAACTCATATGGAAAAGGGATTAATAAATGATTTATTTTAATTATCCTTTTGTGCAATACTTGTTGATATTTTTTTTACGCATGAAATCATTTTATGACCTTTCAAAATGATTTTGGAATAATATTAGAAATGTAAAATCTTTGAAAAATATAAGTGATAAATATGTAAATTATATGTACATAAACCTAATACTATAACATACTCCTTAAAGCTTAAGTATTGATTTGTGTATTCTATATATGAAATTGAAGTCCTTAAAGCTAGAGTATTCTTTTGTCATCCATTTTTATCTTTAGCCTGTGCTTGAGATATAATTTGTAAACTTACTCTCCTTATTTAAGTATTGAATACTTCAATTTTTTCTATGATACACATACACACTTAACAAGATAAGACAAATTTATAAGTTTCTTATCATCAAAACAAATGTTTATTGACCTATGAGATCAATATTTTCCACAGTCAATACATTAACAACGTATCCTAGAAGGGCTATATGGTATGTTTACAATACACTAACAACAACAATAATTATATCAATACATAGCTAAGATTAGTATATACATAGCTAAGAACGTGAGGCTTTCCTCATACAATACACTAACAACAACAATAATTATATCAAAATTACATTCCTAGAAATATATAAACACGTCATATAACAAAAATGAGGATGCACAATGACATCACAGTACTAAAAAAATAGCCATAGATGATGGTAGAAAATTGCAATAAATGGCGATAACAATCTTGTAGGTTATAATAGTTTATAGTATAGATGAAATTTCAAAACACGACCGTCTAAAATGAAATAAACATATAAAGTGCTTTTAAAAAATACACAAAGGAATAAACAATGGTTTTAAATCAAACCACCCTCTAAAGTGCACCATAGACAACTATCCTAAAATATAACCACCATATATTCCTTTTAGTAATTTTTTTTTTACAAAACTCTTACTAAGGTATAACTAGCAGCTGAAGTATTTGTTTATATCATAAGAAAATATTTTTTTAAAATGACTCATTTAGGTATAGATGGTGGTCATAGATTAAAACTGTCATATATAACCTCTTTTTCTTTTTAAATAAAAAAAATACATGCTACTTGATCCTATACAAAATATGCATATATATATTTGAAATAGATACACAAGCATTAGTTTTTTATATCTCATGCATATATAGGATTTAAAATATATAAAAATTAATCAAGTCTATACATAATCATACATGAAAAAACAAGCTCTTACATTAATTAAAATTAATAAAGAATACATAAAAAATATCTACATTAATATATATATATATAAAGAATACTTATAATCAAAACCCTTATCAAGCTAATTCAAATATTAAATCTAGCCACTCTAATATGATCTAGTTAATGTGGCTATCCAATTTTGATATACCTAGGAAAATAAAGGATCTCATTTTTCATGGTTTCAAGTATTTAATTGAAATATTAATCCTAATCAACACACACACACACACACACACACACACACACATATTATACTTACCTCCATATCTCCCATTTGTGTACTTTAGGTCCTTTTCTTCTTCTTCTCTATATATCTTAATACCCTAATTAATGCATAGAGGCATATTAATTATATAATATAATAAGTAACTCATGAAATAAATTTATTAAAATTATAAATTAATTAATTACTTATCAATAACCTTATATGGAATATCACACCATTTTCTTACTAAGGGGTCAAACCAACATGAAATCATTCTTGATGGATGTAAAATGACTGAAACCTAATGTGAACTAAAAGAAAAAGGGGTTAAAAATAAATTGATGTGAATATGCCCTCATTGCTAAGACCATATACTCCACCTTTTGTTTGAGGTTCTTATAAGATATCACTTTAGGATATAAGAATCCACACAAAGGGTCATCATCTTGTCTTACAATTATGTCTTTTAAAAACCTATGATAAAATAATTATGTAATTATGTATTAGTAATAATTTAAAAATTAGAATAATATTATTGAATATGGATTTATATTAAAGTTGAATAAAACTACACCTCATGTATGTGTTTATATGTTGGACTTGTCATCTTCCTCTAGCTAACAAATGATGAAGTCCTCAACTCCTATATATAAATTCATTTATTATTTTTTGTAAAGCAATCGTGGTTGTAAGCCAACTCTTATGCTATTTTTTTTTGTGCAAGACCTCATCAGAATACATCCTTATCCTACATGAAAATTCTTGATAGTTGATAGAAGTGTGTTGTGCTTTGCATATAATGCCATTCTTTCCTCCTCTAATTTCTTCTCTCATTTCTCTTTAGGACTTAGATTCCTCCATAAAAATTTACCATCCTTGTTAAGAAAAAGGAAAAGAAATAATTAAGAAATTAATTAATTTAACTCTAGTTATCAATAATATTATTGCATCATTGAGGATAACTAAATGACATGTCCTTCCAAGTGTCTTTATTGTGAAGCATAGGATATCATGATCATCAAAGTTTAAAAATGGTAACTTTGATATGACATATTCATCCTATATGTTGTTGAGAGTCACTATAACTATGTTAGGCTCCAATGATCTCTCCTCAAAGACATGAGATATTCCTTCGATGACAACAACCCCTCCCCTGATGTCTTGAGATCACATGCATATTAAACCTCTATTCAAGAGTTTCATTAATTTTATTTATCTCAACTAGTGACACACTTTGAATAATAAAATATATAAAATTAATGTATATTACCCCCACATACTTTAGGAATATGTCTAATACTAGGGGTCATAAGCGTAGGCACTACCATATCAACTAATAAGCTAGATCTTCTTTCATTCATGAACTTTGGAAATCTCCTACCCATCATTTTTTGGTGGATAGTTAACTCAGTAACTCATCTTATACAACTTTGAAAGTGTCTACTTTAGTTCTTAGATGATTGACTTCTTCCTTGGGACTATGGGAACTCATAATCCTTCCAAAAATACTTGATGATGTAGCACCATATAGCAACCTTATGAATTGATCAACGTGCTCCTTGGTCTCAAAATCTTGAGTAATGGCATCATTTAGGCCACTTGTTGGCGCTTCCTGTTGACCGGACCTCATCTTGTTAGAGAAATGATTGTAGTTATGGGTAAGAAATGATATGAAAAAAATATTTAGAAGAAGATAATACTAAATCATTACAACTTTATCCTTCCCTTTTTTCTTGTCTACCTTAACTCATACCCGAATATCCACTCTTTCAGGATGTACATATATCATATATTACTTTTTGTGCGGACCTTTTTCTCCTTCTCCTCAAGAATCAAGTTAAAAAATTAAGGTATTTATTATCATTTGAAACTAAAAATAATGAATTTATAATGAACTAATTTATTTCCTTACCAAATTCTTTATTATGACATTATTTCTAGCTTACAAATTCTTATGAGGTAAGCATTTTTCTTTTGCCTTATGGGTCTTATTTTGCCAGTGACAACATACAATTTATAAAGAAAATTAATATGTGTGTGCGTGTGAGTGAGATTATAAGTATTATTTAAGGCATAATATATAATGTGAGTCAGTATATACCTTATTTTCTTTTGACTTTCTTAACTCGCAAAACTCATTCCCTTGATAGGGTATGATCATGTCTTGGTAATTTGCTAGTGGTTGATATAGTTAAGTTTCATCTTCAACAACCATGTAAAAACATGATAACTTAGATTAAAATCTTTAAGGATTTAGCACACTTTTGAATAACAATCTTCTTTTAGCAATTAGACACATCAAAACAACTCTACATTATGAGAATAATAAATAGTTTTAGAATATAATTTAAATGATGATATGATATTGGTATATAAATGCTCATTGTACCTATGTATCAGCCTATAGCTTCTCCCTCATCTCATTAGGTACCTTTCTTTAGTTAGGAACTATAATGGGAACTTAGGTTTTTGTGCAAAATTAAACAAGACTTAGCGATAGAAGTGCACAACTGAAGTATGAAGAATAATGGCAACAACACAAAGAAGATGAATAGATTCCAACTATCATAGGAGAAGAAGGGTTGTAGTGGAAAAAATGGTGGAGGTTCTGTGATCCACTAAAATTTGTCTCTCCTGTGTTGACTAAATGGGTGAAATTAAAAAATCATTATAGGTTAAAATGAAGGGAAAAAAATAGGATTGAGGTATTGATGATAGTTTTAGACTATAACCATCATTTATTACCTAAAATCTAAAATAAAAAATGTCACTTAACTATAGTTGTCGATGCAAATAAATTTGTTGTCTATAGTCTTTTATAAAGTGATCCTTTAGAATACATTATAGATAGTTGTTATTATATTACAATCATAGTCTATAACATGGAAAAATAAAAATAAAAATAAAAATAAAATAATTTTTTTAGCTAAAGAGGACGATTTTCAATTAAAATTGTTGTTTATGGTCTTTCGTAAAGTTCCTCCCTTGGGAGACATTATAGATTATTGTTATTATATTAAAACTAACACCTATAACATGAAATAATTAAAAAAAATTCCCACTTAACTATAGATGACAATTTTAGAATAAAACCTTCGTCTATAGTCTTTTGTATAGTGCCCCTTTAGAATATATTATAGATGGTTGTTATTATATTAAAAATATTTCCTATCTTTCCTCACAATAACACCTTTTTACCCAATCCACTCAATTTTTTTATTGGATGAGTCACATAAAATTGTTCTTGTTACAACAACTATATATAAGTTGTCTTCTATTTATAGTTTTGTAGTAGTGTCATAATTAGTGAAAACATAGAAAGATAGGTAATATATATTATTCCAACAATATTTAAAAATTTAAACTTTTATGAGAAGAAAGATGGCAAGTAGAGAAAAAGAATAAGAAAAAGGTTGGCATTAGCGGCTATAGAGGCAACCGATGTAAAAGGAGAAGGAGGAGGTATAAAAAACAATAATGGTGAAATACAAAGGAAAATAACCATTTATTCGAATGAGGGTGTAAAGGGAGGCCTGATAGGAAAAAAAAATCACGCTTGACCGTAGACGACCATCTCAAAAAAAATAAAATAAAAATTCATGTTACCAAGTAATAAATGTTGGTTTTAACTTAGAATTGTCATCTAAAGCCTCAAAAAAAGTAGTGACATTTAGACAACGGTTTTATGTTTGTAAGTATTGTCTATATTGTTAAAAACAAAGCACTCTTAATCTTCTCAGCTTTTCTCTTTACTAGAAAAGTTATATATAGTTGTTTTAATTATAACAACCATATATGTGCTGAAATCTATTTCAATTTTTGTAGGAGTGTTAGGTTCTTCTCATTTGCATTTGAATGGTTTCACTAGCATTGCATGATATGATTTAATTTCATTTGCCAATAGATGAGTAAATAATTAGAATTTGTCATACACATATGTTTCACTCCTATCACAGTGGAAATTGATTATTAAACAACACATTTAATATTATTTAGTGTAGTAATTTAATGTTTGTTAGTAAAGTAGTTGTCATACATTCATGCATTTAGTTTGAATTTTATAAAAAATTGTAACGACTCAAGTTGAGCTAGGTTCCATAAATGTGTCTTTGGCGGGAAATTTTAAAAATTAACGCCCTCATTAATTTACTATATATTACTTACAAATTTTAATTAACAAATTGTAATCTTTGGCTATTTTTTATACCTTATGATTTTCATGCTAGTATTTATTTGTCAAGTTCACATATTAGAATTTATAGGATGTTTCATTCTTTTGATGAGTCAAACAATGATAAATTATCTTATGAATATTTATATGGATACTGAGTCATTATTGTTTTTAAAATTATCTAATGTTTGATAATAGTGCCAAAAATGTCATCTAAAATACAATAAAGACATTTATGTTGAGACTTTGGATATTGATTCTTGCTAATAACTATTATCTAAGGCTAAAAAATACAAAACTTTACATAACGATTCCTTATATAACCGTTATCTAAATTTTACCATTTGAAATTTTTTTAAACACTTTAGATAACGATTCCTTATATAATTGTTATCTAAAGTTTACCATTTGAATTTTTTTTAAACACTTTAGATAACAATTCTCTTAAGAACTATTATCTAAAGTAAAGAAATTCATCCACTTTAGCTAATGGTTCCTAATATAACCTTTACCTAAAGTGTTTAAAAAAAATGAAATGGTAAACTTTAGATAATGATTATATAAGGAAATATTATCTAAAGTTATATATTTTATAACCTTAAATAATGGTTATTAGCAATAATCGGTATCTAAAGTTGCAACATAAGCATCTTTATTGTATTTTAGATGATGTTTTTGACATCGTTATCAAACATTAGATAATTGCAAAGATAATTACGAATGAGTAATGTTATCTAATATAAAAAAAATTAATCCATATTAAAGGCGTATTATGTGGTAGTGAGACTATTGACATTTTGTAACTAAAATAACCGAATGACATTGTTACATACTAAGCCCCTCTGTGAATAATGACATTACATATGCTATTAAGATAATAGGATGGAATGTACCTCGGTAGCTAATGCATGTACCAACTGAAACTATTATTGCTTACATTTGAAGACTCTTTAATTTCCTATAAATGAGAATATTGAGTGGGGATTGTGACCTTGGTGGGAAAACTAAATTGGGGCCCAAATTTTATTTATTTATTAAAGATTATAGTAGCTCGTTAGTTCGATGCATAGAGTGTTATTTTATAACTATAAGATGATATAGATAATTGATAAAAAAAATTGTTAATCCTATATATATACATACATACATACATACATACATATATATATATATATATATATATATGTTAATTGTATAAGTTTATAAGTTTGATTTAATTTTGAGAAAGTAAAACAAGATTTGAGGGCAAAGCAACAAAGGTATCTATAGGATTTTAAGATCAACCAATTGGCAATTAGGTATCATTGACCTTTTGCTTCATTTTTCTATTTGTATCATATTAGTTTTTCCATATATTTAATGATTAGTTATCTAATCTAGAAGTGTGTGTGTGTATACTTGTTCATTATGAATATTTTAATTTATTTGTTTGTTATAGTTTCCGATGAAAGTGGTTTTCCTTATGCTTTTAAATGAGAAAATGAATGCATGTCATATCTACATCAACATTATTGAAAAAATGAAATAGTTTCCCTCACAATTGTTGTAATTTTTTCAATATACGCCATACTTAAATGTTACATAGAAATTGGCCATAAATGGAGACAAAAAAGGATCATTGGCTGAGATTGGATCATTACCTATTAGCAATAGATAACAACAAATTATATGATACACTTGTGTGTCTCATGTGAGATGCACCTAGGTAGAAATGCGATAAAAATGTGTAATAAATTATAAAAAAAAACATTTATAATGTGGATTTCATATGATCAAAACAAGGAGTACATAATCTTTTGTGTGAATAAGATAATTACTTGGAAGAATAAGATAATTACTTGGAAGAATAAGATAATTACTTATGCAGATGGAAAACCTTAAGTGTTTTATATAGCACGTAATCACTTGTTTATACAGTATAATTACTTGGGGAATGTGACACGAATTTTTTCTAATTGAAAAAGTTATTTATCATGTGGACCCCAAGTATGAATTGCAAAAGGAAGGTCAGGGGCAGTGATCACATCCCCATACTTAAACTTGATAAGCAAAATAATTCTCAAATCCACCTTAATCCCTCAGGGAATCCCAAACCCAATTCCAAACTCATTCCCTATACCCTAACTTGATAAGTGAACTAATTCTCAAACCTACCTTGATACCTAGCTTTTTCTTATCAGGGAATCTACAACCTAATACTAGATTCATTGCTTGACTGTGAAACCCAACCTAATCCTCGACACCGTATCTTACTTGTTTCATAACATGCTTTCAATTTATAAAAAATCACTAAACCTAAACTTGATCACCTAAAATATTCCACCAAACTTGAACACAAACGGAAAATCCTTGATGGGGCCTCAAACCCAAGGGTGATAATTGTTAACCTAAGATCATGTGACTGAAACACAAAATATATAACCATTTGTGTGAGAAAGATATTCACTTGCATGAACAAAATAATCACATAAGCACTTTTTTTTAGGATAATCATTTTATTTTTTCACTGATAAATACTATTAGATGTATCCAAATGTATTTATAGGTATTGATAGATATTAAGGAATGCAATTGTCTTTCATCTTGGTGATGACATCCAGATTTCCCCAACCCCTTAAATTATCCTTTCACTTCACATATTGACCATTCTCAATTCCTCACAAACACATTCAATTTATCCCATCAACCTCTTCCTCTTCCTATCCCCTCCCCTTATCTTGTTTCTAGTATCTTTATTTGTTGGATCCTTCCATTTTAACAATATTGATATAGTTTTCATTTGTTTCGTATGTTGATAAAAAATAAACTTATGAACTAAAAATAAAAGAACTTGACTTATTTTAACTAATGTAACCTCTATGAGAGTGTTTACTTACACCCTAAATTCCTAACTTCACACCCCTCAAAAAGATTATATTTTTTTGTTTGACCATTTCACCCCCTTTATTTCTTCACTTTTCTTTTATCTTTTATCCCCTCATAAATCTTAAATATAAAAAAGAATTATGGAAGAAGACAATAATGAATATTTTATTTGGGAGGGACTCGATAAATTATGGTAAGTCCTTATTTTGAGGAAACTTTTTACCCTACAAGTTAATCACTGAAGCCTCCCTATTGTCACTAATTTAGGTACTCATAAATCTAGCTAAGAAATGAGCCATTAACTCGATAGAAGATATTTTGGAAGGGTGGTTCACCTATATATGGGGCTTTGTAATGGGTTACTCACTCATTCCATGGAAATCTTAGTGGGTCATTCACCTAAAAGTCTTCCTTTTCATCGGGTCAATTTCCTAAAATCCCCCTTCATTCATAATATTTTTATCCATTTATATATTTATGCAATTTTTATAATTTCATTTTTTTGTTAACTACATAATCAAGATCTACTCAATATTTATTGGAGTGTAATTTTCATGAGGGACAACATTTTTAGTGAGCGAGAGTCACTAATTTAGTGGCTTAAAAAAAATCAAAATGCCACATAATAATTTTAGTATTCAGAGGTTGTAAAAAGATAGGATTTGGATGCATTGTGAGAGAAGCGTATTATATAAAAGACAATATTAGGTGAACCATAAAGCATTTTGTCTATAAGATCCATAACATGTAGTTATGAAATTCGGATATGTAGAGAGGAAGACTTTTGCGGTGATTAGAGATTAAAATTGAATGTATTATGCATAATCATTGATTAGGAAAGTATTTGTAGGGGCGTTCGTTTTATTATCGGTTTCCCCTTGAAAAAAAATACATTGATGCATAAACCAACCCTAATAAATATCATACACAAGGAGATTATTGACAAATCATAATGAGGTAATGAAGATAATGCTGTAATACTTAGGATTATCTACATGACAGACTAATTTTATGTTATATTTTTCAATTGTTCATCTTCATACTTTATATTACTTTTATTTAGAAACAAAGGTCAATTTAGGATATAATGGATCCCAATGAACTTAATTCTTTAAATTTATTTGAAACTTCATCTCCTATCAATCTAAATGAGCAACATAATTTAAATTATCAAAAATTTTAAAATCTTAATATACAAATATATTCAAACTTATTGATTCCAAACATCAAATTTCTTGATGTTCAAACTTTCCTTTTTTATGTTCAAATTTGTAAAATTTTAGTAGTCATTATTTTGAGGGGTTAGGACAATATGTTTATACTCCTCCATCTTCAATAAATTATCCATTTCCCCAAACATCAACTTCTATGGTGATTTCTCAATATCCAAATTTTCTACTTAAGATCAAGTTCTAAACATCAATATAAATGAGGAAGCAAGTATTGATCCAAGCTAATCATATGATAAATGGTTTGCAAAAACTTAATACTCATAAGTGGGAACTTAGAAATTTTAGATGACCTAGTGGTAGGAAATTCAATAAAAAAATAGATTCTTTATGGAAATTTGTGAAGGTGTTCTTTAATAGGTGACAACTAGTGGGACCTAATAGAACTCCACAATAATTGAAGCCAAAATATCACCAATTTAATACAGATTTGAATCGGTGGATCGGGTGCTACAATTAAATTTGCCAGTGCCATTTAAGTGGTGCCAATGAGTTAAATATTCTCATTTATTAAAAAAATAATATAAAACAAGGTATAATGCAACATTTACCAATTATCATGCTTGACACTTGTTGAAGAATCATCCAAACTGGAGGCCTGTGAATGATGATGATCATAATAATATTACATCAAAACTAACTAAGGTGAATGCATTTGGCGTATACATTTCCTTATCTAATGTTGGAAATTTAAAGGCCGAAGTATGAGAGGTAAGATCTATAGACCAAGAAGTAGCAAAGAGGAAATCAAAATAGAAAGGAAAATAAATTACCAAGATTAATTCAAACATTGAAGAAGCAACAGAAAAAATTACAGAGTTAAGAGAAATAGAAAAACGGGAGAAATCAAATATTTGGAAAATATAAATTTGGAATTGTCTTAGCAAAGACAGATGAAACAAAAAAGAGTCAAATCTTGCAAGCATATTTCAAGACACATCAAGGATAAATGAGCGAGAACTAAATGATCATCTATTCTTTTACATAATATCTATGAAAATGATGCGTGTTGATCCATAATTTAAGTCATGACCTATTTGGATGTGTACTTCCACTTTAATTACTTTATTATTATTATGATGTTATAGCATATGCTTTGTGTTGTAATATTTATTATGATGTTATAGTTTTTAGTTTATATTGTCATATTTTATCATTGTGTTGTAATTTTAATTTTTATTTATAAAAGCTTACTAAATACATTGGGTGGATTTTGTTGTTTAAACCATAATATTCTTCTTGTACAAGCATAACTAATATTACAACCACATCACATTAAAATTAATTAAAGGTAAATGTGTGATAATTAATTAATAGGGCTAGTCATCATCTTAAAACTACATTAAACTATCATGGAATATTGAATTCAATCAAAATCAAAGATACAATCACATATTGATAATACTAGTCATCATCTTACAACCACATTGAAAAATCATATAATTCAATTAAAGGAAAACATGCAATAACTTATTGACAAGTTCAATTATTATTTTACAACTACATTGAATAGTCACATTAGATGAAACTATTCACAACACTCCACAATTTCAATCAATCTCTGTAAAATTCACTTTCTATAATCCACAACCAACTATGTCAAACAATTTCAATCTACATGAGGCATATGTATTCAAAAAATAATAACTAATGAACCTATGGACACTAAATTTCAATGCACATTTATGCAAACATGGTGAATTTTGTAATTGAGAAGTGATAAAAGAAGGACATGAGCTCATATAAAGAGAAATAATGAAGAAGGATATGAGCGACTATATATTGATTACTTCTATATGAATTTGACATACAAGGAAAATCAATTTTTTCAAAGATTTCATATGAGAAGACGCTTATTGATTTGAATTATGGAAACAATTAGTATTCATTCTTTGTATTTTAGATGAGGTAAAATGTAAGAGGTAGAAGTGGACTATCTCCGTTACAAATATACACAAGTGGATTACATATGTTGATTTATGGAATGCCTATTGATTAGGGTAATGAATATATGTGCATTGTAAAAACAAAACTAATATAATGCTTGGGAATATTTGAGTAGTGAATGAGGTTTTTACTTCTCGATACTTAAGAAAGATAAATGCTAATGATGTCGAGCGCCTCCTTTAATTTGGAGAAAAGGTATGGCTTTCCTTGTATGATGGAAATTATTATTTATATGCATTGAGAATGGATAAATTATCTTATTTCATGAAAATCCCAATATTGTTGTGATGACCATGGTGCCCAAACTATCATGCTGGAAGTTGTTGCATTAGAAAATTTATGGATTTGACATACTGTGTTCAGTTACTCTAGATTGAATAATGACCTCAAAGTTCTTCATCACTCATTAGTGTTCAACGACATTTATGAGGGTCAAGCTCCAAAAGTTCATTATAGAGTGAATGACATAGAGTATCGTATGAAATACTACCTAGCATATGGTATATACTTAGAGTGGGTAAATGTTTTTCAACACTTAGAGTGGGCAAATTTTGTCAAAACCATCCTAATTCCTCAAGGGTCAAAGAGAAAAGTATTTTTGAGCATGAAGAAGTTGCTAGAAAGAATGTTTAATATGCATTTGAAGTGTTAAAAGAGCGTTTCACGATTTAACATGCTTTTGGGATGTGACTACACTAAACAACATAATTTACGCATGTATCATAATGCATAATATGATTGTCAAGGATGGAGTATGATACTTATACTAGTAATTATAGTGTGAATACATTTGACAATACAAACAATAATAATAACCCTTCTATGGTTAATCACTGTAACACCTCAAAATTTATAACTAATTTTTTTAAGCAGAAATATTTATATAATATAGAGGGTGTTAATACCATACTTAGAGTGAGTTTGGCCTATTCCCTTCTCGTAATAAGTGCAAGGTTAAAACTTTATTACAAATAAATCAAAAATTATGGAAATAAATATAGATAGTAAATTTTTTTTAATAATTTAGCGTAATAACAAAGTACATAGTACATGCTTTGGATAATACAATACATAAAAATATATATGAAGAGTCAAAAAGAGATATCCAAAATCTAGGGCACATAACATGGTGACATTGGATAAATGTAACTATATGCTCTAACTCTAGGCTATAAGCCCACATCAATCCACTTGAGGAATGTTATATTAACTTGAGGACAGAGATTGAAAGAAACCATAACAACTAATCTAGTACTCGAATGGTACTAGCACTAGTTGGCCCGCCAAAAAACAAAAACAAACAACCAAATAATAGGACACCTAATCACTTATGTATGCATACCTCCTATAGGGGTGAAATATATTGAGACATCTATAGAATAGAAGAGGGCCACTCTGGAACTTGGAAGCCACCCAAGATCACATAATAGAAAACGCCAGAATGGTATCAAGTGAATACCAAATCTAACTAAGATAGCTACTCTAAGTGACACAAGTACTGACTTAAGATATTTCATTTTAAGTGATTAATGTTTTATCAAAGATTTAGGTTAAACAAGATAACAGGCCATATAATCTCACTTAATCACTTCCATGAACATAAACCAATTATTTTATTAAAATTTGATATCATCTGCACATTTTATCAAAAAGGAATCAAGGCTCATCCATTTAGAGTACTAAGGCTAATTAACATGGTATTAAAGCCCAATTGATTATACAGGGCATTAAAGCCCAAGAAAGATTATTAAGGCATTCAAGCCCAAGCCAGATTATCGAGGCATTAAAGCTCAAATTTCATGCCATGAAAGGCCGAATAAAAGTAGATCTTAATGTATATTAACTTCAATTATTTGAAATATGGATCAATAGATAAAATTTAAGTCAACTAAGGGTTCACTTATAAGAGCAAATTAAATAACTAGTCTAAAAGCACATAAAATGACTAAAATATCTTTAAAGTCCACCAATTACCTTAATATTAAGAAAGGTGTATTTCATGCTAAAATGGTGATACTTAACCAATTGGCTTCTTAGGATGAACTATAAATGGGACATCAAGATCAAATACTAAGATTACTTAATGCACCTAAAGTCTCTCTTTCTCCTTTCTCCCCCTTACTTAATTAACTATTTTTGTAATACCCCTAAATTTACTACCAAAAATTTTATTTTATGCGGAAGCGTATAATCAAATAGTTGGGTATCACCGCCGTAATTGACATAAGTCTGGCTTACCCCACCATCTTTACGTCAATCACAAGACAAAATGATTAGAAAATTTAAATCGGATAGAAAAATATGAGATTACTTTTAATAACATCGAATAAGTGTTTGGAGATCAACTCCGATTATAATATCAAAATATAACAAAAAGGGATTCCATGGAACTAAGAGTTCAAAAAAGTATCTGGTTAAAACTATCATCCGGATAACATGACTCTATGCCCAAACCCTAATATGAATAAATCACTCCTCCACATATATTGCATCAAAGGTTATAAAATCATCCACTTGGTCCTCATCAACCTACACATAAACATCTAGGCCGTCTACTCATTGGATTAAGCAGCACCCATGAAATGGATGATCAATATGCTATGTACTGAGTAAGGTAACGGTACAGTCAAATAAGGTTACACATAATACAAGAATTCTCATAAGCAATTCATACATGTGCAAATCGAAGAATACCAGATAACTATTGATTCCAAGTATTTCATTAGATATACCATATTCCAATCTTTTATTTACATTGAGTTCAGGGACCCCACTATTCTTAAACCAATGGAATGGTCTAAAACACGTCTCGAGGATAACACACCTGAGCCACTATTATTATCCGATGGAACGGAGCCAACACCTCTCAGAGTAAAATACTCCTGAGCTACTATTTATTAAACCGATGGAACGGTCTGAAGCATCTCGAGGACAACACAAACGAGTCACTGTTATTATCTAGTAGAACAGACTCAACACCTCGATCTTGACTCACATAGTCATCCACTTTAAATAATTAGTGTCTTTCCGTTTATAGTTTTAACTCTTAATTGTATTTTCATTCACATTAAGTATGGCTCCACTATTCTTAATCCAATGGAATTGATTGGAGCACTTCTTGGGGACAACACACCCAAGCTACTATTATTGTTTAGTGGAACAAAGCCATATAAACACTTCGGCCCGACTCAAGTGATCTTTCACTTTATATGGTTAGTATCTTATTCAAAGTTGATTGTATATTATCATGCTAAACTCAAGACATACAATTAAACACATAAGTACGACCACGTAATTATCCTCAATTGTCCATAATACCCTTATGGTAGGCTAGACAATAGTATTCTCCCAAAGGCTCTATAAAACCCAAATCATATACATTTCCAATCATTATCTGAAGTACATATCCTTAGTTTTCCATAGATATCTTATATCCAATATTATATCCAAACATGTACTTATATATTTTCATTACTCTCAAGAATATCATTTCATAGCATTTTCATAATTAAATTATTTAGTATAACATACTCAACATAAAAGCATATACAAAGATATAAGTATCACATAAATCCCTAGCTACGAAATGTGTTCTTACCGACAAGTACACCAGGCTCTATACAAGTCAATCCTATACCTCCTCCGAGATCACTGGAAAATCACCTATGAAAACAAGATAGAATATGATTAGGATCAGAGGTTAAAAAATTAAGAGGGAAGTTATGGTAGTGAAGGGTAAAAATGGAATTTACCGAAGTTAAATGGAAGCTTAAATTTTATAGAAGCATAGAAGAATGTGTGGTGGAGTTATGGTTAAATTTTGATGTTGTTTGGATAATATTTAGGGTGAAAATAGGGTTGTACGACTATGCAATAGGGGATCTGAGTGTTGCGTAGCCGTGCAGTAGGCCATGCACTCTGAAACTTTGCAACGAATGAGGGGAAGGAGAAGGAAAAAGAGGCGGCGATCAATGACTATAGCCAGTGACAGCGTGAGGGAAGGTTAGAGCAACCTTAGTGGTTAGTCCATCGGCCAAAGGGTGGCTAGTGGTGTCTTAGGTGGTGCTCGGTGGTGGATTAGGTGGTGAAAATGTTGAAAACAAATAAGAAGGAGGAAGAAGAAGGAAGAAGAGAAGAAGGTCAGGGAGCTGATGGATGACAATAAAATAGAGGGATGGAGGGGTATATATATATACTAATAAGGTGGAATACATTGGAGGAGAAAAATGGCAGGGGTGACAACGACGACGATGATGAATCTGCCAAGAATAAAGAAGAAAGAAAAGGATAGGGGGATGGTGATGGTTGAGATAGATGGGAGTTAGGCAGAGGCACGAGGGGTTAATGATGAAGAAGAAAACGTGCATGAGAGGAGAAGGCAAGGAGAAGAAGAAAGAATAAGGAAGAAGAAGGGTGGCAGGGGAGTGATGGTTGCTGCGAAACAGAGTAGCGACAAGGAGAGGAAAAGAAGAAGAAGAAGGCAGCACAAGGGATGATGATGATGGTCTATGAGGGTGGCAGGGTGATGGTGAGAGGAAGCATGTGGAAGGGCAAGTGGGTGGTGCAAGAATTTCATAGGAAACAAAACTCCTCATGCCACAAAATCGGCATAGGAGAAGAAGGGAAACGAAAAGAAAAGAAAAGAAAAGAAAAGAAAAGAAAAAGGGATAAAAGGGAAAAAAGGGAAGAAAAGAAAAGGAGAAAGAAAACAAAAAGAGAGAAGTGTTAGGGAATTAAGATTAGATTAGGAATTTTAGATTAGAAAAATAATTTGGATTAGCGGAAATTTTAGCAGGCTAATAATAAGATTTCTTGAAATTAGAATCAAATTAGGGTGCTAATGACGAGGAATTAGGCTAAGTAAAATTTTGAGGTATTTCAATTTTAATTAAGATATCTAGGCCTACTCATCAAATATCACCCAAGTGTCAACTTATAAATTTTAACTCATTTATAAATATAATATTCACTTAAGTCTCTAAAATTTTAGAATCACTTATAATGGCCATAATTTTCTTGATTTAAATAAAATTACCTAAAAATTATAAAATTCATAACTTAATCTAAAAAAATCAAACCCAAACATTTCATATTTCAAATTTTATGTAAAAGACCTAATGAGGATAATGGTGCACTTAAAGCTTTAAAAAAAATCATTAATGCCCAATATGCCCATGGTCCAATGTGTTCAAAACTTAAATAAATTAATTTCAACTCTAAATGATCCAAAATTTATAACCTAGCTTCTATACACTATTTTAAATACAATGGCATAGTTGGATAAATTTAAAACAACTAAAATTCACATAAAATAACAAGGACGAGAGCTAGAAAACTCAAATCCAAGTATATTAATCACAACTATATTGAATATTCATCACAATTCTATTCATCATTTAGTATGACTCAACTAAATATTCATCATTTTTCCAGTAGATATAAAAACATATAAAAAATCACACAATTCATCTTCTCATTTAAATATCATGCTTAAGCACATAAGATAGAAACATACACATGTCATAACATATTTTCCAAGATAATATTTCATTCTTAAAATTAAAATAAAGATAATTATGCATACAATAACATATAAAATACCTAACATAAAATCCTATTTATAAAGATTAGTTTAGTTACTAAAATTCCTAAGCTCCTTAGCAAAGATAAAATAAGGAATATAGAAATTCCTTATCTAACCCACATGGTCACCTGCAAGAATATAAGATTAAATAGAGTTAGATAAACCAATATTAATAAATATGTATAAGGGAAGAAAGATAATAAAATGGAAGAAGTGAAATGACAAGTTTACGCTTGAATATGGAGGCTTGGAAACTACCATAGAAAACCACCAGAATGATCAATCAATGTTTTGTAGGGTTAATGGGAAGGAAAGAAAGGGGGGGGGAGAGAGAGAGAGAGAGAGAGAGAGGAAGGGTTTCAAAATCTCTACTGCAATACACATAGCAGCAACAACAAAATTCCAAGGTTGCTCAACAAGATAGACAGGAGAAGAAGAGAGTGAAAATGGTTTCTAGATGAAGTATAATATGCAAGGAACAATACCAAACAAGAATATAAGGTAGAGAAAGAAAGGTAGAGGCATGGTAGCTACTGGAAGTTACAAAAAAAAAACTTTGATGTAGTTGTACAGCTGGTAAGAAAGCAAACGTCAAGGTATAATGAAGCTTGAAGGAGATTGATTTGAGTGATTTAAATGGTATAGAGCTGTAGTATGTAATGAAATCTTTGAAAATAAATAAAAACCAAAGGAAACGAACATCGAGAGAGAGAGAGAGAGAGAGAGAGAGAATGAGTTGTTACAAGTTGAAAAGAAATCAACTTTGTACTAAGCTGAAATTTTATGATTTTATATGAGTTTTGTAATGGAACACGCGATTTGAAAAAAAAATAGAGTGAAATCTGATAGGGACGAGCGTAGAGTGATTTTTTGGTTTGACTTTAGTCTCACTTGAGTGCTAGGATTAGGATTGTAAGAGAGATGTTGGACTATAGTTGAGTGTGTAAGATAAATATCATAAAATTATAATTATGGTATTTTGTGCACTTATTGGTTGAAAAAAAAGGTAACCAAGTAACAAATCTAGTTTGGTTTAGTTTGGAAACTAGTTAGAATTGAAATA
This sequence comes from Tamarix chinensis, assembly GCA_030549775.1. Lineage (NCBI taxonomy): Eukaryota > Viridiplantae > Streptophyta > Magnoliopsida > Caryophyllales > Tamaricaceae > Tamarix > Tamarix chinensis. Next base: position 65,936,887 of record CM060172.1, read on the forward strand.
TTAGTTAAAGGATTGATTATAATTTATTTTAATTAATTAAATTACGAGAAATTTCAATAATGGACACTTATTGGAAAAAATAACAACTGAATTCTAAAAATCATAAAAATGTATGGAAAGGACCAGAATAATTTTAGAAACATAAATATATAAAAATACTGGGTATCAGAGTTGGTTTGAAGTTAGATAGATGGTAAATAAGTGAAAACGGTAAAAACAAATATGTCACGAAAATACATTTTTCCGCAAATGCACAAAACAAATAATTGGGGTTCAAATTGACACATATCAATGTAGAATACTTTTAGAAAATTAAATATTTAAAAATATTGGGTATCAGAGTTTGTTTGAAGTTAGATAGATGATAAATAAGTGAAAACGGTAAAAACAAATAAGTCGCAAAAATACATTTTTTCACAAATGCACAAAACAAATAATCGGGGTTCAAATTGACACGTATCACTGTAGAATAATTTTATAAAATTAAATATTTAAAAATATTTGACTTCAGAACTCAATTGATGACCAACGGATTAAAAATAACAAAAATGGCTAAAATTGTTTAATAACGTAAACGAATTATTCTGTAATTTAACAATTTAAAAGAAAATGGTAAAACATGAATAAATAAAATAGATATATGATCTCAAAAATATCTTTGATCGATTTACAAAATTTGAATGAGTTGAAAAGGGTGAAAATATAGGAATTAGAAAAATTATAATAAATGTGTTTTCCACAAATGAGAGAAATGATCGACAAAATGTTTAAAAATTAATACTAACAGAATGAGACTTGATATATATATATATATATATATCATATTAATTATAAGGATAATTTTTATAACAATTAAATTATTAATTATAATAATATTAGTAATATTAATAATGATTTTATTTGTAGTGATCGAAATTGATATGATAAATTATTATTAGTGCTGATCTCATCTAATTTAATAAGTTATACAAATAAACTCTAGAGAATTGAGTCTTAGTGGAATATATAGACAAAGTTTGAAACAAATAACTAAATTTGGTACGTTAGTAATTGTTTTAATTTTAGTTATTATGTATCTAATTAATATGCCAACTTGGTATTTGTATATTATAGTTTTTACGAGTACTACAATAATATTATATATGTAATCGTATGTTTAGTGTTTTTTGTTGTAATATTTATGCATTATTATAATATTATTTGGATGTTATAATATTTATGTAAATGTTATGTCATTTTATGTTTTATTAATATTTATTTTAAAATTTTATTTGCATATTTATATATTATATAATATATTTCAATGTGGGAATCCATTACCTATATAAAAAATTAACTCGAATTAATTTTTATTGTTCAAAAAAAATTACAATCAAGTGCAATTATTGATAATATTTAATATTAAAATATTCACTCCGAACATTTTGTTTTAAAAGTATTTTAGAAAAAATCATATTTAGTATTATATCATATCAAATAATAATTTATGTGTATTTTAATTAAAATTTTAAATAAAAGAATAATTTAATAAAAAATTTAATAATAAAACAAAATATCCTCTAATTAAAATCTCTCTACTAGAGTGTAGGAGACTTTTACGGTGTATTAAATTAGAAAATGTAGGAGAGAGGGAAGAGGTTTGCGTACCGTACAAATATTGTTTCACCTTGAAGGCTTTCGGTGGAGTTGTTTTTTTTTTTGATAAGTTTAGATAAAACAACGGATACAATAAGATGCTCGCAGATCCATAGGCAAAGAATACAACACCATCTAGGATCTACCTCACCTATACAAAACAATAAAACAACACCATATATGAACCATCCATTTGCAGCACCTACCTTCAAACCGTTTAAACACCCACCCCTAGCATAAACTGCGCAGGTGTGACAATACTAAAGGCAATATCATAGGTTCTAAGACTGATATTCTCCTTCCACCCCTTACTCCAGTAATCAACCTTCCATTTGACACTCCATAATATCTGATTCCACTGTATCTCTTTTTCTTCAAATATTACTCTATTCCGAGCCTCTCAGATAGCGGATAGGATGGCATAGAAACCAGCCCGCCAAAGCTTCTGCTTTAATGTCCTGCCTTCGACTCTCTTCCACTCTTCCCATACCTCCTTTATGCTTTCGGTGGAGTTGTTATTGTAACAGATCAAATATATTGCTTCAGGGACTGAATATTCATCATGATTATTATCAGAAAGAGGGAAAAGATGGAAGAGAAGGATTGACTTTTTAGATCATAGACAAGTCAAGCTGCTGATAACAGTGTTTTTTCAACGTGCAGAAATTTTCTGAAAACCAGGCAGCTCACTTCTCTTCATACCCAACGAATTATCGACTCATTATTATTACTATTATTCAGAGAAGAGAAAAGAAGAAGAAGAAGAAGAATGAAAAAAAATAATAAAATCGGCAAGGTCCTGTCATGGACTACAATGCCGTCTGCCATAAATTTACATAAGCAGACTAGTAACAGTGTAGAAATATAATATAATATACGTAGCTGAAAGTTATACAAAGTTACGAGCTAAAATTAGTATGGAAAAGCTAGATAAGCAGACTAGTAACCGCCTCGCGCCAGCTAAAGGTGTCAATCCAGTTGGGTTTAGGTTGGGTTATAACGGTTATTTAATTTTTATGAATCGGTTGTGGTTTAAGTCGGATCATTTTGGATTCAAATCATTTTGGGTCATCATCTTATTTGGATCAGATGGTTTCGGATTGGGTCATAGTAGTTCCAGATCATTTCGGATTAACTTGTCAGGTCAGATCGGATTTTTGTTAAACAAACTCAAGTTTGGGTCATTTTGAGTTAAATTGACTGCTAGGATCTAGTTGACTTCAGATCATTTTCTAGCTCATATGACTAGGTGAGTTCAGCCTATTCGAGTCATTTCGTGTAATATGACGGATTGGTCCCGTTGGGTCAGAAATTATTTTGGGTTAACTTATTGGGTCGGGTCATTTTGTACAATTTAACGGGTTGGATTTGAGTAGTTATAGATTAACTTGATGGGTCGAATCAGGTCGAGTTTTGATGGGTTGATTCAAATTCGGATACAGGTAATTATCATTTATTATATTGTAAATATTGGATATAATCATAAGATTATTATTACAGATAAATAAATTAAGAATATTAAATTTGCTTTATTTTCTCAAGTAAATAATAAAGATATTTATAAATTTTAATAATAAAAAATATTGCATGATTCAATCTACCAAATATATTTATTATTTATTCTGATTTATTTGATTACTTAAAATATTTAATTACTTAAAAAATATAATTTTATAAAATAAAGGTGATCATAACATGACTATATAATATATAATTATCATTTATTACATTGAAAATATTAGAGACAATAATAAGATTACTAATACAGATAAATGAAATAAGATAAATATTATATGTACTTTATTTTTACAATTAAATAATAAAAATATTTATAAATTTTAACAAAAAAAAATAATGTGTGATTCAATCTAACAAAGATACTTATCATTTATTTGATTACTTAAAATATTTAATTACTTAAAAAAGATAATTTCATAAAACAAAGGTGATTATAGCATGATTACATAGTGTATAATTATCATTTATTACATTGTAAATATTATTGACAATCATAAGATTACTAGTACAGTTAAATGAGTTTGCTAATACATAAAATATTTTATTTTATTTTATATAAAAACATGAAGTAATGATCAAAATGATTCGAATAACATATTGATACTTGTTAGTTGTTAGCTTGTTATACATGTCATAGATGATGGAATTAGAGAAAAAAAATTATTTTACACCATAAGTAATAACATATAATATAATAAATCAATAATTATGTGTATAAGTTCATTTGATATTATAAGACATGCTTATGTTTACAAGTACTAAACTTATAAAAGTAGTTAGGCAAAGATGATAAAAGATATTAAAAAATTATCTAATATACACCTTTACTATCAATATTTCTCTACCTCATTAACCTCGTAAGTATTAATTTTGATTTCATATAAGCATGTAATTAAAAATATGTTATTAATTTTTACTTGTTTATTAAATTATTATTATTATGATTTCTTAATGTTGTGTTTTTGTGTGAAAAAATTTATTTAGGATATCATTAATAAATAAGAATGTCTAGGATAAAAGTATGAAAAGTAATTACAATTTATAAAATACTATATTTTAAAAATCTTTAAATGAATAATAAAATATGTGTAATTCATTATTATTATAGTAGAATTTAATGTTTAATCGGATCAACGTCGAATCGGATTGAATCTGTTCGTTATCGAGTCGGATCTATAACATATCATGGATTTGGATCGGATTGGGTTGGATCCAAATTAAATTTATTTTATCAAATTAATGACGGAACGAATTAATATCGAATCGGATCATATTATTAAATTTTTTAAATTTTATTAAATCGGATCGGATTAAATAAATTCGACCGCCTTTTGTCGAATCTAGTTATATGCATGCAAAAGTGCCTTGGCCAAAAACCAAAGTTTCCTGCCAATTACAGTTTTGAATTAGGGATTCAAAATTATTTAACAAATAAATTAAAATTCAGCTGATTTGAGTGAATAAATAAATTAAATCAAGTTTCAAACTTATAAATTTAAATTATAATTATTATTTTTACATATTCAAACTTAATTTATTTAACTGAATAAATATATCCAATATTATTCGTACATCCATTATGCTCCTCACGCTACTAGAGACGAGTAGACACTGCCAAATGCATTTAATATCGATGCAAGAAATGCCATCATTGCTTGCAGTACTTGGTTATAATTATACCTAGGTCAACAATTTAAACTCTACTTCTGCTTTTAAAATTTATATTCCCAAACATATTTTTATCCAATTTTTAAATGAAGATAAAATAAATAAATACTAACAAATTTGTCCTCTGCCAAAATTAGTTTACAGATAATGTGATTGGAAATAAATTAGGGTTTTAAATGTTGAACATGACGTTCTGTTTGGCTGGACAGGAGCGATGGAGGACGGTATGAATTTGTTCTTTCAGGAGGGGGGCAAATCCCTAATGCTAATATCTTGTGTCTCGTTAATTTATGGTGTTTGATTGTAATGTAGTAATAATTTTCTAGGGGCTACTGGGATAGCAATAGCTTATCTTAGTGTCGTGTCGTACAACCTCAACTTTAGTTCAGCCTATATGTGAGCCTTAATAATAATACCTTTACTTATATTAATACTCTTACTCAATATTCTTATGGTGGTAATAGAAATACACGAGTATTGAATCGGTGGTTCAAACTGAAATATACGCCTATTAAAAGCCTGCCACTTCAAAAAAAAAAAATATATATAATTATCTAAAAATACTACTACTTCTACATCTAAAAATAATTATTCTATCGTTAAATTTTTATATTAAAAATATTATTTTAATTAAATAAAACTTTATATTTTGTTTTGTCCTTATTTTTATTTTAATTATATATAAATTAAATGCTTTATTATTTTTTAATAAACAATATTAGTATACTTTTAAATTTATTTATTAATTTTTAAAAAATTATATAAATTAAAAAAATACCTTCTAAAATTAATGGGTCCCCGACTAGGCCTTTCAAGATGAGGAGGGGACTTAGACAGGGGGATCCCATATCTCCGTTCTTGTTCGTCTTGGCAGTGGAAGCGTTTAATCAACTTATTAGAAGAGGTATGAAGAAAGGGTTGATTCGTGGACTGGAAGTGGGGGAAGACAAGTATGAAGTCACACATCTCCAGTTTGCAGATGATACTATGATTTTTTGTGCAGCATCGAAAGAGAACATCATAAATTGGAGAAGGTTGCTTGATTGTTTTCACCTGGTGTCCGGATTGAGTGTAAACTACGAAAAGTCAGAAATGATAGGGTGGGGGTGGAACCTCCTTTTCATAAGGAAGCAGCAGAGATTATGAATTGCAGAACTAGTTTCTTACCTATTTCTTATCTTGGATTACCCTTAGGAACTAATATCAACAGCAGTCAGGTGTGGAAACCAGTGGTGGAAAAGATTAGACAAAGGTTGGCAGGGTGGAAATCGAAACTTCTTTCAAGAGCAGGGAGACTACTGCTAATCAAAAGTGTATTGAACAGTTTACCGGTGTATTATATGAGCTTATTCAGGATCCCAAAAGGAGTAGTTAAGGAGATTATTAGCATTCAAAGGAAGTTCTTCTGGAGTAGCAAGCTTCCATTGATTAGCTGGAAGGTGCTACAGAAACCGAAGAATCTAGGGGGCTTGGCATCGGCGATTTGACTATGAGGAATAATGCCCTGTTATTTAAATGGTGGTGGAGATTCTTCACAACGGAAGGAGCGTCATGGAAGAAGGTTATCCAGTCTATTTACTCGGAGGACCGTTTTGGTACCCTACGAACTCCGGTTAAGAAGAAAGGTTGGACACCGTGGGTGGACATAGTGAATGCAGGCAGGATTGACCCTATTCTTAGCTCAGGTTTAAAGGTTATTATTGGAGATGGTAGTAGAGTTGGTTTTTGGAAGGATAAATGGATGGAGAATGGTCCACTAAGGACCACGTTCCCAAGGCTTTTTGCGATATCTAACCAGAAAGATAATAGTATAGCGGATATGGGTTTCTGGGATGGGGACAAATGGCATTGGCAATTCGTGTGGAGGAGGCGGTTGTTTGAATGGGAGGAAAGACAAAGGGAGCAAACAGAGAATCTGGTCTCTCAGTTTAACCCACATAGGGGAAGACTGGATGGGATTAGTTGGGAATATGATCAGCGGGGTATATTTTCAGTCAAATCCTATTGTGAAGCCTCCTATCAGCATGCACCCGGGGGGATCTGATAATAATATATGGAGTAGGGTGTGGTGTGGGTTGGCGCCACCGAGAATTGAACTGATCACATGGTTTGCGATACAACAAAGACTTAATACGAGGGATAGATTGATTCGTCTTGGGGTTGGAAACGTCAGCGATACAGGTTGCCCTTTCTGCAAGGATACTCAAGAATCGATTAACCATGTCTTTCTTCATTGTAGTGTGACAGGGAAATTATGGTACGAGATTTGCGATTGGCTTGGAAGGACCTGGGTGATGCCGAGATCGACTGAAGAAACCGCTGCTATTTGGCTTGGAGATAAAGATAAAGATCTACAGAGCGAAATTTGGTCAACATCCTTTTTTGCCATAATAGGGACTATTTGGGAATTCAGAAATAAGGCTATTTTTGAAAATATCCAGATCTGCAGGAATTGGATGGCGATGCTTATTAAACAAAGAATTGGCTTCTGGATCAAGCATAGAAAAGACAATTTTCCTTACAGAATTGATGAGGTGGTCCATAACGTGCAAGCTTTTCTGTGAGGTGATCATGAGTTTAGGGTGTTTTTATTTTTACTATTTCGTGTTTTCTTAGTTTTTTGACTGTAATTGCTCGATCCGGTTCGATCATGATGTAGTTTTGTTCTGGATGTAATCCTCAAATTATCAAAAAAAAAAAAAAATACCTTCTCTTTTGACAAGTTTCCCATTCCAACTTTGTGCCTGCAAAGCCGACTGTGCCTTTCTCGCTGAAACGAGAGGAATAGTTCGACTTTATTTCGGCTCTACCCATTGAATGCTCCGTGGTCGGGCGCCGACCTTTTAATTTGCCTCGTGGAAGTTGTGGTTTCTTGTTCTCTTGTGTTTGTTGCGTTTTCAAGTTCAATCATTTATCTGGAGAAGTTTTAAGGGCTCAGTTTATTTAAAGATAAAAAAATTAATGTACTTAAAATTTTCAATTCATCTTATTTATAATCTAAATTTATATATTCGAGTCGACTTAATTAATTAACAGCTCAATTTAAAATAATTAATTATTTATTAAAATAAGTCGAGCTTAAATATTATGTAGAAATTGTTTGTTTAATATATGTCATTTAAATTTAAATAAAATAAACAATTAATAATTAATTTATGTCTAAATAGTATTTATCCATCTGTTCCACAATATAATATTTTAATACATAGTAAAAAAAATACTAAATTTTTTAAATTTTGATACCTGCGTTTACTTATATATTTTTACATTAATTATTTATCTCTTATTAATACTTTAACTTTATGTATGATTCCCCATGAAAATAAATATATATAATGGATAATAAGGTATTTAATGTTCTATACTTTTTACATAAAATGACTTATAATATAAAATAATTTTTTTAGAAAAAAAATTTATAGGTCTGTAAAACGGAGGGATTAGTATAAAAGAACCAGCATGAACGTATTTCTTTTTGTCTATATACATGTCCCTTTTAGAATATCCCTTTCATTAATTAATCACTCCCGAGAACATATCTATTAAATCTCTGAGGAAGAGGGCTTTCATGCAACTAACCAAGTTAACACTAATCTAAAATTCTTCATAGTGAACGATAATATATATATATATATAATATATATATATAAATATATATATAAATATTATATATAATATTTTCTTCTGGTTCAAAAATATATAAGCACTATTTTAGCTTTAAACACGCAAATTAAGAACTACAACCGAACAACTAATTTATCCCAAATAAATAATCTTTACATATTTAATCATGAGCTTTTGAAGAATATAAAAACCTAGACATAAACATTTAATAGTAATAAAGGATAAATTTGGAAAAGTAATCCGTGCATTGAAACCTAAAATGACACTTGTTTTTAGGGTTATTTATGTTGTTTGATATAAGATGAATAAATCTTATATTCTAATTGATCTAATCCAAAAAAAAAAAACATATAACTTATTTGATATATTTTTTCCAAATCAAATAACAAGTTGAGTCAATAAAAATAAAATGATCAAATATTCAATAAATACAAATAATATCTAATCCAATAAATCATATACATATATGCTCTAAAAACTATTTATTTTTTATCACATTATATGTGTATATGTGTGTGTATGTGATTTGGAATTAGTAATTTAATATAATGTTATTTAAGGCTTGAATTAAATAAGTGGACTATATCAATATAAATTAGGTTGATTTATTATCTTTTGATCAAAGCAATTCTCATTTACGGCCTAATCAAAAGTTTTGGATATTTGATGTATTATTTATTATTCGGTCTAAAATTTTGGATATAAAAAAGAAAGAAGCTTTGTATAAGCTTATAAAACTTTTCATTGAATATCTGAAATACACAATATACAATCCGTGAACGCCCTTACTTTTTTAGATAAAAATAAAACTAATAAAATGATGCTTCTTATAAATTAAATGTAGTACAAATTAAGAACTAAAGCTACATAACTAATATATTTTTAATAATTGCTAAATAGTTAATTATAAGATTTTGAAAGGTATAGAACTTGGGAAAAAAAATACCTAATAATGAAAGTGGGGAAATTAAAAAAAAAAGTAACAATATTTAAAAGAAAAATAAAGTTGCTGAAACAATATTTATTATGAAACAGACGAAGTATGCAAACCTATACTCATACATATACACTTGCGTTATAATTAAATGTCCTTTGTAGTTGAAACTAGGATTTAATGTCTTTCAAATATTCTTCTTACGTGAAATGTGGTTTTACTGGCTTATGTTAGCTATTAATCATATATTATTTTTAATAAATGTGGCCAAACTTTGTCATATACATATTAAGCCGTCGAAAATAGCATCTTTGTGGACACACGATACATGTGACGCAATTTAAGATAACATTTACGTAACCACTCTATTATATGATTGACACAATACATTGAATACACTGCATCTGCATGTGCTTAAGTTGATTCTTAGACAAACCACAGGATATGTAAGCGCAAATGAGATTCAATGTCGTTATCCAATTTTACACTTCTCATAAGTCGATTAATACTCTATTTTAAAGGCATATTATGTCCTAAGTAAAGAATATATCACCAGAACTAAATTATACAACAAAACTATGGCTCCGTTTGGTATGTAATGTATGAATGTTACACACACACACATATTACAAAGATGATGGATCATAAGTAGGTGAAATTTAAAAAATAGGGAAAATGTCTGATGAAAACCTTTATTTTGGTGAAAACTTCATTTAATTTGAACCATCAAATAAAAAAAATGAAAGGTTGAGATAATAATAATAATAATAATAATAATAATAATAATAATAATAAAATAATAATAATAATAAAATAATAATATAATTGAGGAAATTACTCACAATAAGTCATGGAAACTAGTATTAATGGGCAGAAGAAACTATCATAAATAACTCAAAAAATTATAACATCTAAGTGTGAGGACTTTTTTTTTATTTATAAATATTATGTGTTTATATTTTAGGTTAAAAACTATATATAATAGATTGTAGGAACTATCCTTAGTGGGAAGAAAAAATTACCATAATCAACTTAAAAAATTATAGCAGTTTAAGTATAAAAAAGATAATGATATTTTTATAATTATTGTGTATTTATATTTTAAATTAGGATAATAATCTCATAAATAATAAAAACTATCCTTAATAAGTAGATACAATTATTGTAGTCTCTTAGAAAATTAGAGGTGACTCTTATATTTTACCAAAGAAAATAATTTTTGCTAGATATATCTGTAACACCTTAATTTTTACTACTGAAAAATTTCATTTTGTAGCGGAAGTAACTAAGTAAAATAGTGGGGGTTATTGCCGTGATCGACATAATTTGGTTTATGCAACCATTCTTACATCAATCACAAGGCTAAAACATTTAAGGTAATACAAGGAAATCAGAAAATAAAAGCACATTTATAGTACAATACTGAGTTTGGAGTTTAACTCTGAGTTTTACAATACCAAAATATAAAAGGAGGATACCATGGATCAAGAGTCCAAAAAGGATATCTAGTTAAATACATAATCTAGATAACATATACTATTCAACTGACCCTGACATAGATGGAGTCACTCATCCCACATAAGGCATCATAGGCCGTAAAGTCATCTACTTGATCCTCTAAGACCTGCACATAAGATCCAAGGCCTTTTGCTTGTGAGAATGAGTAACACCCATAAAAGGGTGGTTAGTACACTATGCACTGAGTAAGGGAACACTACTATCAAAATAAGAATATAAATAGCACATACTTCCACGTTAGATAATAAAAAGAATATAACCAAGTAAATGAAACATCTCATAAGGCATATTACGATCTAGTTCCTTTTATTAAGTATAGTATATTTTCATTATTTTATATATGTTGAGTGCAGAAACCCCACTATTCTTTTATCTATGGAACGGTCTAAAACTCTTGAGGACAACACACCTGAGCCACTATTCTTTTGAATGGAACGGAGGTTTAAAACATCTCCTTTGAGTAGAATGCTTCCGAGCCACTATTCTACCTAGTTGAACAGGAATACATATACATATGGAAAATATATCACTCTGGTCTTGAATCACGTATTCTTCCGCTATAAATCATTAGTATCTTTCCTATAGGTTATGAAGATATGTTTTATTTCATAACCAGTGGGGACCCCACTATTCTTAAACCGGTGGAACGGTCTGAAACTCTCTAGGACAATACACCTGAGCTACTATTCTTTCCAATGGAATGGAGACTAACAACATCATCTCAAGGCAGAAAGCTCTGGAGCCACTATTCTCCCTGGTGGAACAGGATACATATATAGGTTTAGAAAAATAATCACCATAGCCCTACTCACGTGCTCTTTTACTTTAAGTGATTAGTATCTTATTCAATATTGATTTGCAGGCATAGGACATAGTTAAAACAGATATACATATAGCATGGATCCAAATCCTTAATTCCTATTAAAAATTAATTACACTCCCTTTAGTGTTCATTCTCCCATGTTGGTTGTTCTATTCACATTATATTACTTTATCACCCAAATCCCATCATTAGTATCATACCCAAAATGCACAACCTAATTCCCATGAGTTTGCTTTACTAATCTCATTCCGATATATTAATCACTAAAGTATCTAAGCCCATATTCCATAGAATTGTCATAACACTTCCCATGAAGTTTTTATGACTTCTAATTCCAATAGATAACCTCTAAAACCTAGACATGGAATAATAATACTAACATTTTAAGATAGATTTCCCCAAATTTACTATAAAACATTTATGAACCCCAAATAACGATAACACTCCCATGAATTACTCAAGTTATTATTATCATAATTTAAACCTTCTAACACATAAATTACCAAAACTTCCTTAATATCCCATAATGACTAAGTTACCCTTTACGCACAATTAAAACCTTTATTTTATAAAGCCTTATACCTTCCATACATATTATTTCTCCAAGTCCACTTTTATCATCATACCTCATGAGAGACCTTAAGCCCATTTACCACAAATCATTCAAATCCATATTTCATGCCATAAGACATATTTTCACAATTATGACATTATCATCATTCAACCCATATTTCATACAAAATATGTATTTCCACAAGTGTGATGTGATCATCATTCAACCTATATTTCATACTATAGATATATTTCCACAAGTCTGATGTTATCATCATTCAACTCATATTTCATACCATGACATGTATTTTCACAAATATGATATTATCGTCACAAATCATAACATAATGATATCTCTTACCAATTCTTATTTTCTTTCAACATAACATTTATATCATCAAAAATTATCAATATCAACATAATTTACATAATGTAGCAATAATATCATGAAAAACACATATAACCATACAAGCACACATCTAATAGTATCCTTATCCACTAGGAAATCAAACTCTAAGCATGCAAATCCTAGACTTCCTCTCCCAAAGCTAATAGAATACCACCTACGAAAATAATAAAATTTACAGTCAGGCTGGAGGAGTTAAATTGAAGGAGAAATCAAGGTAAATAGGGTAAAAGTAGGTATAATAGTAGTCAAATAGGAGCTTGAGATGTGTGGTTGTGTAGAGGAATGTGTGGTGGTATTTGGTTGAGGTTTGGGGGTGAAAATAGGGATGCATGGCTGTGCAGCAGGCGGTGCAGCTTCTGGTCCAGAGAAAACAAGATACACGACCAGGTGGTGCGAAATTTGCACGGCCGTGCAGAAACAGGCCGAGAGAAAAAATTATGCACAGTGAGACGGTATAGGGGTACACGACTGTGTAGTAGGATATTTAAGCATTGCACGACTGTGTAGCAAGCGGTGCACCGGTCGTGCACTCTACAACGCTGGCACACACGAGAGGAAGAAGAAGGGAAAAGTGAAATGCCCTGAAAATCCTAATTTTAAGAATTATAGTTAAATGAGATTTTATTAAGAAAATTAATTAAATAAATTATTTTTATTAAAATAAAAGGGAATTAATTAGAGAAAATCAAGAAAGAAATTTATAAATATTTAATTAGGAAGAAGTTTGGGCATTTTAGCTAATTAAGGATTTTATTTTAAAAATTAATTAAATAATTTATTTTATTTAGAATAAGAGGGAATAAATAGGGCCAAATTAATAAGAATGTTATAAATAAATTAATTGGAGAAAATTAGAGTTATTTGCTAATTAAAATATAATTTATGAAAAACCTTTCAAAAACCCTAAATTAGCCTAAAAAGAAAATTTAATATTATTTTATTTAAATATTATTATTTTTAAATATCCTAATTAATTTAATTAATCCAACCCACTATTTTTCTTTTTCCCTTTTTCCTTTTTCCTTTTTCTTTCTTCCTTTTCTTTCCTTTTTCTTTCTTCTTCTTTTTCTTTTCTTACCTTTTCCCCGAATTGGGCTTGTCCCGCGGCCCAAGACCCGTTTCTCTTCTTTTCCTTCTTCCTTCGGTGGCCCAGAACGCCGCGATGTGCCTTACTTCTTTTTCCCCTAGAAATGTAACGTTTTGATTAAAAAATTTTATCATCGCCGACCAGTTCTTCTCCTTTCTTTTCTTTTTATTTTCTCCTGGACCGCCGGTCCACGCGTCCCCTTTCTTTTTCTTCTTCTTCCACTCCTCCCCTGTCAACCTGCAACACCCAACCTTCCGAGAATGTTGCCGCCAGCCTAGCCAGTTTTGACCAGTTGTTTCTTCTTCCTTTCTCTTACCCCTAAATCGCTAGTCAACGTGACCCATCCCACTTCCCTTTTCTTCCTTGCAAAACCCTCCTTTTCTTGCGCAAATAACCTGCCACGATTTTGAATTCCACCAGCCAACCATCGCCGCTGGTGACCCTAACTCTACCTACCCTATTACCTCGCCGACCCACAGAATCCTACCCTCTTATCTAAGCTCTATAAATACTCCTCACTAGCTCAATCTCGGGACTTTCTCCCGCAACCCAGCAGAATCCCTCCTATGCACCTTCGCCATTTCAGACACTCATTCCGCTTCCATCGGCTAACGCCGCCACCCAATCTACCCACTTAATTACTCCCTACACCGCCCTATAACTAACTAAACCACCCATCTCCCTTAATTTGCCTTGCACGAGCCACCCCGGCCGTGCAAAGTTTCCTTCTTGATCAACCGCTCCTCCACCCCTACCGCCCTTTGCGCTGCCGTCCACCACCACTTCCGCCACTGTCACTGCTCCTTTCACCTTCCAAATACCTCTGCAGACTTCCCTCTACCTCCTCTACCCTCCTTTTCCTCTTTCTCCCCCTCCTCCTCTCTTTCTCTCCTTCCACTTTTGGCCACCACCGCCACTACCGTGCGCCGCCACCTTTGGCTGCGCTGCCACCCTCATTCCACTCCTCTCTATCTAGGCAACCATAAACAACCCAACTTCCACCCTCTTTCTCCCTCTCTTTTTCCCTCAACTTTTTCCCTTTTCTTCTCTTTTTCAGGCCACCGTCGGCGCCGCCTGTCACCACCAGCCTAAGGTGGAACCCTAAACCCTCTCGACCTTTTTACCCTATTTTTATAAGCTTTATTTATTTTATTTCCATTATTTTGAGTATAATAATAATAATATTATTATTATTATTACTCCTACTACTACTACTATTATTGTTATTAAGGGCTGAATCCCTATTTTGTTTATTTTGATTTTATTATTATTATTATTATTATTATTATTATTATTATTATTATTATTATTATTATTATTATGTGTTATTATTACTACTATTATTATTACTAATAATATTATTATTATTTTCAATGTTAGTATTATTATTCTATATAGGGCTGAAACCATATTATGCCTATTTTTAATTTTAGTAGTATTATAAATATCTTGTCTTATTATTATTAGTATTATTAATATTTTTTATTATCATGAGTATTTATTATTATTATTAGAGTATTATTATTATTATTATTTATTAAGTTTATTATTATTCAATGTAGGGTCGAAACCCTACTTCATTTTATCTTCGATTATTATCATTACTATTATTACCACTATGATTATTATTATTTTTCCAATATTATTATGATTTTTATCATTAATATTACTACTATTTAATTATTATTATTATTACTAAATTTTATTATTAATGTTACTAATATTATTATTAGTATTATTTTAGTAAAGAGGCCGAAGCCCTTAATTCACTTTGTTTTCGAATTATGCCCTTATTATTATTATTGTTGTTGTTGTTGTTGTTGTTGTTGTTTTATCATTATTGTTATTATTTTTAGTATTATTTCTAATATCATTATTATTATTATTATTAGAATTAAATCTTCAAACCTTTATATTATCAATTTTTACAATACTACTATTATTTCTATATTTTTAGCCAAATTTAGTAATTAGTTAATGATTATTATTATTAATATTTTATTATTTTAACAAAAAATCTAGTCTTAGAATAAATTGGTAAATAATAGTATTTTTAGTAAGAGGGAATCTAATTAGTTTTTTCCTCATATAGGTGAGACCTGTCAAAGCCCTAATGAGGCATAGGAGCGTGCTCTAAGACCGGTGTCATTTTAGGTAAGGGTGTAACTAAGGCCTTATATTTGTTATGTGTAGTATTTGCTTTGATGCCTCATATAATTTCGTGTTGTGTATCATGTGCTATTAGTTGACTATTTTATGTATGGAGCAACTTGAAATTAAGGTATACTTATGTGGCTTCTTATTTTATATGTTGATGTGTATATGTGGTGAAATGATATGGAATGTGATGTAATGTGATGTGACCCTTTAGACATGCATGTGAGGATGCTTAATGTGATATTATGTGGGGGAAAGGATGAAAAAGGAGAATGGGAAAAGAAGTTGACCAAAGGGAGTAAGTTGACCTAAAGGGAAAGAAGTTGCCAAGAGGAGTAAGTTGACCAAAAGGGAAAGAGGTTGACCAAGGGGAGTAAGATGACAAAAGGGGAATAAGTTGACCAAGGGATGTGAGTTGACCTAAATATTTTAATGATACATGAATGGATGAATAAAAAGGGGGTTTTAAATAAAATAAAAGAGTGGGAGAATCTATGGTTGTGCATGAGAGAATCTATGGCTTTGCATGGGAGAATCTAGGGTTTCGTATGGGAGAATCTATGATTCTACATGGGAGAATCTAATATATGGTTTTGTATGGGAGAATTTAATCTATGGTTTGCATGGGAGAATCTAATCTACGGTGTTGCATGGGAGAATCTAATCTAGGGTTTCTTATGGTAGAATCTAGGGTTTTTCATGGGGGAAGCTAGGGTTTTGTATGGATGGAGCTAGGTGTAACACCCCCAAATTTTTACTACTGAAAAATTTCGTTTAAAACAAAGATTTTAGCGGAAGCGAAAGAATTAAAACCATAAACTTGGGGGTATTACCGCCACACTTAGTACCAGACCGGTTTACCTACCGTTCCGATACTAAGTGCTAAGGCTAAACTAAACAATCATTAAGTAAGAATCATCCAAAACATGGGTACGTAGTTAACATAACTCATTCACCAAAACCCACGAGTCAACAACAGGGAAAATATCGTTTGAGATTACAACTTAAAAGTATGGTCTCAAAACAAGAAGCGTAGTACAAAATGTAGCTAAATAAAACAGGTCCCAAGGGACCAATATCCGGACCGCCTACTCACTCAAGTTAAGCCTTCCATCCCAAATTGGTAATCGGTCAAACCTGCATAGGAGGTCTGCTCCCCACCATAGGTGGATCATCACAGGACCCATTCAATCAAGGTAGTATCAGTATGAGTCCAATACTGAGTAAGGGCGCTGGTGCGCTAAGGCCAGACATGCAATCACACCACATAGCACACATAGCACAAACATCTAGACAACATGCGATAACCCGCAAGATAAGGTCTGAATACTTTTCTGGTGACTTATTCTTTATACTCATTAATGATAATAAGTCCATTACACACATTCTTTAGAAATCCATGTGAGCACGGGGACCCCCACTATTATAGCCGGTGGTCCGGAAATTAAACACAGGGCAGCACGCCTCTGACCACTATTCATAACCGGTGGAACGGATTGGCCCCGCACTTATATAGTGTTCCACTGTAAGTGATTAGTATCTTTCCCGTGGTTTAGCTTATTCATTTGGGTCTGTCGAGACCGAATCCCTCCACTATTATAGCCGGTGGTCCGGAAATATAATCACAGGGCAAAACGCCTCTGACCACTATTATAGCCGGTGGATCGGCACGAAACGCACAGGGCAGAACGCCTCTGACCACTATTCATAACCGGTGGAACGGACTGGGTCGGGCTCATCAGTCTTTCACTTTACGTAATTAATGTCTTACTCGTATCTTATTGAATCACACAACGCCCTTGACATGCATAATTCCTTTTCTTTATACGGTACCCATCACAACTAATAAAGTCCCACATTCATAGCTACTCTTTAATCAATAGATACCCACGATAACACCAACAACTCTAGACAGCCATGACTAACCCTAATTGACCACACAAACCGTGGTTAGCCACACTTATCCCTATTTTGCCATAACCACCATACTCAGCCATCCCCAAACCTTAATTGTCCTCAACAATCACGATTAGTTACTCCAATCCTACTTAATCACAACACCCCAGAGTTAATCATTTCAGCCCTAATCCCGTACGATCATTAACTCCCATGCAAAACCCTAACTCCACCATGTAACCCTAATACCACCATGCCAACATTAATACCACCATGCAAATCATAACACCACCATGCAAACCCTAATACCACCATAAGCCATTAACACCACTATGCAATCATTAATACCACCATACGAACATTAATACCACCATATAAATCCTAATACTACCATAAGCCATTAATACCATTATACAATCATTATCACCACCATACGAACATTAATACCTCCATACAAACCCTAATACCACCATGAGCCATTAATACCATTATGCAATCATTAATACCACCATACGAACCCTAATACCGCCATGCAAACCCTAATACCACCATACGACCATAATACCACCATACGAACATCAATACCATCTTACAAACCCTAATACCGCCATAAGCCATTAATACCATTATGAAATCATTAATACCACCATACGAACATCAATACCACCTTATAAACCCTAATACCACCATAAGCCATTAATACCATTATGCAATCATTAATACCACCACATGAACCCTAATACCACCATACGAATCCTAATACCACCCTACAAACCCTAATACCACCATACAACCCTAATACCTCCATAAAATCACAAATAACATCATATAACATTAATACCTCCATAAAATCACAATTACCACCATACAACATTAATGCCTCCATAAAATCACAATACCACCATACGAACAATTTTGCCACCATACAAACCCTAATACCACCATATAAACCTCAAGACCCCCATGATGACCCCCAACTCATATTGCCATTTACCCTAACATGCACGTCCTTGCGGCCATAGCATATTACATCATAAACATCATACATATACATATCATGCTCACGTCGTAGGAAACACATCCACACATACCTCAATCTCCAAGCTGCGCTACACATAAGATAAGTTATACACAATCATATAACACATGACATAGCATGACATACATAACATTCAACACATCCATGTCACACATAACGCAAGGCCATTAGCTTCGTCCTTACCTAAGGCGACGCCGGGCTTGGAGCATGCTCCTCTAACTCCTTAGGGCTTAGGTCGGGGTTACCTATAAAAAGGAAAAATGCTAAGTATTAGTTTCCCTTATAATTACTATCAACCCTCATTATAGTTTGAGGTTAGGGTTTTTATTACTAAAAAGGATTTTATACAAAAACTAGGGTTTTTACCTTAGAATTAGTATACTAAATATTAGTAGTCAAAATATGCTTATTTTTAATACCTATTGTTACACTTATATTATTAGCCCCGTTAGCCCTATTCTTATAATAATAATGTTCATGTTAACTATAGAAAAATAATGATAATAATAATAATAATAATAAAACTAATACTCATGACACTAATGTTTATAGTAAGAGAAACCCTAGCCTTTTTTAAGGCTAAGTCTATTAATGGTGTCATATTCAAAATAATGTTATTATAAGGTCACAATATTTCAAGTAACTTATTCCTAAGGGTGATAACGATAATAGTAATAATGCTAATAATAATGATAATAATAGTAATAATAACCATAATAACCCTAGCAATAATAATAGCAATAACAATAACCTAGTATGGTTAAGTATTAATAATAATAACCTTAGTAAGGTAATAGAGATAATAATAATAATAATAGTAGGGTTGTTAATATTAACACTTATAAAATAAACAAAAGTTGAGCATAATAGGAGTTAGGGTTCCAAGAGATGTTTGTATGGTAAAAATGATAACTTTAATATCAGAAGTCATAATATTAGAAATAATAATAATAATAATAATAATCATAATAATAAAAGAATAATAATAATAATAATAAAAGTAATAATAATAATAATAGTAATAATAAGTATATTAGTATTAATATTAGTAGAAAATAGTAGTAGCTATATAAAAAGGGGGTTAGGGTTTGGATGGGTGGAGAACCACCTAGGGTCGGTGGTGGTCCGGCGGCGGCGCGTGGCGGCAACGACGGCGGCGGTGGAGGAGGAAGAGAAGGGAAAAGATCAAGGTGGTGGTTAGATGGGAGGAGAAGAGAGGAAGTTTGAGGTGGGGGAAGAATCAGCAGGTGAAGGGGAGTGGAATGAGGGTGGTGGCGTGGCAAGGGGCGGCGGCGCGCGGCGGCGACGGGCACGGCCGAGGGTGGTGGAGAGAGGTGGAAGATGGGGGAGGAAGGAGGAGAGGGAGGCAAGGGAAATCAAAGGCAGGGAGGGTAGAGGGAGGTCTGTTGGGAATTTTGGAGGGTGGAAGAGGCCTGATGGCGGCCGGCTGGCGGTGGGAGGCGGCGCAAGGGCGGCGAAGGCTGGAGGTGGTGGTTTCGGGTTAGGACTTTTGCACGGCTATGGCGGCACGTGCAGGGCAAGGGAAAGGGTGCTGGTGGTCTGGTTTCGTAGAGGGAGTTGCAAGGATGATAACGGTGGGAGAGGTGGTTTCGGCGGTGGCTGGAGGCGGTAGAAATGGTGGTCTGTTCCGGCGGCGGCGGAACAGAGTTTCAGCAAGGTCCAACGGAGGACTTGCTGTGGCCGTTCGGGAGGGGGTATTTATAGGCCAGGGGAAGGAAAACGACGAAGGGAGGGAGGTGGCACGCGGGGCAGGGGTGCAGGTGGCCGGCCGATGGCAGGAGGTGCAGGTTCTGCCATGGCAGGCTGGGTCGGGGACAGGGAAGAAGAAAGGAAAAAGAAGGGCACGTGGAAAAGGGAGAGAGGGACTCGGTCGGGGTCGAAAAGAGGAAGAAAACGACGGGAGAGGGGCAGGAGAGTACAGCCGGTACTGGGCTGGTGGCTGCCGGCGGGATTCGAGCTGCAGCGTCGAATTGCAGGTCGGGGCGCAGGTCGGGGGAGGAAGAAGACAGGCAGGGTGGACCGGTGGTCCAGGGGAAAAGAAAAAGGGGAGGGGAACCGGCCGGTTCGGCGTGGTCTATTTCCCCCCATAAATTAAACGCGGCATTTTGTGGAAATTCTTGTGCAAAACTCAACGTCCTAGACGGTCTGGCAACGGTCACCTTTTTTTTTTTATTCTGACGCGGCGTTTCGACGAATATAGAGACGAAACGCAGCGTCTGGTTTCACGGGCGGCTGGGCTCGCTGGGCCGCGGGCGAGAAGAAGGAAGAAGAAGCAGCGCTTCGGGCCGCGCGCGAAGGGAGAGGGGAGGCGAGGGGTCTAGACTGCGCAGGCCGGCCCAGTCGGGGGGGGGAGAGAAAAAAAAGAAAAAAAAAGAAAGAGGAGGGAGAAAAGGAAGAAAAGGGAAAATAAGAAAATAAATAGGATGGGAAAATAATTAAAATAACTTATGGGGAAATTGGGGTATTTTTTTGGGTTATTTAGAATATTAATATTTATAAAATATTAAATAAATTCCTTTTTGCTTACTTTAGACTATTTTAGATAAATTCCCTTAACCTTCATGCTAATTAGAGAAATACCCAAATTTTCTTCCAATTAAATTCTTTATTATTTTCCTCTTAATCTACCTTAATTAACTCTATACATTTTAATAAATGAATTTATATAATTAATTTTCCTAATAATTCCTTATTTGGCCATAATTTTGGAAATTAGGATTTTGGGATATTACACTAGGGTTTTGTATGGATGGATCTATGATTTTGCATGGATAGATCTAGGGTTTTGCATGGAAGAATCTGGGGTTTGCATGTATGGATATAGGGTTTACATAGGTGAATCTAGGGTTTCACATGGGAGTTTTAAGGTTTTGCATGAAAAGTTTGAAAGGTTGCATGTGATGTGTAAATTCTGCATAGGAGTGAAGTTTACGTATGGAAAGTTAATTTGGGGTGTGAGGAAGGTAATGGAAGTGTTGTTTGGGTGTTTGAACACTTTGGATGAAAAATAGTACGTAGGACAGTATAAGGGTACATAGAAGACTGAGCTAGGGTTTGGAAAAAAAAAAACTAATTTGAGGAGGTGGTAAAAAGGGAGAAGTAAATGAGGGTGAGTGGAGTACGAGAGGATGATGAAAATGATCAATTAAGGATGAGCATGATTAGCATGGAAAAATAATAAGTGAAATGTGGGAATTGGAAGGGTGGCATGTGGACACGAGGAAGATAGGGTTTGTTATGGCCAGTTAGGGTTTGGTGTGGTTACCTAGGGTTTTGTGACCACATGTGTGCTTGAGGAGTAAGGCGTAATGATGAGAGTGGAATCTATGGGTTGTGATGTGTGGAGTGTTAAAACAATTTGGGTTGTGTGAGGTGGAGTAGGATGGGCTGCATAGGCCTAAATTAGGGTTTTCGTGATAAAACCCTAAAGTGAGATATGGAGTGGACTTAGAATTGTAAGGTAGTGGGCCTTGACCCATATACTTAAGAGTTGGACTTCTAGTGTGAGTTAGAATATATGGGAAAGGTTGTTGGGGCAAGTTTAGGTGGTACAGGGTTCTCATGATTTGGTACGGGTCATTTGGAGGATAAGCGCAGAGGGAGTGAGTCATGCATGTCTAGGGTAAAATTTCTAAATAAGACACTTAAGACATTAATCATGTAAAGTGAAAGAGTATTGAGCCGGACCCAGACCGATCCACCGGCATAATAGTGGCCACGTACCGAGGTATCCTGGAGACTGATCCATCGGCATATAATAGTAGTAGGGCATGTTGCACTAGGTATATCAGATTCACCGGCTATAATAGTGGGGGATTTCGAGGTCAATAAACTAAACCCTACAGTTTGCTAAGACCCGTAAAAGACACTAATACTTACAGTGGAACACCATGCAAGCAAGGGCCAGACTGATCCACCAGCATAAAATAGTTGTAGGGCATGCTACCCTAAGTGACCGATCCACCGACTAGAATAGTGGCCAGGCGCCGGAGTGCCTTGGAGACCGATCCACCGGCTAAAATAGTGGGGTTCCCGTACTCATGTGGACTTGATAAAGAGCATGGTGTGAAAATAATTCCTATAAGAGATTAATTAAGTAATTAATTCAGACTATAATTGGACCTTTGTATATTTACCTAAATGTTCATATGCCTATTATGTTATTATGATGGACTATATGCTCTTTTTATTTTTCTGCATGGTTTATGTGATTTTATGTGTTGGCCTTAGTGCACCGGTTACCTTATTCAGTACGTAGCGTATTGATCACCCTTTTATGGGTGATGCTCATTCCCACAAGTAGTAGGCCCTTTTGACTTTATGCAGGTGGGCGATGCATATTTTGATGCCTGCGATGTCCATGAGGCATCAGGCGGGGCTGAGTGTTGATTATGGGCTTGGTTCGATGATCTAAGTGACATGGCCGAATCTTCTATTATGTCATTCTATTTCTTTATGATATTTCTTTCCGGTATTAGATTTTACTAAATTAAATATTAATGTTTGTAGATATTATTCCCTCCGAGGAATTTTGATTTCGCACTCTGATTTCTATGTTATGATCTTTCTAATTCTTTTTATGAACCCTCTCGGTTTAAGTTTAAAATTAATCCCTTTTAGACTTAGCACTTGGTACTGAAACAATTGGAGTGAACCGGTCTGGTACTAAGTGTGGCAGTAACATCCCATAATTCTTGAGTCTTAATTTAAGTGCTTTCGTTTTAAAAAAAATAGTGAATTTTTGAGGTGTTACAAAAAGAGGTGGCAGTCAGCGGCGATGGCCAAAGAAGGTAAGGGGGAAGGTTGGGGAGACCTTGGTTGTCAGTCCACCGGCTAAAGGGCGGCGAGTGGTGGCCGAGGTGGTGCACGGTGGGGTAAATAGTGGTGCGAAGCCAAAAATAGGGAGAGGAAGGAGAATAAGAAGAAGAAAAGGGAGAAGGAGAAAAGGAAAAGGAATAGGGAGCTTGGTAATGGCTCTTTGGAACAAATATTAGCAAAGTCAGGCAAAACCAAAGAGAAATAGGGAGAGTGTGAGGTATATATATATATATATATATATATATATATATATATATATATAATATATATATATATATATATATATATATATATATATATACGTACATGTGTGTTTGTGTGGTGTGAGTTGGGAAAGAAGAAAAAGAACAGGAGGTGCTGGCATGCGATAGTGATGATGGTGATTATGCAGCTGCAAGGTGATGGTGATGGTTGTAAGGGATGGTTAGGGTAGGGTAATAGCTGTAGGGCAAGGGTGGTGATGGTTGATGGAATTTTTGCGTGAGAAGAAGAAAAATGGAAGGGGGAAATGAGTGTGTAGAGTGTGCGATGGGGTGTAGTCGGGTAGGGATAAGGATGCAGAAGGAGAAGGAGAAAAGAAGAAATGAGGTAAGGTGATGGATGATAGATGCAGAAAGTTGATGGTGCAAGTTGCATAGATTCAAGAGTTGCAGCTCAAGTTTGGTAGGAGGAAGAGAAGAAGGAAAAGAAAAGAGAAAGAAAAAGGAAAGAGAAGGGTTAGGGGATTAGTTTAGGGTTATTTTAGATTAGCTAAAGGTAATTAGGATTAGAAGAAATTTTAGTGGGTTTTGATTTTGGTTTACGAATTACGGTTTATCAAAGTTAAGGTTTTCGAAATCGGTTAAAATTTCATGATTAAACAATTAGGTTAAAGCTAACATAAGATTTATTGAGATTGGAATTAATTTAGGGTGCTAATGACGCGGGATTAGGCTAAGCAAATTTTTGGTGTATTACAATATCCCTAGCACATATCTATATATCATACCTTATACTACTTTTGAAGAATGTAATGACATTAAATAATAAAATTAATAAGAAAAAGAACACAAAAAATGTATGAGGAGGCAAATAAATACGGCTCGATAATACAATCCATTCTCTCGGCCAGACATATGACCCAAATCCTCCATTCGCTCTAATCCATCCAACAAGTAATTAGCATTGGCTTTGAGTCTCTAAAAGCTTTACTCCAACCCTTATGACCCCTAATGAATTGCAAACTGCTCGGTGGATATGTATTTGACAAGTAGGGTAATAAATTAAGTCAATTCAGTATTCGGTTTGACTTGGCTTGTTAAAAGCTCTGTTTGTTTTATTCGTTTAGTTAAATGAACCGAGCCCGAATCTCACGTTTAAGCTCATTTATTAAATAAGTCGAGCT
The DNA here is from genome assembly GCA_030549775.1 of Tamarix chinensis. Taxonomy (NCBI): domain Eukaryota; kingdom Viridiplantae; phylum Streptophyta; class Magnoliopsida; order Caryophyllales; family Tamaricaceae; genus Tamarix; species Tamarix chinensis. Next base: position 65,961,970 of record CM060172.1, read on the forward strand.
CAAGCTTGAAAAAGTGAGACTTGGTTTATTTAATGACTTTGGCTCATGAGCTTGACTCGATTCAACTCGACTAGTTCGTTTAGTTAAATTAGTTGAGCTAAAGCCTTCTTTTATACTCTTTTAGTTCAACAAACTAAGCCTGAGTCTAGAGGTATTCAGCTTGACTCGGCTCATTTATAACCCTACTGGCAAGCATGCCGAAAATAATAATATATTTATAAATTTGTCGAACAAAATACATATCTATCACAACATAATTACACATATTTTTAACTAAAATACATATCTTTTGGGTGTATTATAGAAAAATCGTAAAATTTTTGTAAATTTTATGAACTTTTTTTTTTAAATGAGAGTAGAAGGAGACACCTATTCGCTAATAAAATATAAATCTTTTAGAAAATAAATGCACGTTTTTTAATTTATAATACCCATCTTCCTATGCACACCTCATAGTATAAATAGTTTGATATACATCTTTCAAAATTTAAATACACACATTTTAGAATATAAATACACATATTACAGGATAAAAATATATATCATCTAAAACAATAATATACATCTTAAAATATATAAATACACATGTTGCAAATTATAAATATTCATAATCCAAGACAACAATACACATATTTTAGGATATAGATACACAACTCCTAGAGTATAATACTTTGATATTTTAGGAAAAGCCTACTTATTTAGGATTGATATTAGTGGATATTAAGTTCCCTTAGTTTGGTTGCTTATGTCATATTTGTAAAGCTTTAAAACCTTAGTTGTGTTTTCAAACCATTTCATTTCGGATTCCTTATCATTTCTTACAGTTTTGTATTTCGTGAGACTTTTAAGTCACTTTTAGCCTTTGAACTATTTCTGAATCCTTCTTTCATTTGAATATTTGAGATCATAACACTTTTATGAGTCTCCTAAACTATTTTAAAATGTCAAACCAAGTTTTTGGCAGAAAAAAACCATTATTATTTTATTATTTCTAAGTTAAATATGATCCACTAATATTCCATTATTATTAATATTATTTTTGAAAATGTTTAGATAGTTTTGGATAGTAAAATTCACCAAATCATATTTCTCTTCCTCAATTCTTAACTTAACTTTATGAAAATGCACGAGTCTTCCATTATTGATAATAACTCATGATATCCTCTCATTTTTATCCTATAAATTTCATGGTCCCTTCATAGAGATAGAAAGTTTGGTTTTGTCTTCTTCATAGATAATTTTCACAAATATCTTTAGGTTAGCATATTTTTCTTCTCAAATATTCTCCACTCATTCTTCTGTGTGTGTCTCAAGGATTACCACTCATATTGGCATCCCAATTTTGCAACTCACCTCTCCTTCTAATTATGGTGCATTTTTAAATATTTTTACATGTAAAATGATATTTATGCCCTTATTTCTTTAAATTTATCCTTAAGTTTTCAGCACATATCAACTTTTGAGTCATCTTTATTCTCCTTTCTCCCTCACCACTAAAACCTTCTCCTCTCCTTCTACCCTTCATTTTTGTGATCTTAATGGCCATTAACCACTATGGTTAAAGGCTTGAATCCTTCCAAACTTTGAGGATAAGTTTCTTAATCCTTCATCTTTAATTCTTTCTCCTTTAATTATGATTTTATGACCTTGTTTCCCTAATATTTTCTATGGTTAATCTAGGTTATATTTTTATCTTTTCTTAGTGTTAAAGATTAGGATTTAAAGTTAAACTTGTAAAACCCTAAGTAAATAGCCTCGATGGTGCTATATGCTTATTTTGGTGGGTTTTGGTTAAATTAGGGGTTATCAGGATGTTATTGCTTTGATTAAATTTATGATACCTTATGGCAGATCTTGAATAATATATGGTCTTTTATGCTTAGCTTGTTTAAATTGAAGCATGTTTGGTATGATTTTTGGTTAAAAGAAATTATGAATGTTCTATGTATGATTTTGACCTTTTTGTTGGTTTTGATAAATTGATTATACTATGTTGTAGGTTCTAATTTGTAGACAAATTTTTATATGTGACATGATTTGATTTAAGTAAGTTTGCATGATCTAATTTATGGTTGAAATTTTAGAAGGTATAAATGTTCACGATCATTTTCTTCATTTTCTTCATAATGTTCAAAGCGTTCTTAGCTAATGACACCCTACTCACCCTAATTAGGGTTTAATTTGCAATTACTCATGTTTTGACAAGTATTTTTACTAAATGAGTAATTTCTAATGTGTAATTAATTTCTGATAATAGAAAATTTTTAATTTTTGGAATTGAGCTTCTTAGTATAAAATGATGTTTCTTGTCACTGATGAATAATGATTTTATGAATATTTATTTTTTATGTGCAACCTTATTTTATGGTAGATAAGCATAATATATCTATTATTTTTGTTCGTTGGCTCTTTTAAGGTTTCTTGGCTAATGGTGTTATTTTCAAAATAAATGTGATCAATAAGCTTGTAATTTGGTTAATGTTAATTGAAAACAATTGATTATGTGTGACATGTGATCAAGGTGTGGAATAAAGTGCTTAGAACACTACTAGGAAAACGGGAAATAATAACGGGACATTAATAACGGTAGTTCGACAACCGTTGTCAAACGCGTGAAAATTAATGGGCGGGAGAGTTTTGATAACGGTTCTAGCTAAAAACCGTTATTAAAAGGGCAACGTTATAATTTGCATGGATGTTTTAATAACGGTTTCAGGTAAACCATTATTAAAAGAGGATTTAATAACGGTTCATATTAGAACCGTTGTCAAAAGTCAGAAGCTTTTAATAACGGTTCCTGGAAGAACCGCTATTAAAAGATGTTTTAATAACGGTTCTCTCAAAAACCGTTATTAAATCCTCTTTTTAATAACGGTTCTCTTAGGAACCGTTATTAAAACTCCAAAATCAAACTTATATTTCGTTCAGTTCTGTTTCATGCCAAAATTTTCAGACTCTCTGCACCTTCGTTCTCTTGCTCTCCTTCTCCTTGCAAACCCTCGCACCACCACACCGGCTCCTCTCAAGTAAAGGAAACCCTCGCACCGCCAACTCTCCACCACGCCTTTGCCATTACCGGCTCTGCATGTGCGTGCTGTCATTGTTCTGAAGCTAGCTAGCACTTTCACCTTCATCCTCCGTCGTGTTTGAAGCCCTTGCCTCTCTCAACATTCTCGATCACCGTCGTGTTTGTAGCTAGCTCACTTTATGTATGTGTTTGTTCTTCCTCTCGTAACTTTTTATCTACTTATATATGTATATATATATAAATGCATGCATGTTGCTACAGGGTTTCATTTGTTTGTTATTGAAAGATTGTGGTTTGTCGTTCGAAAATGTGTTGTTGAATGTATTGGCTGAAAATTTTGCTGTTTGTTGTTGAATTTGTTGCGTTATTGTTATATATTAACAAATGCATGTGTTGGCCGAGACCTTTACATATATATATAATATGAATGTGAGTGTAGAATTATACACATTTTCACTCATAAAAACTATATATATATATATATATATATATAGACACACACACACACATTTTCATTAATAAGTATAGGAGACTAGCAATAAGATATAGGAAATGTCATATAATGAAATGCAAATATATTTTACATATGCATATGTTAATGATTGCTATTTGATGATGATTAAATAGATATAGAGAATAAGGAATATATAAAAGTGAATAATTAAATAGAGAGAAATAATTGTGTATGATAATAATAATAATAATAATAATAATAATAATAATAATAATATGATTTATATATTATGCTTTAATTACATTTAGCTAGGTTTAGGGATTAGGTTTTTTTTGTGGTTTAGGGTTAGTTTTTATTATAATAAATTATGGTTAATTAGCTAGGGTTAGGGTTAGGGTTTATCGTTTATTATGGTTAATTAGGGTTAGGGTTAGGGTTAGTATTAATATCTTTTTGGAAACGTGTTAGCATGATTCGTATATATATATATATATATAGAATAGCATGATACATTTGAGATTAATTCTTTCTAAGCATGATTCGTATCGATAATATAATAGTACATTATTATGCTCAATACATAACATTCTAACATAATTTATTTATTTATTTTTTGTAGAGATATGGCCAACAAAAACATTGATAGGGATAGCAGTGATGAAGAAGGGAAGAGAGGACCTAGGATTATGAGAATTATCATAGACATGAGGAATAGAGGAGAAGTGGTTGAGTTGGGATGGAATACTTACAATCTTCCCATCGGCCCTTACGCAGATATGTTCTTGACCTACATTTCACTTGTGACCCGTAGCCGTGTTCCTATCTCCTATAATAATTGGAAGCAGGTTCCACAGGGTCATAAGGAGCATATTTGGTAGGAAATCACAGTAAATATGCTATTTTATGTAATCATTTTTGTATGTCAAATGTTATTAATTTTATTACATTAACATCGGTATACATCTACATGTCTTATTTTGCAGAGAGTGTTCAATGTCCCAAAGAGTAGGAAGAAATGGCTTCTTAGACATTGTGGGGAGCGTCTAAGAACCTTTAGGTCATATTTAGCTCGTAGAAAAATGTATAGAAAGAAGGATGGTTCTATACGACAGAACCCACCCAAACGATACGGTTTCATCGATTAAGAAAGTTGGAACCAATTCATTGCTTATCGCCTTACGGTGGATTTTAAGGTACTTGTTAGATAACAATTAAACTTTTTGTATCAATCCTAGTATTATGCTTAATATTGAAATAACCATGTCATTATGTTTTGGCTTGTCACATAAGAAAAAATTACCCAAAATAAAGAGATTGCCAAGCAAAATAAATACCGGCATAATATGGCTCGCAAAGGCTATGCGGGCCTTGAAGAGGAGTTGGTATGCATTTTGTGATTATCTATTTACATGTAAATGTTGAATTTTATAATAATATTCTTAATTAAGAATATTTTTTGATTTGTAGCTTCTAGCCCAAGACTTGGACCCATGTACCTCGTCCATCAATATTGGTACGTTATGGAAGAAGGCTAGAGCAACAAGAGATGGATATATTAATGAATATGTTGATGTTGCAGCCAAAAAAATTGTAAGTTTGTAGATATCTAGAACCCTACTTACTTTTCTTTTAGAAAACTATTATATTATGCTTATTCCTATAAGTTAAATTTACAGGACGAACTTGAAACGTCAGAAGGTGAGGAGGTGGACCAATATAGCATTGTGGCCCAGGCTACAGGAATTGTAGAACACCCTGGAAGACACAGGGGCATTGGATTGGGTGTTACGAGAACGAGCATATGTGGTCGATCTCGTGGTTCTCATAGCACTAATGAGCAAATCGCCATCCTCACCCAAAAATTGAACGTGGCATTTGAACGGATGGCAACAATGGAGCAAGAGTTGTCATTTATTAAATCTCAAGGGTATAAGCCATCCGATTCAGTAGACCATGATCAGCTTCACATACCCAATATAAATAGCATCAGAGATAATTGTGAAGCTGATGCATTTCTTTCTACTCTTCCCGAGGTAAGCATTACAAACTATGAATTGTTATTAAATGTATTCAATGTTATAAATTATTAATAATGTGTAATATTTTTGTTTAGGGTTTGCATAAATGTGACTTATTAGCGAATGACCTTTCAACAATTTTGGCGAAAGGAAGGGTCCGCATTAGTCACAGTATTGAAACGCAGACAATCCACGGGTACAATTTAGCCCTAAATATAAGGCCGGTGAGTATTGACACTCCAATCATTGGCAGTGCACACTTGCCTTGTTATAAAGAGGGCGATGAGGCAACCACAGTACTAGAAGCTTATGGAAGCTTCGTGGCTTAGCCTGCGGATCAAATACGTCTCACTACTGAAGAGGTATTGACATTTGACATCTTCATTAGACCTTGTTTAGTAGTTACACTATATATACCTTTTTCATATATATATATTTATATGCTCAATATATATTTTGTTTAATATTATCAATTAAGGAATCAAAAAAGGAATAAAAAAAGAAGACTACTTCTGCTAGTAAAACCAAGAGAGATACTAGCAGAACGAGCAACACAAAATAGGGCACTGCTAAAGGAAAGAGAGCTAAATCTGAAAAATTAGTTGCCCCACAAAAGATTCCTTCTTCAGATCAGAAAAGCCAACCTCCCCCAGCATTAGCTATATTATATTTTTATGCCCAAAACTACCTCAAGGACAATTATATTTTCATTGATTGTCGTCCTGAGTATGTTGGGAGGGACGATGCTACTTACATGGTATCGACGACTGACATAAGCGACATTTATAATCAAGAATGGATGTCAACCATAAGTGTCGCCGTCTATGTCACGTAAGTATTATTTCATTTTGAGATTTTAGTACTCTTAACTTATACAATTGGAATTTTTATGACCTCTTATATGAGTTATTATTTATTAACAAATATGCATTGTTTTTGTTGTCCATAGGTTGGTAGCTACTCGAGCTGCGATGGAGGGAATGATTTCCTCTATTGTGTTTGTGTGCCCATACTACATAGCTGACGGTAGTACAATAAGAGAGGGTAGGCACATAAACTATTTAGCGGATCGCATTTTGATTGAGGGACACAACAAGCTCTATCTCATTCCTCACCTCGCAACTGAACATTGGGTTTTGTACGCCGTCCGACCTGATCTTAATAAAGTCTATGTGTTTGATTCCCTTCGAACCTATGACGTGCCTTTTGAAGTCGCTCGTCGTTATGGGAAGGAATTTATCGACATGTTAGTATACTTTTCACTTCTTACTTCATTAGCTTATTTATACATATATTCGCTTAGCTAGCTTTCATTATTTGAGGTATATATGCGTACTTACAATATTGTGTATCCAACTCTATTTATTAGGGCACTACGGACAGCGTATCAAAGGAGAGGTGGGAATGGTGTCCCAGACCCAAAGAATATTCAATACGAGCCTGTCATAGTAAGTAGGAAGGCAACTATTTCATATTTTATTTTAATTAAAATTAATATCTAATAGTTAGAGAGCTAACTGAATTTATATGACAGTGTCCACAACAGCAAAACGACAAAGATTTTGGATACTATGTATGTAGAGCAATGGATCTAATAGTCCAAAATAGATCGGTCAACATAGATCCAAGCCATGTATGTTTTCTTTTCGATATTTTTCCATTAATGAATCATGACATATATGTTTGATACTTGACGTAAGTGCTAATTGTATATTAATCAAAACTTGGGATTTGTAGTTTTTCACCGATGATTATGCACAAGGCCGGCAATACAATGTTGAAGAAATTGATGAAGTGAGAGAGCAATGGGCCAAGCATGTGCACTCATTCATTCGGTATTAGGTAGAGATCTATATATTCTACATGCATGTTCAGGTTTGTATTTTGTCTAGCTATGTCTTTAAGTCTTCTAAGCTAGATTTATAAACATTTTGATTTGGCGTGTAGAGCTACCAAGTTGTGGTCTGCCTACTAATTTTGATTCTTGAGTATATATGTCCGGTGTATTAACAAGGCCGGGATTGATTGAAATTATGGTGTGATTGCAGATTTGTTATCAATTGATGTTGTTTTATAATGCAGATTTGGTAATTATTTGAACATACAACTGTGTATGTGGGCAGGAACAAAATTGTAAAAACTAAAAAAAAAACTGGAGTTTTAATAACGGTTTTCATCAGAACCGTTATTAAAACCCTCTTGTTTAACAACGGTTTTTCTCAAAAACCGTTATTAAACATGCATTTTATGCTCATATTGGCGGTTTTTTTTTTATATTTTTGATAACAGTTATGAACCGTTATTAAAGATTTAATAATGGACGTTTTAATAACGGTTGAAAACCATTATTAAAACTGTAAAATAACCATTATTAAAACTACTTTTTGGGGTAGTGGAAGTATTTTTGCTAAGAGATTGGTGGTAGCTAGGTAAGGCTATACACCTTAATAGATTAGGTATACTTAGATTTATTGTAACACCCCAAATTTCACTAATGAAAAATTTCAGTTTGTAATAGAACATATAATCAAAATATCAAGTGTTACTGTTGTAATTAACATAAGTTTGGTTTACCATACCATCCTTACATCAATCACATGGCTAAAACCATTTAGAGTAAAATAGAGTAATTATAAATATGAGAAGCTTTACAAATATAAATATGAGTTTAGAGATCAACTCTAAGATACAATAATAGATACAACAAAAAAAGAATACCATGGATTAAAGCATCTAAAAGGTATTCGGGTAAAAACATCATTCATATAACACGACTCTTCATCCAAATACCCAGTATAGGAAAATTCACTCCTCCCCATATAATGCATCAAATGAAAAAAAGTTACCCAATTGGTCCTCATAGACCTACACAAAAGCATCAAGGTTTTCTACGCGTGGGAATGAACGACACCAATAAAAAGGATGGTTATTATTCTGCATACTGAGCAAGATAACAATATTGTCGAGTAAGGGATACATTTAAATATATACATTCATAGAAGAGGATAAGCACACGTAAAAAACATGTAAAGTATCACAAGGTAAATACTTATCTAACCCTCTTTATTAGATATAGCCATTTTCATTCTTTTATTTACGTTGAATTCAAGAACCCCACTATTTTTAAACCTTTGGAACAGTTTGAAGCACTTCTTAGGGACAACACACATAAGCTACTATTATCGTCTGTTGGAATGAACCCAACACCTCTCAGGGCAAAATGTTCAACCAGTGAAATGTTCTGAAGCACCTCTTAGGGACAACACACCTAAGCAGCTATTATTATATAGTGGAACAGACCCAACACCTCGGTCCTAAATCACGTAATCTTCCACTTTAATTAATTAATATCGTATATGTTAGGTTATATATCTCAAATTATATTATTATTCACAATGAGTATATGCCCCCTATTATAAATCTCATGGAATAGACCGAAGCACCACTAAAAGACAACACACTTGAGCCACTATTATCATCTAGTGGAATGAACCGAATACCTCTCAAGGAAAAACACTTTTGAGTCATTATTCTTCAATTGGTGGAATGGTTTGAAGAACTTTTCAAGGACAATATACCTAAGACATTATAATTGTTTGGTGGAAGAGACCCATAAATACCTTAGCCAGACTCACGTGATCTTTCACTTCAAATGATTAACATCTTATTCATATTTCTTTAGCAAGTATAGAACATATTCGAAATAGGTAAGGCACGTCATGAGATCATAAGACCATTCTCTAGGGTTAAGACCCTTATATTTTTTTTAAAACCTTAATTTCACACTTTTATCATAACTTTTCTTGTATTACTCTTTTAATCACCAAAATCGGTACCTCTTCCTCAATTATTATTATTATCAACCTACTCAAATTTCATGTCCTAAATCTAAGGTCTTGAACATAAAATAATAACCTTATCTGAATAGTTACTATTCTTAGAGCTTATAAACCCTAATTTTACAATTCCACATTAACTTTTCATGTAGGGCTCAAACGATCACCTTATTCAATATAAATTTCAAAAATACTAATATTAATAATATATTTGGATTTGTGGTCTAAATTTATAGTTTCACACATGTGATAATAACCTTCTTGTTTTAAGGTTATTATTCCCAATTCAAACCATTTTTATACTTTATTATACCTAGGTAATTCACAACTCCCTAAAAACTTCATATAAATTCCTTAGAATATTTTGGGTTATATAACATCTTGAAATATCATAATTCTCATATTTAAGCTACATTAACTAAAATGCTCTTATCAGTAACAAACCCTTATTTCATGCAATCTTATATGTTTCGTAATATTATCCCCAAATTCTCCATTTAACTCCATATAACTTATTATAATATTTTCAAACTCATCATACCTTACTTAAGAAACCTATGATATAACCATAGTTCACATCGAGGGTTTTTCTACATAAAATAACAATACTATATGATCATTACTTACTTATTTTTTATCATATGATATCAACCACATATTATAAAATTAAAAATCATATATTAATTTGCACAATAAAAATAACATGGTATAACAAAAAAAAATGCATAATACTTAGCAACCAAAATTCCTAGACTACGACAAGTATCCTTACAAAAATGACTCTGCTCTTTATGCATTCTACCCCTATTCCGCCTCTTCTAGAACCATTGGGAAATCACCTAAGAAATAATAATACAAAACTATTAGGATTAAACCACATAATTAAGTAAATAGAAGAGTTTGAGAATGGAGGATTAAACTGAGACAAACTAATTCGGGAGAGTAATGGTGGTAGCTACTGAAACAAGGGGAATTATGTTTGGTTGTTAGGGCCAAGTGGTGGAGGGTATGGTGCAATGCAGGTTGCCAAAAATGGAGGGGTGGGGTACACTAGTGGTGGCTGCTGAAGCTAGAGTGGTGCGTCGACTAGAATGGTCAAAGATGGCGTGGTGGTTGCAGGTGAAGTTACTAAAGAGGAAGGAGGTGGTTGTGGGTGAAGTTACCAAAGAGGAGGTGTGGGCTACGATTGAAGTTGCCAAAGAGGAGGTGAGTGCACCAAATATTGGTGCTGTAGGTAAGGAAGAAAGGAAAGGGGAAGTTTGTGGGGTGTTTGGGTAAAGGTGTAGGGGATGTGGTACAGTGGTTGTTGCCACAACCAAGGAAAAGGAAAAAGGAAAGGGGTTACGATGTGTTTGGCCGGTGAATGCGTTAGTAACAGAGTATTTGAATGATGGGTGTGGGGGGTTTTCATTGTAGGTTGACATAGTTCTTGAAGGTACCTCGGTTGGGCTAGTCGATGGTGGGTTTTTGAGGTTATTCTTGAGAAAACAAGGAGGAGGAGAAGGAGGGAGAAGATGGTGTTATTTATTCAAAAAAAAAAGGGAGAGAAGAGAAGTGGTTGAGGTATTTATTTTTGAGTTTATATATACATACATATGCATAGAGATGATTAAGGAAGGGGTGTGATCGGCTAGAAGAAAATCAACTCGTAGGGCTGGGAGTTGATAGATAGATGGGGATAAGGTATGCTTTGTTAGGTGATAGGGATGTGATGGGGGTGTTGGTAGGCATTGTTTATGGACAATGTTTCACATAGGAATAAGGGGAAAAGAGAGAAGAAGTCGGCCGAAGGAAGAAAGAGAAATAAGAGAAAAAGGAAAAGAGGGAAAAGAAATAGGAAGATTAATATGTTTAGTTTCTAATTAGGACAAGATTAATATAATTTAGATTATGATATTAAGATAGTTTAATTATTAATAAATTGGGATTAGGTTAAATGATAGTGGTTAGAGAATTAGGGTAAAGTGGAACACTACAAAAAACTGGTGCATTAACGACCAATTTAGCGACCAAAATTTTTTTTAGTCGCTATTAATATATTATTAACGACCACTATTAAAAGTCATCGTTATTGGTATATCTATTACGACCAGTGTAATTTTGGTCGTTAATTGTTAATTTTTTTGGTCGCTAAAGGCATTTAAGTCTCATATATGTATATATATATATATAGTAGAAAAAATTTAATAATTTTTATCTATTAAAAATATTTATGTCTGTGAATTTTTTTATGAGATCGATAAGATCTTCGCAAAATTTTATATTTAAAATTTCTACAACTTATTTATAATTTTTTTTAATGTTTTTTTCATTTTTATTTACGGATGACATTTTTATAAATATATAAAATTATTATTAGTCACTTAAACTTGTATAAAAAAAATTTATTTCTCGGATCTTTATGCAAACGGTTTTTATTAAATAAAATTTAGATAAATTTATTTGTTATCATATTTTAGATACTTAAAAAAAAAAGAGTCTGTCACAGACTCACGGCCCCCGCCCCCCTTTTCTTTCTTTCTCCCTCTTCCTTTCCCGTTGGCATTTTTCTGCGCTGAGGCCGCCCGACCCCCTGCTACCCTTCTCCCTTCCCTTTCCAGCTCCTCTGCGTGCTTTCTTCAGCCACCACGACACCACCTCACCACTGCATCAAAACCACCGGACGACGGCAGCACGGGAGCGAGGCAGCAGCAGCTGTGGTCGGACGAGCAGCGCGAGCAGGGAAGCAGAGTGGGTCGCTCGACCCTGCTCCAGCGCCATTTCCACGACACCACCGCGACGCCACCGCCGGCCACCTCCAGTGACGTTCACCATCAGCGGACATTCCTCGACCTTTGACGAAGCTCTGGTGCCCTTTATCCACCCTATTTTGGCTGATATTATTTGGTATACATTATCCTAAACCCTAAATTTTTTTTCGATTAAATTTTTATGAATTAGCTTTGATTATGCTAAATTATCTGCTGAATTGAGTATGTATGTGTTGTATGATTGATTTGGATGGGTTAATTATGTGGTATATGCTTGATTTATGAAATTTGGGAATTTTGACCTGGTTGTGTGAGGATTGGTCGAAATGTTCGGAATTTCTATGAATTAGCTTTAATTATGCTAAATTATCTGTTGAATTGAGTATGTGTGTGCTGTATGATTGATTTGGATGGGTTAATTATGTGGTATATGCTTGATTTCTGAAATTTGGGAATTTTGACCCGGTTGTGTGAGGATTGTTCGAAATGTTCGGAATTTCTATGACTTAGCTTTGATTATGCTAAATTATCTATTGAATTGAGTATGTATGTGTTGTATGATTGATTTGGATGGGTTAATTATGTGGTATATGCTTTATTTCTGAAATTTGGGAATTTTGACCCGGTTGTGTGAGGATTGTTCGAAATGTTCGGAATTTCTATGACTTAGCTTTGATTATGCTAAATTATCTGCTGAATTGAGTATGTATGTGTTGTATGATTGATTTGGATGGGTTAATTATGTGGTATATGCTTGATTTCTGAAATTTGGGAATTTTGACCCGGTTGGGTGAGGATTGTTCGGAATTTCTATGACTTAGCTTTGATTATGCTAAATTATCTGCTGAATTGAGTATGTATGTGTTGTATGATTGATTTGGATGGGTTAATTATGTGGTATATGCTTGATTTCTGAAATTTGGGAATTTTGACCCGGTTGTGTGAGAATTGTTTGAAATGTTCGGAATTTCTATGACTTAGCTTTGATTATGCTAAATTATCTACTGAATTGAGTATGTATGTGTTGTATGATTGATTTGGATAGGTTAATTATGTGGTATATGCTTGATTTCTGAAATTTGGGAATTTTGACCCGGTTGTGTGAGGATTGTTCGAAATGTTCAGAATTTCTATAAATTAACTTTGATTATGCTAAATTATCTACTGAATTGAGTATGTATGTGTTGTATGATTGATTTGGATGGGTTAATTATGTGTTATATGCTTGATTTCTAAAATTTGGGAATTTTGACCCGGTTGTGTGAGGATTGTTCGAAATGTTCAGAATTTATATGAATTAACTTTGATTATGCTAAATTATCTGCTCAATTGAGTATGTATGTGTTGTATGATTGATTTGGATGGGTTAATTATGTGGTATATGCTTGATTTCTAAAATTTGGGAATTTTGACCCGATTGTGTGAGGATTGTTCGAAATGTTCGGAATTTCTATGAATTAACTTTGATTATGCTAAATTATTTACTGAATTGAGTATGTATGTGTTGTATGATTGATTTGGATGGGTTAATTATGTGGTATATGTTTGATTTCTGAAATTTGGGAATTTTGACCCAGTTGTGTGAGGATTGTTTGAAATGTTCGGAATTTGGGAATTTGGATGGGTTAATTATGTATGTGTTTTGCTTAATATTATGAAATGGTTTGTGGTGAGAAGGACAAATCTTTCCCTATTTTTAATAAAATTCCTAATTTATCAAAAAAAAATATTTGTATTTAACTACTGTTTGGTTATTGTCTTCAAGTAAGCTTTAGGTGTAACATATATCAAAAGTTAAGAAGGATGAATCAAATGCTTTCATTACCACCACCTCTGCTAGAAAACTGGGTGTGAGTATTTTGGATTTTGGTATCGGAATATTGTGATTTCGTTTGTTTCTTATGAGGCTCAAATAATTCTTTTTTCTTTCTAAATTTTCAGTGCCATATTATTTCTCTATTATGGGGAGGGGGCGTGGAAATGATTGCAATTGTAGTAGGTCTTAGGAAGAGTTTTGCAGTTCGGAATCTAAAGAACTATAACTGTCTTTGCATTTTGATTTGTTCTATATATGCTTCTATTCAAGCAGCTCAAATTTGACTATGTTAATTGGTTGAGTATTGGTTATCCCTTCTCATTTCTTGTGGAGTTTGGTGAACTTTGATGGTTAGAATTATCTAATAATCGAGACACTAAAAATAAAAGGTTAGAAAAGTAGCGTCTCCATAATTCACTATAACAGTTTGGTCTTGGAAAAACGAAATATTTTATGTGTAGTGCTACTTTGACAATCTTAGGTCTAAAGTGTTTTGAGCCAATCATATAGATACATGACAATACTATCTAGTTTGGTCTTATCAACATTAGATAGAAGAACTCATATTCCAATATGTGTAATAGAAAAAATAATTTTGTGAATGTAGGATATCTATCTAAACCTTTTAATCAATTGGACAAAATAAAATAAAATAATCAATTCATTAATATACTTGTACATGTATTACTTCAAGTCTTGCAATGTAAGATTGATTAACTTTTGATATGATATGTCATTGTTAATTTGATACTTATATTAATTATTGTTTTTATATTTTTGTTGTTGCAGATCTTATTCATTTTGATAGGCTGACTTAGTCTATTAGGTTCGGTGAATAGAACGATTAATTTTTAGGTGGTTGCTTATCATAATATTTGTATAATGCAATGACATCCTATAGCTCTTTTGTAATACATTTATATTTGATCAAATATTTTGTTGTACCAGACATCTAATACAAACTATTTGTATGAATATTTAGTTGAATGTTTGTAGGCAGGTATTTAAAAAATTATATCCACGTGTTAAAAGGGATATATATGGATACAGGTACAGGGATTGAGAAGATTGAAATATATATATATATATAATTACAAAAAATAATTGATCGTCAATATTATTTACGATGATATATTTTTTTCGTCGCTATTGTTTATAGCGACCAATATTATACGTTGTCGCTATTGCTTATAGCGACCAATATTATAAGCCGTCGCTATTGCTTTAACGACCAACATTATATGTCGTCGTTATTGCTTTAACGACCAAAAAATTTCAGTTGGTCGTTAAAGCCTTTAGCGAGGGAGCAATAACGACCACCGACGACCAACATTTTGTTTTGTCGTTATTGACATTAGCGACCAAATTTTGGCCATTAACGACGAAATTTGTTGGTCGTTAAAAGCCTAGTTTTTTGTAGTGGAAGTATTACTTTTTTGAGATTAGGATAAGATTATAGAGTACATTACTAAGGATTAAGTTTACCTAAATTTTGGAATATTACATTTATGGTTTCAATTTAATTAATATGATATCATGTTAAAATTTTAAAACCAAAATTTAGAATATTAAAGCTTAGAATTATGTTGTTATGATGCAGATATCATTTGATTTTATGTAAACACCATGTTAGACCATGATAGGTTTCTTTTTAAATTTCTAAGCATGATGATGTGTGTTATTATTCATAATATGTATGTTGTTTAATGTTAAATTTCATGAGTTTCAATATTTTTTTAGAAGGATCTTGTTGAGAATTGAATTTGGGATTTTAGGGCCTTAGTGGGTTTTGATCCCTTTGGTTCTTTGATTTTTTTGAGTTATTTTAATTCATTTTGATTATGTTTTTGGGAGTGTAACAATTTTTGGGTGATTATGTATAAAAATGTTTATGTTTGGAATATTTTTTTCTTTTCTTTGTAAGATTTTGGGCATAGTTGACCATAAGGGATTTTGGCGGGGTATTTATTTAAGGTTTGATGCATAATGTGCTTGGGTTTGGCATTACTTGTTTTAAGTTATGTTAACAAGAAGTTTTGAGGTATTTAGGTGAAATAAGGTTAATTTGGTCATCATGGGTCAATTTAAAATTTTAAGGTTGTACAGGTGTTATTGGGTTTAAACATGATAAGTGTGAAACGTGATGTATTTAGGTTAATTAGGATTAACATAAGTATAACTTCAAACAAATGATATCTTAGCTCATCAATACTGACACATTGGACACAAACACATTCCAAACAAGAACATATTATTCTAATAGAGTATTCGATATGTTCCATTACAAACTTGATGAAAAACGCCACCCATTTTTCATATACCTTATAAAACTGATCTATAAACATCCATTCCTTTGCCAACAATTTTTAATCTATATGTATTCCATATAAATATTAATGTAGTAAAGAAAAACAATCAATGGTAGCATATCCCAACAGTTCAAGCTAGTTTTGGGTTATTCTTTATATCAACAATAATATAAAAACGAACGATAAAAATGTGGTTTGGGGTTTAGGGTCCATGGTTTAGGGTTTTAGGATTAATATTTGGGTTTTAAGGTTTAGGGGTTCAAGGTTTGGTGTACAAGCTTTGGGGGTTTAAGGGTTCAAGATTCTGTGTAAAAGCTTTAGGATTTAGACTTTTAGAGTGTGGGGATATCGTAACATCATGTTATAACTACCCAATCTTGGACCTTGGAATATTACAACTAAATTACGAGAAAAAAAATGATATATAATAAATGACCACCATTGTAAGTACCCCTCTTTACCAAATTAGAGATTCAATTAAGGAAAAAATCATGTGTTATACAATGAAGCGAGGTAGACAAAGAAAACAGATAATTTAAAGCTTGAAGAGAAAAAGGAACATAAAGGAGCAAGATATATATTAACATACATATAAACTTCATATAATGATTCAACACTACATACATATGCTATAAATGTAGGGGAGCTAAATTATGTCCCAAAAACTAGTATAAAATCCAAAGAAAAACCAATAATGCATACAAAAAAGGTTGTCACAACCCCAAACATCTGAATAATAACATGCAACTTATAAATTCTCCTAAGATACTGTAACACTCCCAAATTTACTACTTAAAAATTTTGTGTTTCAGAAATGTTAATTACAAAAATAGTGGATGTTAGCTCCACACTTAACATAAGTTTGACACCCTCTACCATTATTATACTAAGTGTTAAGATTAAAGCCTTACTTTGATCAAATTAATAACAACCTTAAAAAAAACTATAGATTTCAATATATAATAGCATTGTCTTTATAGTACAAAATATTTGGCAAAGAGTTACAATCTGATGAGAAAAAATATATAGAAGGGGCCATAACAGTCTAAGGAAAATCTGAATCAAAAGATGACAAGTGAATACTGAATAGTTCCAACCCTCAATCTTTACCAGAAGCCATTAGAATGAACCCTCAAAGCAGTCCTAAAGGGGAAAAAACTCCCTTTAAATAGGTAGGGAGTCATGATATAGAACATATTAGTACAAAGGTACTGAGTAAACCGCTACACAACACTAACATGAAAAGGCTACATGATATATATAAAAGATAACACAAAGTATCATGACATAACATGTTAAATGGTACATATCATAGTTAAGTGTCACATTCATACCATAAACTACATGCTCGTTGCATCAAACTTAATCATATTACTAATATTTCATTAGTCTAATTATACCTAGGGTGTCCCATGAAGAGAAACACCAAAATATAATTAAAGGATTTTTCAATAACCACCTCTATACTTATAACATAATAAGGAATGCATTAAGATAATTATCAACCAACATACCAAATCTAAATATTGCATAAATGCAATTATCAAACCAACACACCAAAATCAAGTAGTATGCGGATGTAACTACCAAATCGATAAACGACAACAATGCATTTAAGTCCTTATACAAAAATTATTTCTAATTTTAATTACTCAAGGGGAAAAAATAAGAACTCAGAGACATATAAATTACACAAGTCATATCAAAGCACTAAAGCAACACAATATCTTTCCAACATGTAACATAGAGACATATAAGTACTCTAGTTATAGTGGTGTAATAAGGTAACACAATATCCTCTCATCATGGGACACCTGATATTTAAGTATTTATATTACTTATAGGATTCGTAGGTCACTTATAGAATAGATTAGGGCCTTAGCAAAATTCTAAGGTGTCTGATGAAACCACCAAACCAAATCAATGGCTCCTCCCTCATCTTTAGGGTAGCTAACCCTAAAGATAAACCATTCTCAAATTTCAAAATCATTTACTTCAAATATTAATATCTTAAGAAGGTGAACGTAAAATATCCCATAACACAATTATCTCAATTCCAAACTTAACAAAATTTCCTTTATTTTCAATTATTTAATTCAACCTTAAGGTTAATAGTTAAAGTTAAAGGCAAAATCAACACTAAGGTCATTCTATGTCTAATTATTCATATTAGGTGCATTAGGTCAAAATGGCGAAAATGCCCTCAAAACCTTTATATATATATATCACCTACATACATTTATCTCATATTAAAGAATAAGATGAACATATGCTAATTACTTAATATCATACTTTTAGCGTTCATACCTTTTTATAACACTTGCATACCTATTATAAGATTTCGGTGTGCTACACATGCATATATCCTTTCAAAAGTCCATATGCATAAAAGATACTCTAAGCAACACAACAAACATATATGTGTTCACATGGGTTAATATCTTAGTAAAAGCTTTTGGTCACCTCTTATCCAAGCAAACGAAATAAATCAAGATTCGCCCAACTAGTTTCCACTCAATCTCTTCGAACTTCGTACATGAAAACAACCAAATATTTTAGCAATTAATCTATAACCATCAACTAAATCACAAAAATCAATCATATTAAGCTGTGTGGGGTTACCACTTCACCAGGTCAAAAAGATAAGAACTCACAAAAGGGAGAGGAAATACCATGATATGAGTTTATGCACGCACGAATAAGAATGGTTATGCGAGGATGGACACATTATTCCTCAAAGAAGGGTGCATGGGTATGCAAGGAGGGAATAGTTGAGGCATGTGAAGGCCAAGGAAAAAAAAATGGCACACAGGTTGGAATGAATGTGCACCATCATGTGAGAGGCAGTGCATCAACTGTGCAAGGGAGGGCACAGGCGTGAAAGGATAGTGCATGAGTTATGCTCCTAAAAAAATCAAAATAGAGTAAATTAGGGAGGGTAAAAAGAAGAAATTTGGATGGCGATGTTTGGGTGAAAATGAGGGAGGTTGATGGGGATGTTGAGGTTGTTGGTTTCTAGGGAACTGGTGGTGCTTGGTTGTTGTTGGTGGTGAGTGGTGTGGGCGTTAGGGGTTGATGAAACTGAGTAGGGATAGGGAGAAAAAGGAAGAAGACATGGCTGGTTGGATTTATGACAAAAAAGAATGGAATGGAAAAAAGAATGAGAGAAGAGATAATGGAAGTTACTTATAGGATATGGAGTGAGGGTGTGGATGCTGAGGCGGAAGTGTAGAATGGTAAGGGGCTTGACGTGGTTGGTTTGGAGTAGGTGTGGTGCGGTAGGTGATGTAGGGGTTGATGGTAGTGCAGGGAGTTAGTGTAGGCTATGGGTGCATGTGGTATAGAGGAGCAGGTGGTCATTCATGGATGAGAAGGGAAATGAAAAGGAATGGGTTGCATGCAGGGAAGGGTTGCATGTCTCAAAGGGAAATAATAGGGAGGGTTGGGCTAGCCAGTCGGGAAGTAAGGGGGGAAGAAAGAAAATAAAGAAAATGGGAAAAAGGAAAAAAATGAAAAAGGAAAAAGAGGAAAAGAAGTTTTTAGGTTTAGGATTTAGTTTAAAATATAAATTAATCTGGATTAAGATTATATAAATTTTTGTGGTATTACGAGTACTCTTGGCCATCCTGAAGCTCCTAAATATCAACTAAAACTCTTCGAGTCCACTCCTCTTGAAGAATCACATGCTCCCTCACTTTATTATGATATGGTCACCCCTCTTGATAGGGTACAAAAATTGTTAGTAACTTGTGCCGACTCCTCCATTCATCATTTATCACGATCTTCTCCCTAGTTATATAGTGGTAGTGTATCGTAAAACACTCACTCTCAACTAACCTTAGATATGGAACATTGGTGAGGAATGAATCTATATACCGTGTTGTAACCCCTATTTGTGGCTCCATTTGAGGAAATATTAATAATAAATGGTATGACCTAAACACATATAATTCTATATAAACCATTCTCTATCATGCTCCTTAGCTCCTCATGTAACAATAATAATATATATATATGGGACATCAATAAATGTGGTGGATGGTATGCACACGATTGAAGCTCCATCTCACTACCTACAAAAAAGTCAGAACAATCATTTAGTCTTATTTTCTAAGTTATTCATACTACTCAAACTTAACCTAATGTAACCACTCGAGTAGCAAAATAAACACCGCCAACAACTAACCAACACCGATTGCTCTAGATCATGAGTATATATAAAAAAGAAAAAGGAAAAAAAGAGAGACACACTACTTAGTTATTTTAGTGTTGAAACCACCAATGGAATCTAAAAACAAAAATCAATTAAAATTTAAAAAGAAAACAAATCGCAAGAACTATTAATCAACAATTTTGAATCTCTAAACCATAACCCTATATTGAAATTTTACAATTATCTATTCCTAAACCAACAAAAGAGCTACATAATCACACTAACTAAATTTTAATAGCCATAAATTCTCCATCACTAAACAACTCTACTTCAAAATAACATGTAATAGAGAAAGCAACACATAAACAACAATAGCTCTAAACCACGAGCATTTGCATCATATACGCAAGGATTTATAGACTAAACAATTCTCAAATAGACTCTAAGCCACAAGCTTATATAGAAAATTAGTGTTTGAGGGAGTGGTTAATCGAGTGCTACCCTGGTTAGGATTGCACCACATCACCAACAATAAAATATTATTCATCCTTCATTGTGAGAAAAGTAAAATTTTAGTTCATAAGAAACACATATCAAAACCAAAGAAAAATTGTTGGTGAAACCTTAAGTCGAACACAAAAAACCATAAAAAAAGCCTTGTATAATGGAGTAGAAAACAACAAAACACAACAAGAAAACATGTTTGGAAAAAAATAATAATGGAGCAGCTAAAGAAGCCACTAATGTTGATAATGGGGAATGAGATCGAGTACATGATAGGCTTTAACTAGAGCCTTGAAAAAAAAAGGCTCAATGAGAATTGAATGACTATTCAACAAAAATAAGAAGCTTGAGATGCTTGAGACAAGGGAAGAATGAGAGTGAGCTATGTTATCGATTTGTTAGTCTTTTGCATGATGAGCAAAGAGAGAGGGGAGATGAGGAAGTTGCAAGTAATGTTTGAAAGTAGAGAGATATAGAAGAAAAGGTAGTAGCAACATGCATGAACTTCTTGTAGTGTTT
Organism: Tamarix chinensis; assembly: GCA_030549775.1. Lineage (NCBI taxonomy): Eukaryota > Viridiplantae > Streptophyta > Magnoliopsida > Caryophyllales > Tamaricaceae > Tamarix > Tamarix chinensis. The sequence goes on from CM060172.1 coordinate 65,983,357, forward strand.
AGATATCACATTAGTTGTCTCCTAACAATTAGAGGGGGTTTAAATGTCAGTAATTCAAAAAACTTTTTATTATTGATAGTTTTAAATGGATTTGTTATCTAAAGCTCCCCACATTATTTTGGACTTTTTCTAGGGTAGTATTTTGATGTTGGTTTTATACTAAAATAGTAACACCCTGAGTTGATACGGCCACATGGGGGCTACCATAGAGTGCTTTTGGATTGATCGACACACCCCATAAATTAACACGAGTCATTTTAGCTCACTTTGTTCTCACTCACATACTTTTAGAGAAATTTTCCAAAAACTTTTGAAATTTTTCAAGGGGTCACTCATCCTAAAAATTGCTCTACAACCGGCATGCTTAAATGTCGAGTTCTTAGGATGGAATTACCAAAAGGATGGTATGCCATGTTGATATAAGTAACCATATCAATCCTTGTAACACTCCCCTCAAATTAAGGTATTACATTCCACCTCACTCAAAGAACACAACATCTTTATTGCGCCTCAACCACTAACCGTCTCAATACAATTTATCCCAAGAATCATCTCATTAGGTGGCTGACTGGTTCATTTAAGATTAGTTCATGGTCACAGTTTTTCTCAGATACTATTTGTAACAACCTGATTCGATACAACCACGCAGGTGAGCACTTTTGAATTAATTGGTTGACTCCACATATCAACACAAGTCATTTCTATACGCTTTGTCCTCACTCTTTTACTTTCCAAGAATTTTTAAAACTTTCCAAGAGGATTACCCATCTTAAAAATTATCCCACAACTAGCAAGCTTAATTATGGAATTCTTAGGACGAAATCACCAAAAAGATGGTCTACCATGTTGATATAAGTAGTCATATCAATCCTTATAATACTTCCCTTAAGATGGGGTATTACAAAAATAATTATCTAAATCTTAGCACTTTATGTTCGTTGTTCCATCAATGTTTTATGGAACTTTTAATGACAAATTTCTTTCAAAATCATTATGTAAACCTTACTCAAATATGCATAGTCCATATTTGCACAATTTTGTCAACGGTTTTGAGATACCTGTCATCTATTAGGGGTTATCAAAATCCATTTTTGTAGTATTAAACATAAACGACTATTATAGGTGAAATTTGTCGTCTTTAGTTTAATGGGATCCAAAGAGGAGACATTGGATGGAGATTGTGAGTTAAAATCATCGTCTATAGTTTCACATATGCATTCATTTTAACTCCAAACTGTCTTCTACCCTCTCTAGTAAGGGGCCATTTTTTATTTATTTCTTCATAGATGTTTATGATTTGACTATAAATAGATGTAGCCTACACGATTTGTTATTTACCGTTGTTTTTCACTCTTTTCTACCACTTTCTATGACCCTTTACATAGCAGTGTAATAGTATTTGACAACTAATCTAATATGAAATGAATTCATATATATTAATAATTTTAGAAAGACTTTGTTTTAATAAGATAGATTCCATAGTGGGGGCCAGTATAATTATTAAGGGTAATAGTGTCTAATAATATAAATATTTAATAAGAAATAGTGGAACATACTAATAAAGTAATAATTTGTAGTAGATAATATAGATAATGAAACCATAAAAATAAGATGCAAGGCAAACGACCTTACATCTACATGAATTAATAATATAGATAATGACTAACTTACCAAACACACACTAATAGCCTATTTGGATGGAGGTTAAATGAGGTTAGGTTAATAAAGGTTAAATAATATAAATTAACCTAGGTTAGGTGAATTGAGGTGAATATTAAAACAAATTTGTTTGGATGATTATTAGGTTTAACCTAAGTGAATATGTCTAACATTGTTTGGATTGAGGTTAATCTAAGTAAATATAGTCTGACGGGACAAAATGTATTTCAAAGTTTAACCTTAACCTTCACGAACCTCCAATTTGGAGGTTAAGAATTTTAGAGTGAATCAAGGTTAGATGAGATTAATATTTACCCTAACCTAACCTAGGTTAAATCCAAAAAAGATTGTCAAACGAGGTTAACGTAAAATTTAACCTTCATTAATCTCTATTAACCTTTATTAACCTCCATCCAAACCGCCCGTTAGGGATACATGTTTTTCAATTTCCTATCATAGAATAAACATTTTTTTATTTGCTAAAATTAAAGAAAATTTTATACCTCATTTGCTTGATTTTTTTTTTATTTTCTGAAATTATTTTATATATATTTATATTGTATAAATGCATTATATAATAATTAAAATATAGTATGTATTAAAAGACTTAAAATTAATTTTAAACTAATTCTAGTGCAGGAGGTCAAAATTTTCTTAATATTAACTAATTGAAAACATTTATTTCTTAACGAAAAACTATAAAACGTTTGCTTGGATAGTTGTATTATTTGACTGAAACACACACACTGACTTAACATGGTATATCATAAGATGACATAAAAACGATAAGAATATATCATACAAAATTAGTCTTTTTTTTCCAAGTGAAATGGAATAAAAAATATAAATACCAGTACCGTTCATATAAGATTAATTTTCTCTGAATTTCTCTATACATATTAATTCCGTCTCTATCTCCCCCTCTTTCGCGAACTCTGTTGCACCTCTTCCTGGAATAGCGCGTCCTCACGTTGATAAATCGTTCAATCTCTTTGATAATCAGGCCTGCATAGGCAATTATATCCATTGTATTGAAATAATCACCGACCAAAGTAGTACTTATTTTTTGCAATAGCCAGGAACGTAAGGTGATGAACTGGAGTTGGATTTGGATCACGCCAAAGTAAATCCCTCATTCCCTTTTGAGATAGAGAGAGATAAAACATCACCCAGCCAAAACACACATACATGGAGAGATTTTTTGGTCCAGTAAAAAGGCTCGGGCTTTTTATTAAACGTAATTCGGTTAATTTTAACGTGGGAGTTTAATTTTTATCGATAATTAAAATTATTAATAAATTATCACTTTTTTATGAATATCTATGATTACAAGCATACATTTTACACTATAATTTACTTTCATCCAATGTGTGTGTTGTGTGTGTGTGTTTTTTTTTAATTAATGATAGGACTACTAAGACAATAATATTAGCTACCAGACACATAAATGGAGAGACCCGAATAGCTGTGCAGAAACAGTTCATTAAAACAGTCTACAGGGATACGGATATTGACCGTGTTGTAAACTCCAAATCGGATAAAATTTCATGTTTTTCTATTTACATGGTTCAGCGCAATGTCAGCTGCTGCAATTTTTAGGGGAAAAAAAAAATGAAAAAGAAAGCAAAGAAACACACAGTAGCAGTCGGGTAGGTGCTTACAAAATGCACTCCGTCTATACAAACAAGGACAGTGACCTCACCATCTCTAAATTCTGATGCATTTGACCCTCCACTTTTTCTTATCCCTAATTTCTTAGGGATCCACAAGCTTGTAAATTCGAAATTGTAATCAGAAGATCATTATGACATCAAAAGATACACAAAATTAAAAGGAAAGATTTTTTTTTTATATATTTATTCATAAAGAGTCTAAAAAATCGATTATACATTTTTATATCATAAAAGAAAATTCAAATATAAAATACCTGAATATTACTTTTAACCACTAGCTCAAACTTTTCTAATAAAAAAATCATTTATAAAAATCAGTTGATACGTTAACTATGATATGGAGAAACTTCATATGTCTGGTATTTACTTTAAATAACCTTTATGAATTAAAGAGAAAAAAGACTCCTAGTTATAATAATAAATTGATATGATGGTTCTAAACTCATAACTATATAATAAGGAATAAAGGAAATTTTTAATTTTCAATAATTTGTCTTTTTGAAATATTTATTTCCATTATCAACATTTATGTATATTTTTACTTATTAATAAATAAATCTTAAATATTATTTTTCACCTTCCAAATTAATTATACCTTCAATAAAAATTATCCCAATTAATTGATATATGTATAGTGTATCCAATACAATCTCTCTCTCTCTCTCTCTCTCTACACACACACACACATTACACACACTCAATTATTAATATTCTAATCATTTTATATAATTTTTTTCATATAAAAAATTCAAATTAAATTGTGAAATTTCTTAATAAATATTTTATAATGAATGAGATAGCTAGATATGAAATTAATTAACACTTCATATTTTCATAATATAAAGCATATAATAGGTTTTTTACGAACTAATTAAAAAATATATTATATTCTAGATAGAAATTTATCTAATTTCACTACTTCCTCCATTTTATAATATATATCACTTTTTCTTCCAAAAATTATTTTAAAATATAATACATATTATGAAAACTCATATAAACTAAACAATATATTTTCTACTAGCTATATCTTTTATTCTCTCATTCATTAATTAATAATCAAATTGTTAAAATTATATCCATGTGAGGATACATTAGTTATCATGTAGACATTTTTTTTAAATTTATTATTTCTTAATCATTGTGTTTAAATTAAAAGTGACATATATTATAAAACGATTGGATTGTATAATTTACCATCATAAAATTTTAAAATGCTCACTCACTTATTTGATTGGAAAAAGAATAGTATAATATTAGAATTGAAAAATAAAGCATTTAATTGTTTTTGCATTTCTTAAAATGACTTACATTATAAAATAAAATCGTAAACGTATTATGCATTATATCATGAGGCAGAGGAGGCATATGCTTGATACTTTTTTGATATAATGGTATAAAAATTAAGGAACAACAATGCATGATAGAGTAAATTAGCTACAATAACACTTTTTTTAAGGTTCCTTTGGTATCAAAATTTATAACGGTTTTTATAATGGGTGTCTATGAGTATTTGTCTAGACATTACTAGTTTCTTTCTTCTTCTGTGTTTTTTTTTTTGATAAAAAAACGCTGGTAAGCATATATACGAGTTAATGATGAATATTTGTGGGGAAAAGTGTTAGTAATTTTTCATAGTATTGTCATATACCTTGATTATTAATTAGAAAGAAAGAAAGAAAGAAAGAAAGAAGAGTGAATCTATTGAATAGCTTTATGTAACAATGGAAATGAGAACCAACCAGCTGATTCAAACTGTTTGTTGCGAAGAGAACAATTTTTTTTTTAATTAAATAGAGATAAATAAAATAAATGGCCCCAATTACATAGTTAATTGATCCAAAATAAACTCATAAGTAGCGATATCTATATAATAAGAGGGAGGGGGGGGGAGAGAAAGAGATGAGATTGCCATATAGGCATACATACCTACGAGGGTTTGATGCAACCGATCCAAGAAATAAGCCAGAACGAGAATCAAGTTTATGTATAATTTTTTTTATATATATATATATATATGTGATAATTTAAGATGGATCGATAGCGGTCCTGCGATAATCACCAGCAGCGGTCCTAGGTGGGTTAAGCTGGGTTAGCCGGAGAATCCTGCCAGCGGCTGCAGCGGCCGATACATTCATAGCCAACAGACCACCTGCAGTGGTGGCTTCAGACCCGTTTCCACCGCCAATACCTGCTGCAGCCGCATCACAACTGCTGATCATCCGATGTTGATGAACCGTCGACCCGTTATTCGGAAAGAACTGATGATGAAAATGATGGCTATTGTTCTCGGCCACACCACCAAGTGTACTAATCCTCCCAGTTCCACCACCGCCAAGCAACCCACCGTTTCCCTGCAAGTTATGATGATGACCACCGAGACCACCTCCACCATCGCTGCTACCCGCAGCAGCAATAAGAGCACCGTGAGCAGTAGTAATCCCTAAATTCTGATACCTAGAAAGTTCAGACTTAGCCCAACTAAGATCCATCTGAAGCTGCCGAAGTTGGTGCTGTAGTAAAGAGATAACGCCTACACAACCATAGACAGGGTCACGCAAACGCATATCAGCTTCGTAAGCGAGGGAATTAACGGCATCTTCACGCTGATGAGGATGAAGCTCGTTGAGTAGTTTGGTTACGTTGCTAGCTCCGAAGACTTTATGGACGTTGGCGAATTTTTGAGGTTGGTCCGGTGGGAAATAAGGGGCGAATACGCATTCGGGCAGACATTTTCGTCTTAGGAATTTGCAGGCAGCACAGGGTGAATTTGAGGAAGATGCCATGGCTGGGGTAGCTAGCTAGCTAAGCTGCAGCCGTGTGGGAGGGTGTGGAATTTTTTGATTGATTTAAGTAGTTAGTTGGGCGATTGACCGAGTGATGGAGTACTAGTCTTTTTACTCTGTGATTTGATATGTGATGTGGTGGGGAATGTTGCAGCAAAGACAGAAAGAACAATCATGAATAAATACAGTACAAAAATAATTTACCATGTTTTTTAATTCTAAAAAACATAATTTACTGAGAAAGAGAGTAAAGATAAAAAAATGATGAAGTAGTACAACGAGACGATCCAAATTTGAATCCCACAAAATTTAGTCATTCTGGATTTTTTTTTTTTTTGAGAAAGTAGATCTATCTTTGAGTTTCATTAGGTATAGTATAAATATCGATCGGCTATATCAACCTCGATGACGATGAATTATGAAGGGAATTCTTAATTAGATTTTCATTTTTGGGTTTAGAAAATTATTGATGTGAGGGTAGTTTGAGGATTTAAAGCTATGCTAGTGTTCAACTACGTTCCCCCCCCCTCCCTATTTTTACAAACCCGCAAAACATCTTTCGGTTAATCCAAAGATTGTACAACTAAATATATCTTTTGGAGACAATTATTTAACTTGTACGGAGTATTGATTTCATTATGTCAAAATCCAGCATACAAAATTTCTGAATTTGCATCTTGAGATAGAGAGAGAAAACAGGGCTAAAACAATACAAAAAGTTCATAATACAACAATACGACAAATAAATATAACCAAGATCTACTTAAATATTCAAGATAGAACAATATCATCTTCTCTTACTCATTTTAACTACGCAGTATTAGCAATCATTTGATATAGGGATAATAAAAATATTAAAAAAAATAATATCATATTTTATATTTTTTTTAGTATCTAATTTAAATTAATTTTTTTATATAGTTATTAATTTTAGATCTTAATTTAACCTAAAATAGATATTGTATTTAAAATAGTTATTATTATTTTTAAATACATGATCTATAATGTATAAAACAAGGGAGGAGGATTTTTTTTTCATCTCTATCACTCCAATTCCAAATGAGGCATGACATAGTATAGAAAAAAGGTCAAATTAACCAGAGTTATTGATTTGAAAAAATAAGGTTAGGGTGTTGAATTTAGAGTAGAAGATCGATATCAAAGGAAATGGAGATTGAAAGAACAGATAGTGTCCATGGGTACTAAAAATATGTCATTGTTGATTACATGACATGAAATTATTTCTACCAAAAGCTCAAGGGAAATGGAAGGGGGAACTATATACGTGTGTGTGTGTGTATTATTTTGATAATAAGTTGTCAATAATAGTAGCAATATTTTTCCACCTCACTCTAAGTGGAAAAGCATCATATCTTAATTTTGGATTGAATATTTTTTACTAGTTGAAACTTTTATAATCGATAATATGTTGTTGACAATAAGACACCCATGTTAGCGAGGAAGCGGTGCACCTTTAGTATGCCGTGATTTTTTTTCTTGGTGAAGCTTTTATCACTGAATACACATCGTCGATAATAAGACCCCAACAAAAATCACTCCCTTCTTATCTTCTTATAGCAGGAAAGAAGCCCGCTTGATTCTTTTCCTTGTAATATTTTCAACTATTGATGACTTGTGGTTGGAAATAGACTAGTTAGTGACAATATCAAAACACAATGTGTCATTTAATAGATTTGTCACAACAATTGGCTACCCTACTACTGATGACATGTTGTTGGTGAAAGGGATCATCTCTCTATCTGCCCATCATCTTGAACCCTTCGTTCTTCCTCCTTCTTCTACTCTATTCCACTCCCCTTTTCTTGTTTCTTTAACATATTGAAGTAGATTATTAGTTTATTTTAGTTTTAATTTGTATGTTATCAGTTATTTTGTGTAAATTTAACTTGATTAATATTCGTTTAGGCTTTGGGTTCGTGGGAAGATTGTTCTATTCACTTCCACTTTCATTTTGGTATTTATTATTGTTAGTTTTTAGTATATTTGACTCGTAATTTTAGTTTTTATTCACAAAATACAAAATTTCTTTATTTTTTTGGAGTATTAGGCCTTGTCAGACTTCATTGGAGGCTCGTTGGAGATCTTTTTTTTTTACCTTAGTACTTGTTAGAAATTATTATTATTTATTTATAATTGTGACAATATTTGATGGTTTATTGTGGATATGTGTGTGTCTACATGAGATTAGTGTTCATTAGTTATGTATTAGTATGTGTTGTATATTTGTAATACCACAATTTACTATTTAAAAATTTTGTTTTGTAGAATCATTAATTATTAAAATAATAGGTGTTACTGCCATACTAAATATAATTATGGTTTCCTTACCTTTCTTATGTCAAGTGTTAAGATTCAAAACAAGTCATATCCAATATAAAGTAGCGGAAATAGGATACAATAACATGGATAAAATTATAGATAAATATATTCCGTACAACAATAATAATTAAAATACAATAAGGGACATAAGAGTCCAAAGAAAAATTAATTACAATAGAAACTAGTACCCAAAGGCACAACATTGCTTTACTCTAACTCTTAGTCTCGTAAGCCCATTCCGAGAATAAAACCTCTTTCCAAGGACTCCACTTATGCTTGTGACTATTATACATATCGAACCACTCTATGCCCTTCATATAGTCATATGTAAATGTAGTACCAGTATGACTTTATCGTATTGAGTAAATTACAATACTTCACAAGAGATAGTATGCTCACATTGTACATAGTCATACAACAATCTAAAAACATTCTTAGAGCACAAATCACATGCCATAAAAACATACGATAATCATGCTTAGGAGGCATGTATATATACTTAACCAATTCATATTATCTCAAAGTATACCATAGGCATATCAAAATCCATGGCCATAATTAGCTAATCAAATCAATTCCAATTACCAAGATAGGGCAAATTACCAAATCAACAAATCTAAATCAATTCCAATATCAAATATCAAAGGTAGAGCGCTGAGGTAACTGCCGAAGCTCCACGAAAAAGGGTCACCATATATTGTTATTGAAAATATAACTAGACCGGACATAAATAAAAAAATGAACTCAAAAGTAAAATTAAAGAGAGTGCTTGTAATTTGAAATTTATGAGAGAGGAAGGATCATGCAAAAATAAATACTATTGATTCTTTTGAGAGGACCGGATTATAAGTTAAAGCCAACGGGAGATTATATTAAATATAACATAATTATATTAAATGTACAACTATGGACGTATCTGACTCGGGTTGGACGTAATAATCTCTCCGACGAGAGAGCCTGAGATTTGGGAACCTGCGGAGAAAGCAAATGATATTGAGTTGTATTTTTCTTTTGTATGGCTGAAATAGGCGTCAGGGTATGGGAGATTTATAGTGTTTGTGAAATTATCAAACATGCAATAATGATAAAAAAAAAAATACACCAGCTACATTCTTTTTTTTGGATACGTAGAGATTTTATTAATAAAATGGGGGGAAGCAACTAGCATCACTCACGAGTCATGACAATGTCTCCCGTACCATCATCTGAACACCTTAATTACCACAAGTCCCAGATCTCCAATACAAGATATTCTCTTTCCTCGACGCGTCTTAGCACGCCGACTCCTCGTATATACATCCAAGCACAAGAAGCCCACTACAATATCGGTGGCCTACGTTACGCACCTTTCAGCTATGACACGATTCTAATCGCTATCCAAATACAACAACAGCATCCTAAAAATGAAGTTGCTGCCATGGTACGTGCCTACCTACTTGTCACCTTCTTTGATTGTTTCCCAGCGAATCCCAGCCATGCTATGATTCCTTCTCGAACCCATTTTTGCTAACTGACCCACATCTAATTTATTCAACTCACGGTTCACGAATCGAATCCAAAACCCTGCCATATCGTCTCCAATCTGCTGATCAAATTCAATTGGACTACCAATTCCCCTGCAGGCCGACTGGATGGAGTAACACACCAGGCCACTGGCATTTTTTGAGTCTGATTCCAGCTCCAATCCTCCTCCTAGCTAATTAACTCCGTGCTTATGCCTTGAGCGCAATCCGCAGGCTTTCAAGGACAGCAACTTCATTATCCTCGCTAGCTTATTGATTACTCCTGCAAGATCGTGGCTCAGAATCGTGCGCTGAGCTAGCATCTAGCCACTCCAACTTCTCTTCTTAATTCCATTATTCTTGTTACCCAGTTCCCTGCTTCGGCATCGGGAGTTTCCAGTTAATATATTTTGGTTTTATAAAAGTATTGTTATTATTTTATAAATAAAGTGTTTCATATTTCATGTATATATTAACCCTTAGTGCTCGTTTGGTTATGAGGTAATAAGGGTAGAAAAATTACTCTCATACTTTATATATATTGTATAATTTAATTAAAATTAAATATTTACATTTTAATGAATACCTATTTTAGACCTTAATTTAATCTAAAATGGGTATTTTATTAAAAATATATTTATTATTATTAAATACTTAATATAAAAGATAAAAAATATGGGAGAACTTTTTCCTCCCCTATTACTCACATACCAAACAAGCCCTTAATGTGGCCCATATGAAAGTAGATATAAAGTTATTGGCCAAAAAGTTTATGTTGTATGGTAATATGTTAGTAATTAAACCTTATCCTAAATCTCTCTATCTAATTCTTGATGTTAGAATTAGATTTGTAAGTTATTATGGATAAAGACATGTATATTGTGTGATGGAAAAATTAAATGAGATAATTTAATTATCTTATTAATTAAATTATCTTAATTTTCTATTTTAAATGATTTTTTAATTTAAATTTGAATTAAAGGGAAGAAAATTAGTTATTAGTTGTCATAACCAACTCCACCCTATTTTCTTACATGACATGTGTGGGATTAAGGGTGGGTGTTGTAGATTTGTCTACTCTCTCTCTCTCTCTCTCTCTCTCTCTCTCTCTCTGTGTGCAGAAATTATTTTCCTCTAAATACATACGTTCATGATAAGGAGAGAACTATGGTGACTTCTTCTTCTTCAAGATTCAACTACATGCAATTTCTGTTGCAAATTAAAGAAAAGAAGAAATAATAAAGAAAGGTCCCTATTCCCATTTCTCGTAAAGGAAGCATGTACCATCGGATTTGAAAAAGAGGGAGCAGAACTGAAAAATTCCATTCTATTAATCATTTATGCAAATTTTAGTAATGGTAACTAATTTCGTCAATGGCTGGAGGCACGAGGTATGCTATATATATAATTTTTATATATATAGTATTTTATGATCTTAATTTCACATAAAGTTTTATTATATCATGCATTTGGGGTTTCACATGAATTTAGTATGATTGTGCATGAATTCATATTAATAATATGTTAATTATATGATTCATGTCATAATTATTGTCTAACATCTAGCGTAAGTCCCAATTTCTTGGCCAATTCAATTGTTCAAGCGCTCTATTTATCCCTGGGTCTCTATCTTGCATTAGATGACTGCTTGCTTCTAGGGAAGTGATTTTCTTCCCCAATCTTTGAATCAATTTACCAAAATAGCTATTTTTATTGATCAAATACTAAATTAGCCTTTTCAGTAATGCCATAACCAAAATAGTCTGTTGGGTTTTTATCCAACAATTGGGCTCATATATAAACGATACAAATTGCGGGTTGTTGCATAAATTAATTCTGTATATAAGTGATTGTATTTAAGTATAAATTATTGGTCTTAATGTATCTAATTAGATGTGGGCTTGTATATGTAGAGACATTGGATATTTTAGTTTGTTGATGGATCGAAGTAGAATAAATTGATAGACAATATATCAGTTGTCTATATAAAAGGTCATGGTTTCTGGGTCACATAGATGACATCATATTTGATTCCCATCAGTCAAAAGAAAAGTGATGTGTGTGTGCCAGATCCATATGACCGCAATATCGTCATTATCCCAAATCCATCGATAATTTTTCCGTCATCGATTCAGGTATACTTCTGCAATATATTATATATTATTCTTGATGTATTAGCATTCGATCTGGTCGGATCTATAGATTATATTAATCTATCAATTGGTACCAGAGCCCTCTTTTAAATTTATCAAGATTATGAAAATATTTTTTATACTATTCATACTTTAGATCTTTTTTTTTCTGCTCGACATTGTATATTCGTCATTCGTTAGTTACAAATTTTGCTTTCCAATAGTACTGTTCATAGATACATTAATGTTTGGAAAGTATTTGTTATATTTCGACACTGTTTACGCTTTTGCTTTTTGTTGATTTGGCACAGTTCTTCTATGGATTTGGCGCCGTTTCATTTCCTCCATCTGTGTGATTTTTGTGTCAATATTCTTCGGTCTCTCTATTCTCTCTCTCTCTCTCTCTCTCTCTCTCTCTCTCTTTGTTCCTTCTCTCACTGACCAACCTTTTGATGGCCATTCTCTGTCACCATTCGTCTTCAATCTTAGCAATTAGTGCGAGAGGCGGTGTTGCTGGTGGCAGAGATGGTCGGTGATAGTTGCAAGTGCAAGCTAGTGGCGGGCGACGGTTCTAGCTGGGGTTGTGGGCTGGGCGGCAGAGGTGAGGAAGGAGAAGAGGGAGTGATAGTGGCTGTCAAAGACTTAAAGGATTAGAAGGAGATATTAGGGTTTAATTAATCGGAGGTAATTTGATAATTATTTAAAAAATTAGGGAGATTTTGGTCAAGCTCGGGTTTTGAACTAAGGACTAGACTGGATGGTTTCAATGCTCTTGATTGACTTTGCTAGTTGGCTTTCTTGTCTAATAGTGCAACACACTTATTTTATTAATAGGCTATTTTGGGTTGCACCCCTTCCAATATATTGGGTTGGTACTGCATTGAGCTATCTTAGCTTATTTTAGCTTATTGGTTGTTTTAGCCCAGCTTTTAATTTTTAGTATCTTTTGGGCTATTAATTTTGTACTTATTTATTTTATATTATTAAAATAATAATTTTAATTTAATATAATTGACCTAATTAATTTAATTAGATATTTAATTTATTCTTATCTAATAAATTATTATGCGGGCTTTTTATGTGTGTTATTTGGCATTAATTTTGTTATAATGCTAATAAGGTTAGATCTAATATTCTTTTGTGGATATTGAATCTAAATAAAGTTGGTCCTGATATTATAGGTCCATATTATGAATAAAAGGCTTATGTCGAAAGGGTTTTCAACTGGTGTGCCATGCAAAACTATAAATCAGGAAACACCATTGTTGCTAAAGGAGACAAATTTAGTCTCACTCAGTGCCCTAAGAATGACTTTGAACGAAAGTAAATACAAAGTGTTCCCTATACTTCAGTAGTGGGAAGTCTAATGTATGGTCAAATGTATACGTGTCCAAATATTGCATATATCACTTCGATGCTAGGCAGATATCAAAGTAATCTAGGACTCGACCATTGGATCATAGCCAAACGAGTCCTATGGTATTTATAGAAAATAAAATATTACATGCTTATATATCGGAGGTCAGACAACCTTGAGATCATAGGATATTCTGACTTTGATTTTTTTGGATGCCAAGATAACATGAATTCTACATCAGGTTTTATTTTCCTGATGGCTGGAGGTGTTGTTTCTTGGAAGAGTGCTAAGCAGACAATTGTGGCCTCTTCCACTATGGTAGTAGAATTTATAGCATGTTATATGGTTTCACTTGCGGTATATGGCTGTAAAATTTTGTCACAAGATTTCATATAGTTGATGGTATTGAGAGACCACTCAAGATTTTGTGTGACAATAAGGCGGCAATTTAGTATTCTAATAACAACTTAAGTTCTATGAAATAAAAAAAGTATCGATATCAAATACTTAGTTGTTAAAGAGAAAGTATAAAAAGGAAAATTATTGATAGAGCATATTAATACAGAATCCATGCTACTCACTAAGGCTTTACCACCCAAATCGTTCCTCGAGCATGTTGCTCATATGAGTGTTATATCAGCTGATGATGTTTAGTTTCAATGGCAGTCTCTCACTTTGTTTGCTCTATGTATGGATACTTTTTTTTTGGCTTATGGATATTTTTAACCATATGTTTTCTACAAAAATAAGATTTCAGTTTATTTCTACGCATTCTACCACTAGTCTCCAACCACTACAAATATCTTCCTTTTCATAAATTCTGAATTCAAAACCACACTTTTTGGTCTTGGTAGATCGAATAATTTTAGGATTTATTGAAGGTTTCTTCTATAAGAACTACGTCTCTCACAACGTATTCAAACCCTACCTTTTTTTGACCTCTTAATACCTAAAACTATATTATATGGCCTTATGATTTCTTTAACCTATACAATTAAGGACTCACGATCAATAAAAATATTATTTGTAGCAAATAATACACTCCAATAAGTATTAACTAGATCTTGATTCTATAATTAATATTCAAAATATTAAATTAGAAGGAATATATAAATATAAAAATAAATGATAAAAAAATACAAAAGGAGGGTTTTTGAATAATTATCCCGCTAGAGTTTAAAATCAACAATAAATGCCCTAATAGATCTTACCCGCCATTAGATAAATTGCTCATAAAAAATGGGACCTAATGAGTAAATCACCTGTCAGTATCAACTTATGATGAGTGACTTGCCCATCAGCTTTGCTTTATGATGAGTGAATCACCTGTCAGATTTGAGGTTTGACAGGTAACTTACTTGTCATGCCCAAATTCTTTTTTTTATAAAAAACTTACCATTATTTTCTTAAGTTCATCTTGACTAAATTAGTGGTTTGATTCATTATCTTTTTTTATATTTATTGTATTCAATGTTCAAAATAATTAAAATGTTGTATGATTAATTGAGAAGAAAATAAAAAGAGAGAGAAAAAAAGAGTGCTGAAAACAGTTGTGCTCAAATAAAAGGGGTAAATTGGTCAAAAACAAAAAAAAAGAAATTTTGAGGGGTGTAAACTCAGCAATTTGGGCGTGCATATAAAAACCCCCATAATAAAATGATCTCTCATTTTGTTCTTATATAAACAAGATGTGAGTAAGACCAATTAACCTAAAAAAAAAGTCTTGATTTTTCAAGTTTTTTGCACTATATTAATATTATGCACATTTTCTATGCTTGACATAACTAACTGATTAATAATCTAACCTACATTTAATAAAATACTCCATTTTATTAAAAAAAATTGTGCATTTGTTTTTGAAAACTAATATAAGTAGATTTAAAATTCTACCTACATTTGTTATTAAAAAGTAATAAACCATTTGATAAATAGATAATGAAAAAAGTGAGGATAAAAATAGAAAGTATGTTATAAAATTTCAAAATTAACTTTTTTTATCTAAATATTTAGTACTAGAACGACTTATTATTTATTTTAATAAAGAAGGAGTGGTTAAAAAGAACTTACAATAATATATTTGTAGTGATAACAAGTTAACCTAAAATATGCTAGAAAGTTTAAAATAGAAAAAATATTATGGAAATTTATTCCAAAATAAGTAAGACTATGCTTTCCCCTAGCTTATGTGGAGCTTGCTTGTATATGTATTTAATGATTTTGTGATTACTTATTTACATGCATTGTTAAAACTTAATCTTGTTGAAGGTGGTAAGCTAATCGTGGAATAGTTTGAAAGAAGTGGATATTTTTGACGACTATTGCTACTTGTAATTAGTATTAACTTATTGTCAATCACACCATATATACCTGGTCAAATCAAGTAGGAAGTGTGAGGGTTATACTTAGTGTGTTTGGCAAAATATCATTATCTACATTATTACATCACAACATTTTTCTTTTTATTAATGCGCGTAATGCACACTAACACCATACCATACTATTTTCTACATAAAAATCTACACATGATTTATAGAATGCTTTCACAATCATCGACACTTTACAACCACACTTGAACATCAACAAGCCATAATATTATACATTCTTTATTCCATGCATACAAAACCATAGTTAAAATTATATTTCTACATAAAACCTGCACATGATTTCTAGAATGCTTTCACAATCATCGTCACTTTACAGCCACACTTGAACATCCACAACAAGCCATAATTCACAAGGTTCGCATCAAAATAATGTTAATACTATACATTCTTTATTCCATGCATACAAAACTGTAGTCAAGATTATATTTTATTCATAAGTGCATATACTCTAAATACCAAAAAATTCACACAAACATATAAAATAAAAAGTTTAGGGAGCACATATAATCATAATTAAGTTCATCGTAAAAGTTTATAATAAAGTATAAATGTTATTTCCTAAATTCATTAATCTTAGATTGATCATATTTACCCAACTCAATAGGGAGATAAACCTAACAAAAAATGAAAAGTACCTTGTCAGTATTAAAGTATATAGGTTCATCTAACTAATCATAATTAATATGAACTAAATAAAGTCAATATATACTTCTCCTTCTCCCTTCCAATTTTTGCAAATTATTTTCTATCCGCATATTTTTGTCATGGAGGTTGAAAAATATATAAAATTATCTTATTAGTTTCATACTAAATACCTACAATTAGATGGCAATGATCTTTAAATGACAATACCACTACAAGCTTGAAATTTGTGCCATGTCATGTAAGATGGTGAAGTCTTTCCCTTATATGGCTTGGTGCAAAGTTCAAGGTTGTAGTAGTAAAGTCATTTAAGTATGGAAGAGGAGCCTTAATAGAGTATCGACCTAGAGATAGTGCCATGTCTAAATGCATCCTAAATTGAGATTTTAGGCATTGACACTTGATTGTCATTTTTACTAAAACTTTTTGGGCTTTCTCAAACTCCATTTCCTTTCTTTCCCTCTTTTTAGGGATTCTTGCAACAATATTAACACCCTAAGTAAGAATGAGTGGAAAATATAATTATTACAACACACACACACACACACACACACACACACACACACACACATTACTACTGAAATGAATGTAATATAGAATTGAAAAAATTTGGACTACCTCATCATTGATAATAACAAGGTTGTTCAGACATCCGATGAATTTCCCTATTAGTAAGTAACATAAGGGCACATCCATATCCATGGAATCGGGACTATACACTACACCCTTCGAACATTGGTCCATAGCATATTCCAACATGATACTATGAATTGATACTTAAAATTTATCACCCCTACTTTTTGAGTATGAATAACAAAATTGGACTCGATGAATGTAGTAGCATTAGTCACAAAAATGCCATCTTCTATAAATATCAAGTCACAAGATACTGACCTTGTAATAGTAAACAAAATTCAAGTTATGACCACAAAGTTGAATATATATTATATTTTACTAAAAATAAATATCTTCAAATTAAAGTGTAGTGTAGTATAGTACATTACCTCAATAATTTTTAGAAAAGGTGCAAGGACATTAGATGTTAAGGATGCAACTACATGTTGTGAAGATTGTGCCATATTATCCAGCCAACTAAGGATTACCTATTATGATTCCCTTAACACTCCCATTTCTTGCTCCATCCATGTTAATTTGTCCTTTGTAGGGTGGTGTGCTCGTAGCTCACTCAATTTAAACCCTCTATTTTATCAACTATAGTACCTATGAATAAAGATATCATTCTAAATTGGATATTGAGATGGCTCGCCTAAGTTTAGCTAGCACACAATTAATAAAATAAAAGAATCTAGGTTACATAAAAATAAATAATAAAAAATACAAGTATGGGGGTATAAAATTGATAACAATAAAAAAATAAAATAAAATAAGAAAATGTGGATGAATGCAAATATAAGAGAAGGATGGAGAAAGGGGGATTGCTTTTAGTCAGGAAGAATGGCATGATAGTGTAAGGTGAGAGAAAGGGGGTTGGCAAAGGTAGGATGGGATAGGATAGAAGTAAGTTAGTGTTATTTTTATTTTTGTTTTATGTTTTGTTTGGGTGGGTTAGGGTACTAGTTAATAAAATAAACTAGGAAAAATAAACTAGTTTATGATAGGTTTTAGAAATATAAAAATGAAAAAAAAATCAGGGAAATTATTTGCGTTACGGGTCAAAGGTTAATAATAAAATAATTAGGCCCAAGGTTTAAGGGTTATTTTTTGAATAAAAAACTAAATGCCTAAAAGCCAATGTTATGAAATTTAAGGTGTTCTAATTAAGCACAAGCAGAAAGATTTCAATTTAAGTATCCAAATTAGTACCCCAAGCATATGTAGTTGTATTTTCCAAATTTAACCTATACATATATAAACATTTTAATATTTTAGTTAAAAGTGTAAAACTATTAGATGAATTATTATATAATCTAGTTGCAACTTATACACATAAATTCTAGCTTATTTATATAGCCAATTAGCAAGTATATAATCCTACATACTATCATTATGAAGCATATAAAACAAGGTATGCACTATAAATTATACTTAACACAACCACACATATAAATGATAGAAATTAAAGTAGAGTAAAATGACATCTCATGACAATTAAGGAAATAAAGAAATTATTATTAAAATCTCAAACCATAGTCTAAAGTTTTCATATCATCCCTAACAACAAGGAAACTAGCCACATATCATGTAAAAATTAATTACACGATGTATATAATAAGGTAGGAAAATAAAAGACTAAAAGTCAAAGAGAAAACAAGTAAAGCTAAGTGAGTGGATGATCCTTGATCAACCGCTAGTCATGAACTTCGTCTTCTTCTTCTCATGGACCGATTATCTCTTTAGCTTGAATGTTGACTTAAAGTGGATGCTCCTTTGTGTAAATTAAGGCATGAGACTAACAAAATATGGGTTTGTGTGATTGATGATTTTGTGGATTGGTTAAAACAATTAAACTACGAATTGGAAGAATTATAAAGTTAGATGAGTGTTGAATATGGTGGAACCCTAAATTAAAAATGTAATATCCTACAATTTGATATTTATAAAGTCTAAAATTCTTATGTTTAATGAATTTTGGATGTTGTTTGATACTGATTTGAAAGTATATTTTGGGTTTGATTTTAAAAAGGAATAGTAAAATATTAGAATATTTGAGAGAAAATAAGTTTTCTTAGTGTATCGGTTGATTGGCTCTATGAACTTATTGATTGGTCTATCATTTTCACCTTGAGTTTGGTTCAACATAACTGATTGACTGGTTTGAAAAATTAATTGATTAGTATGCAGAACAATTGAATGGTCAAGATAACTAATCAACTCATTTATTGAGTTGAGTAACTTGTTGAGCCTTGATTTTTGTTTAAAAAATCTTCTAACATATTGGAATTTGGTAATCTAACTCTAAATTATTTCCTGAGCAATCTATAACCATTTCAATATTTACACCAACTTTTCTTTGCTTTGAGTGGATTCCATTGTCTGATTTTGACAGAATGGGGGAGAATGACCTCACCCCTTGTATTCTTCTTCCTCTTTCCACTATATAGCTCTAGAACAAATGATTTGTTCCAGATCATCCATAAAAAACTTAGGGATTTATTTCCTATGTTGATACGTCCATTTTCCTTTTTATTGAAAAATCTCTATCTACATTCTCTAGAATTCACCATTTGAAATTTGGGAAGAAAGTGATCCCAATTCTTGATAAATCTACCCTATATGGTTTTATTTCAAATGGAAAAATTAAGGTTATGATTCATTTCATATCTCTCCTTCATTTCTTAATTGATTCTTTGGTTATAAATAACCCTAATCCTCTTTCCCCTTTACCTCTTTTTAGCCACCAAAAACGTTCTAAGTTTACTTCCACAATTATGCACTAGTCCTTATGTTTTAAGCCTTAATCATAATTTTTATGCCTCTTCTGACTCTTTCTCTAACTCCCTCTTGTTTTATCCTTAACGAAGAAAAAGTTATATATGGGAAATGGTTGAGTTTTTTTTTACAGGTGATTTCTTGAATTCTCCTTTAAAGTGGTATATTCTTTCTCCCTAATTCATATTTATTGATTTATGAAAATTTTAAGAAGGATTATGAGTTTTAATATCTTATTTGTAAGGTTTTAAAGGTTAAAATCTTTTAGCTGAAGGTTTTTCTTTCTTGATATGGATTAAGATTTCAAGTAAGTTATTCCTACCTTTAGAATGTGGTATGAATGAGCATGTAAGCTAGTATAGTTGATAAATTTCTAATAGTATTTTGGTGATGAATGATGAGATATTTAAGAATTTTGAGAAAAAAGTCTAATTTCAAGAGAAATGTTGTTAATTCTATGTAAGCAAAACATGATGAGTATATGTGCATCTGTAATCCTCTATTTTTCTATAATTGTAATGTTATAATGTTCGTATGATTGGATTTTGGAGCCTTGATTGAATTTTAAATGCTTGTAATATGCTATCTAGGACCAAATTGATCGATTGGTTAAGCTAAACTAATTAAATGGTTAGCCTAACCAATTGACTGTGTTGACTGCTATGACTTTGGTTATTCTCTAGTTAAACTTATCGACTGATTTTTTAGAACTAATTGACTAATCTTCGAACACTTGATTGGCTCGATCAACTGATCTTTAAATAATTGATTGGTCTGACCAACTAATTGATTGGTTTTTACAGAGAACTCTTGGGTTTAACTAAGCTAAATTAGTTGACCAAATTTTCCAAACCAATCAAATGGTTCAACCAAAGAGGGTTATATTTTTTTTTTACCTTTGATCTTAGTATGATTGAAAGTGAATATTATGCTATAACATGTTTCTTTAATGATGAGAACACACTTCTTGACATAAATCAACTAACTCATTGGATGGGATTATTTATTTCATAATTCACAGTATTCTTAATAAGTAGCTTTGGAAGGTTTTAACGAAAAAATTAGAGCATGTATGTTATAATGGTACCAATAACTTATGTAATCCATGTTCTTGAAATAAATGGTTTATCTTAATGGATTTATTAAACTTAGTTAAGAACTAATGGAAGTCCTAGTATATAGTTGGGAGGTTACCAATGGTTAAGATGGAATGATTATGTAGATCTGTTGCTCTGGTTGTTATATGGGCCTTATGTGATAACATAACCTTGGAGAATAGAACACTAATCACTTAAAGTAAAAGATGATTGATTAGTACATGGGTCTAGATTAGCTGATCATCAAT
Source organism: Tamarix chinensis (assembly GCA_030549775.1). Classification (NCBI taxonomy): domain Eukaryota; kingdom Viridiplantae; phylum Streptophyta; class Magnoliopsida; order Caryophyllales; family Tamaricaceae; genus Tamarix; species Tamarix chinensis. The sequence goes on from CM060172.1 coordinate 66,004,567, forward strand.
AGGCTACCTAGGATTAGTTTGCCTTCAGACATTTATTTGTGCCTTCGGGTGGGATCCTAGTAAACCCTAGTGCCTTACCTATTTAAATATTGATGTCATACTAGAGGGCATTGATACTAAAGGATCTAGTCACCAAGATGGTTTATTTGGCTTCGACTAGATCTTAATATCCATTGGAGATTTCTTAGCTTCAGTCAGAATTTATGCCTTTGGTTTGGACAAGATTCCATGGTATTATGGTAAACTAGCTTATTACTTAAAAAGGAATAATGGATTATAAATAATTACTTAAAGGATTATGTAAACTTTGATGATGGACTTAATGGGTTAAATGTATAAGTGAATTATAAAAGAGCCTAGTGAATGTTTGCATAACTAGCTTACGTGATTATATGTTGTTATCCCTAATATCTCTATTGTGATGATAAGAATGGTGAATTATTATTTATCTTATTTGGACGACATGAAATCTTGATGCATTATTTGACCATAATACAGCATGTAAATATAATTATATAGTGTAAGCATTATTTATATATTATATCATGGCCTTGTATGCTTGTGGCTCCCTTAAGAGGTAATTTAGCTTATTCAGTATGTACCATACCAATGTGTCCATTTTTTTTGTCACCTACTCAATCCCATGAGCACAAGACCATGTGTAGGTTTTTGAGGATGGTTGGTAATTGGCCTATCTTGTGTTGGGATTAGTGGCATAGGAGTGTGGACACTCGGAGATCTTTTGTCTACTATTGTTTTATCTCTATTATATTTTTAATGCTTTCAGTTTACTCTCTCCTATAAATTTAAATATGTTGGGTACCCATTGTGGTCTTGCATTGTAAAGGTTTTTCCTTGTGGTATTTATACATTATATATTTTGCTCACTTTATTATTGTATTTGGTTTGGTTGGTCTTCTTAGCCTTGTATCTAACATGGGATGCACAATAGACATCTATCCTATATTAGGTATGGTGCTAATACTCTATTTTCCTAGGTGTGTTGGGTGTTTTCCACTTTCACAATGTTTTTAGATAATAAAAAATTGAGTAGTAAAAAATGGGGGTGTCATAGAAAGATCATATGATAAAGCATAAATTGATGGAAGAGAATCCTGAATTAGGAGTAGATGATGATTGGATTAAATGAATTGTGAATGGTTTGAATGATTTGAAGTACAAGTTGGTGTAATTAATGGAGAATAATGAGCTGGAGGTTGAAGAAGAAGATGAAAAAACCCCAATGCTTGAATCTAAAGATTAGAGAATATTAACTTGTTAATTCTTTGGAGAGTTGAGTTAGATAAGTATATATATAGGTATTAAGAAGGCTAAAGATCATGTATTAGGTTGTGGAAAGATAATATAGAAGTTAGAAAAGATTTAGAAAATATTTGTACCGAGGTTGAGACCTCCATGATTGGATTAGTTGCTTTGAATGACCTTAGGTTGACTGCCTATCACTAAGTGAATTTTAGCATCTACTGATTGATAACTTCAACTTCTAACATGATTTTGACCATGCTTTAATATGATTTAGAAAACATGGTACAAATGAAAGTTTTAAATTTTGATCTTAGATTTCTAACACAACTTGAACCAACTCGATTATAGTTTGGATAAAAAAGTTATTTTTGGAATACCAATTGATATATTTTTTTATGTGAATGATTTGGTCGACATTTTTACTTATAAAACTCTCCAAAACAACTCATTGTTTTCTCTTTTTATTCATGATCTATCTTAAATAAGTGTTTATGATTTAAGCAAGGTTTAATTGGAATTTTTAAAGGAAAAGTAATATAAATTACAAGAACCAAAATTGTACAAATAGAGCATAAAATGAACTTATCTTAGGGCGAGAACTAAGGTGATGTTCAAAAACCTTAGGTAGGTTGAACATGTAATTGTGCATCCTAAATTAACCACCATACTATTTATTGCTCAATGGATGCATTAAAAGTTCATTAGGGCCTTCTTTGTTAAGATCACCGACACGAGAGTCATTTCTCAAACTCTCATATTATAAGTAAGAAAAAAGTTAGGGATAAATAACCATATAAAACTATGTAAAGAGAAATAGTTTGGACTTTACAATTTTATCAACCAGATGTTGAGTTGGCTCATTGGCAGTTGCCCCCTTCTTATTTATCCTAGTGTAGATCTAAATATCTGTTCACTCCAGAGGTACATATAAGGTTTGAATTTTCTTTGCTTCCGCCACTGATGTTTCTTCTATTGCGTAAAGTAAAAATACTTAGTAATAATATTATATTGTGAAAGAATTACATATATATATATAAAGTTACATATCAAGGCTTCTCTAGGTGTCATGTTGACTCTATGCCCCATCTTGTGAGCATAAATATTTTTTTTTGTGCATTAACTTTGTTCTTGACCCTCTTCTCCTATCACATTAAATAGAGAGAGTATTCTAATTTAAATTATAAGCTAAGTACTTGATAGTTATATTAAAAATTTACTCATAACATATTCTTATGTACTTCAAATTCTTCTAAACACTCCTTGCACATAAATCCCTTGATTGGTTAAGGGAGATAATGTCACTGTAGATCTTTGGGGGCGTGGGTATGATACTACCATCAACAATGTACATACAATTCCTAACCATCAATGTCTTTCAATTCATCTAGGACTTTGCAGCTAGACTCGTAACAAGCTTCTTGTGTTGTTATCCTACATTAAACATTGCTACAAAATTAAAGACCCAAATAATTAGTATAAATATAAAAAAATTATATGGTAATAAAAAAAAGTCATATCTATTTCAAATATTAAAATCATACTAGAATGTCATCCCACACTCTAGCCTTCAATTTTTTGGGACATCCCTCAAATAATTATAAGTGATAGGGATGTGCACGTAAGCCTTTACTGAGAATTTTTTTAGGGATAGGGCGTGGACAGGTTCTGCCTCTAAAATTTATATATATTATTCTATATACATTATATTTATATAATTTTTTATATAGAATATAAATTAAAATATTAAAAAATAAGATTAGGTATCAGAAACGGGGTTAGATTTTGGATATCAAATTAGATTTTAAGATCGAGAAATGAATCGGAGATTGAGAATAGTTCAGTAATTAGGTAGGAAATTCTCTGATAAGGAAAAAAAGAAGAATCTGCTTAGATTTAAAAATAATTTTATTTATCGGATTCAAAGATAGAAATGAGTCTCCATTTCCGACCCACTAAATTGCCATTCTTAAGAAGAACTTCTCGCACTATGGTTTTACTTGTTCATAAGTTTTTCAATCCAATTTTCGTAGTTGTTGTCTTGTTTGGCCCAAAATTAACATATGACTCTCCAATGAGGTGCATTTTATGAAAGCATGAGGACCAATTGGTGTTATAATCCAAATACACGGAACGTAACACGCAACAGAAATGGGTAGGGTTGTTCACGGTTTAAATATCTAAAATTTTAGATATTTAATTGTCGGATATTCAAAATTTTGAATATTTAAAAATAATATTTGATTTTTGAATCGGATATCAAATAAAAGTAATATTATCCGAATAAAATTTTAAATATAAAAAAAACTATCAAATCCTAAATATATTTAGTATTATCCGATCTACTGAGCAAATATTCTAATCCGTTCAACAAATATCCGACTTACTTAACAAATATCCGATGTTAAAACTAAAATTAAAGCTGCTACATTACTATATTTAATTAGATTTTATTAGAATTAAAAAGGGTCTATATTAAAAATATAATTTCAACTAAATTAAATTTTGACCCAAATACTAAATCAAGTAAGTATACACACACACACACATCTAAATTTATTTATATATAATTATATATAAAATAAAAAATTATAAAAATATGTATAAATATTTTTCTTCGGATTGGATATTATTTGCATTTATCGGATTGAATATCTAGTTTGTTTGACTTTTCATTGATTGGATCGGATATTTAATTTAAAAAAATCGGATCGGTTATTTTTTTGGATCAGATAAGAAGATATCGAATAACATAAATAGTTCTAGAAAGAAGTGTTGAAGTTAAAAGAATAATTTTATTATATATCTATATGTATGTATGTATGTATATGTCCATACAAGATGATAAAGCCTTTAAGTAACACGGGCCCACATGGCCCAATTAAATATGACAACTACGTACAAAACACATTATGTCTCTTGAAATAGGTTAAAAACTAAGGCTTAAATCTCACTTGTCATAAAAACAGACGACTCGAATTTATGGTGAACCTTCTTATACATAATATATAAATTTTATAATATATTTTATATTTATATGAATGAGGTTTACCATACACCAAGCTCATATAAAAATTACTCCCGAGATGGAAAAAAGAGAGAGGCATAGTTGGATCCGTATGAACCATATCGATGTACAATTATCATTCGAGTGCTCCTTTGGCTGGAGAAAAGATTTCAGTGTATTCAAAATAGAAAAAGGTTTTTGAAATAATATTAATTTGAGGTATTTCTTCGGACCCAAAACTACCGCGTATCTTTAACTCTTTTTCTAAATATACTGCATAAAAGACCTGAAATTCGAAGGCTATGTTTCCACTCCATTGTTCCCGATTACTACCGCATATCAAACAAGCTCCGAAAAGAATTTACCGGAAAGGATATGTATCCTCTCTTTTCATTATTTGGGAACGCCCTCTGCTTCCCGTCGATTACATACGTGTTGAAAGAATGGGATGGAATTGAATAAAAGAATGATTTCTACATGCTATACACCTCTCCTTTTTTCGATTGAGTAATACAGAAACAAACAATCAAGCACTCTAGCTACAGGTCTGTTTTGGAAGGAATGATTGATGACGATCTCGGCGGGTGGCTCTGTCAGAATTGGATTCAAGGTCGAGGAGGCCGAGACAAGCCGTTGACAATTCCGCAGCGCAAAGCGTCGGACGGGATGTCGTACTCATCCCTGAGGGATCGTTCGGGGGATTGAACGCTGATGTAGAGTTGTTGGCCTAAGTAGTATTTCTCCAAGCACTCGGACCTCAAATTCCACATCCCGGCATTATCGAATGTCAGTAAGATAGCCGTCCATGACTTTGGGTAGACTTGGATGCTGTATCTGCTCACCGCGTCTATTAGGTTGTAATTCTTCCTCTTTTCCGGACTCCAAGTTCCAACCTCCATCCTGTTAGTTAATTAATTGCACGCGTGTTAGTTTAATCGCTTCAATTCAATTCAATATATATATATGTGAGACTGGCTAAAAAATTTATGAGCTTGCTGGCTGGAAAATTAATGAAAGGAAGAGATTAATGCAGTTGTATATACTTACGCGACGGGGAAAAAGGAATAACCACTCAAGTGGTAGAATTGGATGCTCTTCTCATGGTTCTCGAAAACAATCTCCACAAATTGACGGAAAGTGGCGTTTATCACCACCGGGGCTAGCTTCGTGATCTTACCGTTACCTCCCTCCTCATCACCTTCAGTCGTAAAGTCCGTGACAATACTATCGTACGCAAACACCTTATCCTGAACACCAAAGTACTGAGCAAGCTTAAGCGGAGTCTCGGGATCAACGTGAGACGCTCCGTTAATACCATAACGAAGCCTCCCATCTACAGACCCGACACCGTTAACCAGCTTTACGGTGCGAGTAATATTGATTTGTCCGTAGTGATACGAGCCCTGGGGATTGGGTCTTGCAGCACTAGCTGTGAGGTTCCACCTAAATGATCGGAACTGGTTTAAAGAAAACGCCCATCCGGTCGGTGCCGGCGGAAGGCCGGCGTTATCGGATGCAACGCCGTTGCTGCCGGCGTAACGGATCCTAGCGGTTGTTTGTAACGCGTATTTAGTGAACCGTGTCGATGCGACCATGTAGTAGTCTTTGATTGCCTGTTGATCGGCGGTTACGAGGACGGAGTAACACTGCCCTAGGTGAACGTCGAGGGAATCGTAGTAGTTTTGTTCGACATGCGAGCCTTCGATCTCCACTAGCTTCATTTGGTGACCCTGGATTCTGAAATTGAGCGTGTTCTTTAACCCGACGTTACAGATCCGATACCTGTAGGTTTTACCCGGCATCATGTTAAACATTGGTGCTTCGCTGTCGTCTCCGGGCTTTCCTTGTCTGCCGTTGATAAGCACCCCGCTAGGTTTACCGATTGTTTTCCCAGCGTCTAAGTTGTTCCTCAGAGCAGGGTGGCTTCGGGCGTACCAGTCGCCGATGAGGACGGTGTAGTCTTCCTCGGGATCGGGAAATGGGACGGGAATAAGGGGACGGCTGTTTATCCTTAGACCGCCGAACCCGCCTGCCGCTTTTTGAAAGTTGGTTGTTGGGTAGTAGTAGAAACTCCCGATTTGGTCTTTGACTTGGAAATGGTACGTGAAGTTTTGGCCTGGCGGTATTGGACAGTTGGTTCCTGGCATTCCGTCGTACCATGAGTTCTTCCTCTGCTGGATACCGTTCCTGCGCCCCAATTATTTATACAAATCAACAATCCATGTGTGTGAATGGCAAATTATAATAGTGTATGCATATATGAAAGACCACGTATCACATAGATGGATATATAGATAGATAGATAGTATTATAAACTTGAGAGGCGAATTCATAATACCATGTGAACAACAATGGCTCATCAAGCTGGTTGAAGACATTCACAACGATGTTGTTATTGGTGGTGGTGTTCAAGTTAGGCCCCGGGAACTGGTTGTTGATAAGAATAACGCGTTGAGGAATGCCCAAGGGCGACCGGGTTCCATAGCTCACGTTCCATGTGAAAAACAAGTATGGATCTTCTGCCTCAACCACCGGTGATGATGTTAATAGAAGGGACACCGTTACTACTAGACATGGGAGTAAATATGAAGATGTTATTACCATAATGTATATTATAATCTTTCGCGCACCTAACAAATGGAATGGATGACTCTTGATTTCGGTAAATGTATAACGGGTATTCCTGATTTGTGTGTGGAAGGGAGAAGAGGGGTGGGGGGAGATCAAATTGAACCGATAAGCTTGTTGGCTAGCTAGCTCTGTGGTTACTGGGTATTAAAGCTGACTATATATACGCACACACGCACAGACATATACAAGAGCTATTTTAATGGGGAAAATACTAACAGCGCCGTATTCCGTAGACCTAACTAGCCGCGTTTTCTCCAGCTTTCATTTCCCTCATAAACTAATCTATTTCGGTTTTTAAGCTGCAAGCTGTCTTCCTTGTTAGGAGAGAGAGAGAGAGAGAGCTGACTCTGCTGATATTTTAGTACTAACTAGTTATACAATCAACGCGGAGTGTACATTACTTAAAGGGGTCTCTTCGTTCCCATTTGAGTATTTCGAATGATCAACTAACTGTGTACGCAACAACTGCCGCGCGAGCTGTAAAATTACATGCTTAGCTCCAGCTCTCCACGGAATTCCACTTAACGTTGACAAAGTCACACGCCGCCTAGGAAGGAAGGAAGAAGCTCAACCAGCCCCGCCGCGTCCGGCAATAAGGGGAAAATATTACGTATATCCTATACGCCGAATCATGCATTTAATTAATGAACGCTTAATCGATACATGTATACAAATATCCTATAGAGATAATTATTATCTATTTATTTATTTGAAAATAGATAGAATGAAAAAGGTCAGATATTAATATTTGAAGAAAGCATTAATTATTTTTTCACGGATAACTTAAAAAAAACAAAGAATTTTTTAGGAAATATGGGGAAATGAATAATAAAATATACAAAATACATACCGGAAAGTCCACATTAAATAATCTAACTATGGATTGATTATATGTATAGTATATCTTGGGTATGAGGTTTTCCATATAGACTTGCACACAAATCCACTGTTCCCTTCTTCCCCTTCTTCTCCTACGATGCAATCTAAGCCTCCTATCATCTCCCCTGAACACAATCATGTGGAAAAGAGACAAATTCGTCTAGTCCAATCTCCTCCTTGTCACTATTTGCCAACCATGGAATTCAATCATCAGAGTCTCCCACCCCCGTCGATGATGTAATGGATGGATTCATTAACCATGAATTAGATTTCAATGCCCACCTATCTCCCATTAATTTTTGGGAGGCACTTGTTGGCTAAGTTTCCAAAGTCACATATTCCCAGACCGATGAACGAGAATGGGAAGAAATAAATACTTGCTTAGATGAACCATGCACTAATGACATGCCCATCCCAAATACTCAGTGTCCCCAGGGTTGTTTCATGGTTGATGAGAAGCGCTCTCTCCGAAATTCGTTATGTTGTTGCTTGATTATCAAGCTTCTCAGTTGAAATAGGACATTGAAAAATCTTTGGACGATGTCGGGCAATTTCAAACTGATTATACTAGCGAGAGAATTTTTCTTGGTTAGATTATAGAAGCATAATGAATTTGATTTTGCCTTAACTGGTACACCTTGGACTATCGCACAACACTACATCACTGTCTACCACTGGTCCCCTAAATTTTGTGCGAGCACTACAAATTTAACTTCAACGATTTCTTGAGTAAGGATCCCTATAATTCCCTTGGAACTTTATGGTTGTAGGGATAAATTAGAACATATCAAAATTTTCATCATTTGATCCATTAGCTTTGATCCCACTACCATTGATGTTTCAAAGGTTCAATTTGCTAAGTTTACAGTTGAAGTTGATTTCAGCAAACCCCTCCTTCCAAAGGTTTACATCAGCTCCAAACTTTATACAATCGAGTACAAAAGGATATGTATGATATGCTTCCATTGTGGGATGTTTGGTCATCTACAATATAAGTGCCCTCAAAATCCCAAATTTTCCACTTCAAATGCTCATGTTATTGCTTTGACTACTAATGGTTCTACTTCTCAGGTTGGCACCAAAAATTTCCCCTATGGATCATGGATGATGGTCACTATGAAGGGCGTGCAATCTTATCCAAATAGACCCTACTCCATAGCCTCTATTTAGGGTGCTTCTAGAGTGTTTCACAACCTAGCCTTTTAATTGGGAACACCTATTACACTAGCACGCTCTCCTCTTCAAGATTCTCATTTCCGCAAGAATTGGAAGAGAATGACATAATGTAAATGCCCCCATCCATGTTGACTCCCAACCAAGTATTCCGACCCATTCTATAGCCAGTTATGACACTTATTTACCTCTAAAAAATCGCCTGATTGTGGATCATGTTACTAATAAGGAAAAGAGTTTACAGACAAAATTCAAACATGTTTCTCCCATGAAGACCATCTCCTTCTCTAATTCTATGGTAGTAAGTGCTACCAGGATACCCTCCTTGAAATATGACTCTTCCAAGAAACCAAAGGTCCCTTGTAAATAGTTCAAAAGGATGTTGCTTCACTACATAGTGCCTCTTTTCAAAAACCACAACAATCTTTCCACCCACTAGCCATTTTGGCTTACAATGTAGTGTCTGGTTTAGCCATTCATGAACCTCGTGTTGATAGCACCTTGGGTGCATGTCAACTCCTAAGCATCTCCTTATTCCCTCTTTTTTCCATGACTAGTGATAGAAAAATTATATTATGGAATGTAAAGGGTCTTAGTAGTGCATATATATATAGTTTTAAAGACTCACTTTAACTGTTTATTCCTCTCATTATGGTCTTTGTTGAGACTCCCTTCAATGGTGATAGAGCAGCAAGGTTATCCACAAGTTGGGCTTTAGAGGTAATGCACAGGTTGATTCTATTGGGCTTGCCGACAAAGTTTAGCTCTTATTGAATGATGATCAAGTTTTCATTTCCATCCTCAATGACATTAGACAACTTCTTCATGCCTCGATTCAACTTGATGGTTTAAATCATTTGTTTAAATAACAATAATATAAGCTTACCCTGCCTTCCCTCCATGAAAATTTTTGGTCTAATATCTTTTATAATGCCGATTCTTTATTCTCATTTGATAAGATCTAGGTGGTTGTTGGCAAATTTAACAACATTAGTTCTCTCAATGAGCATCGAGGAGGTAATAACCGCTCATCGAGGAGGTAACAACCACAATTTGAATAGATGCCTTTAATGCAACAGTAATCTCCACTTATACTAAATTTTTTATTTATGTTTATTAGGTATTAAGTTTTCTTGGCATGGTAAGGATGATGGTAGATATATCAGCTCACGTATAGATAGAGTCATGACTTTTGATAGTTAACAATCTTGTTTTCCTTTAACATCATTCATTCATCTTATTTGCACTCATGGTGATAAATATCCTTTTTTCCTTGATCTTCACCTTAGATCTCTTCACTCGCGATTCAAGAGATTCCAATTTAAGGTAGCTTGGCTCACTAACCCCACTAGTTGCTTTACTATCTTTTCTATTTATGTTAATAGTAATGGTAATTTCTTTGACAATATTACCTCTTGCATCGATAGATTTCAAATTTAAAATTGTGAGGTTTTAGGCAATATTTTCCTTTGCAAGAAACATCTTAGAGCCCATCTCTCAAATTTACAACCTCAAATTTCTATATTTAAACCCAATAATTAAAATATACATAATTCACCTAAGCACCTCAAAACTTCTTATTAACATAGCATAACATAATCCAAACAAATTCAAACCCAAACACTCTATATATATAAAAAATTATGTAAAAACACCCTAATTTATAAATGTATTATTAGATTCCACAAAACCCCACAAAGTAGACCCAAAAAGCTTTGAAAATTCCCCAAAGGGGGTGAATAGGATTTTATGGAATGGAGATGGCAGAATAAAAAAAAAATTACACACAATGTAGAGTGGTTTAAGAATAAATTACTCTTTACATCCACTACCAAAAGATTCTTCCTTTTTAGATTTTAAAACAGTGACTTGTTTTTTATTAATGATCTCTCTTCTCTCAGTGTGTGAGTCTTACAATCTCAATGATACTCTAAGAGATGATTTACAAATTAACCTATTTATCTATATTCTCTAGATTCTCCACAACAATATATCAAGAATAATTGGAAAACACTCAGTAACCCCTTGAAATAAATTTTGTAAGGTGGTTGTAATTATAAATAATTCACACTAAAAATACAAAATATGAAACTGTAGAACTTTGGATGAGATATAATCTAACTAGATGTAATAAGAGATATTACAATTAAGGAACAATTCTAGCTAATAGAATTGAGCAATTAACACTTTTCAATAAAACTCATAATATAAAAGTTTAGAATGTTTTAATGAACAATTATATTATTTGAGAGTATATAATTAATTACACAATCAATGTAGTTGAAATGTTATTGTAAAAAATATAGAGGGACCTTATTTATAAGGGTTTCTCTCATCATGTAGCCATTAGATATAAAATCTCAAAATTTTATACCACCCAATGGGTAAAAAATTACCATTTAATGATTATCAGTCAATTAGTCTAATGAACCAGTCGATTGGTGTTTCAAACCAATCGATTGTTTAATTTCAGACCAAAAATGAAAAGCTATCATTATGTAAACCAGCTAATCGGTTATGAATAGTGAACAATTTGTCTTATGAATATATATGAACAATAGCATGGTATGGTTAGACCATTTGATGTGTTCATGTCACAATCAATCGGTTTGTTCAAACTAGTTGATCAGTTATAAACTAGTCAATCAGTTTGGTGAAACTAGCTGATGAGTTTAAATAGAGACAAGCTGATTTTTGTATGAGTGAAACTCATGGACTAGTTAATCAAACTAGTTGATCGGTTTAGCCAAATCAGTCGATGAGTTTAAACAAAAGTGAATGGGTTTTTTTCATGAGTAAAACTCATCGGCTAGTTGGTCAAACCAGTCAATTGGTTTCTTTAAACCAGTTAATTAGTTTGGCAAAACTAGCCGATGAGATTGAATAGAGGTGGATGGATTTCCGAAGGAGTAAAACTCATGGATTGGTTTTTCAAACTAGCTAATTAGTTTTCTACTCTAGTCGATCCAACTAAGTTTGAATTATTTCATGCATTTGATTAAAATGAACCAATCGATCGGTCTTAAAACCATTAGACTAGTTCTGACCAAAACCAACAGTTTAGTTTTAAAACACTTTTGAATAGTTTAAAAATCAAGATCATCTATGAATTATTATAAATTAAATTCAAATCTAGTGTTTAAAAATGTTTTAAAGTGTTTTGATCAAAATGTGAACTTGCACAACTTAACTCTTTACATGGAACCTAAGAATCAAGAAATGTAATCCTTAAACTTCAAGTATTGGTCATCTTTCATGCATTTTTCTCTTATATTTAGAAACTTGATTGCTCTTTTAAATTTGTATATTTGGAGAAATTCTTTGAGTGGGTGTGTTTATATGTACATTCACACTTAAGCAAGTACATTGTTTATCAAGATCCCTTTGTTATCATCATAACAAGGATAATGACATTATTTGACATATGCAGTCAATAAGCTCCTACAGCCAAATATAACATAATTCACCCAAAATTTTAGCACTCACCCAAGCCTCACCATTTTTACACATAATCTCCCATATACTATTAAAAACCTAAAATGTAATTAGCATGAATCAAAACCAGTCAACTATCTCACAAAATTCAAGGGGATAAAACCTGCTAAAGTCTAAAAGCCCAAATTCAAGCCTTGACAAGATAATTCTGCAAAACACTTAAATCTATTAAATTCATCACTCAGCAACATACTTTTTAAGAATAATAGCATGCTTCGTTATGTTAGGAAATTTAGAGTAATTCATATCATGGCCAAACATGACATTTGACATAAAGTCTTAACATCATGACATACCAATCGCGAGTAGTTACTTGGAGTACTTTCAATATTGATGATTAACCTCACATATCAACATGAGTATTTTTTATCATGTCTCTTATGAACTCACAAGCATCCCAAAAAAATTTCAAGGAGGTCACCCATCCTTAAATTGCTCCTAATCGAGTACGCTTAATTTTGAAGTTCTATAAGGATAAGTTTTCCAAAAAGATGGTCTACCTTGTTGATATAAATAATCTTATCAATCCTTTTTTAAACCTCCCCTTTCCACTACTAATTTTGTGGTATTACAAAATCACATGTTATCCACAATATCACAAAATGAGACATAAATACTAGTTGAATATTCTAATCATAATTTTTGGTAAACTGTTAAGAAAATATTAAAATTTAGCAAAGGAAAGCTAAGGAAATGAGGGGGAGATTAAGAAGAAACCAAGGTAAAGGAATGATGGAGGGATGAAGTGATTCAATAAGTAAAAAAAACAAGAACAACTACATTCCATGATGACTTGAACCATGTAAGGGCACTGCTAAATAAGGTTATGTAAAAAATATTAATTAGGATTCGAAAACCTAACCTTAAATCTAAAAAAATTTAATCTGAAAAAATCTAATTGCAACCAGAGTGGATGTTTGATTCATTTTTTTTATCAGATTATCCTAACCAATATAATATTCAATTTTTCCAATATATTATATTGTCTTGTAAGTATATTATCTAATGTTTTGAAAATATTACATCATATTTGAATATATAAAATTATATTATATTATATAAATATGTATTAGAACATATTATACTATATTTTTAATGTATTATAATGCACTATATAGTGTATTATATTGTGGTTTAATAGTTTTCCCAAATATTTTTATCCAATTATGAATATTAGTAGAGTTAGATATTTTAGATATATCTGATAATCTAATATGGTTTAAGAAATGCATATTGGATATTCAATCTAACACATATTTGATTTTACACACCCCTACCACCAACCAGCTATAGTGTGAATAATGGACACTAGAAAAGGCTATTAGCATAAGGGCTTATCATAGGAAAGGATGAGATGCTTGAATGAGTGACAAAAGTAGTGGTTGACTATGTTAGTAGCTGACGTAAGTGGTGGCAACTTGCATGGGTGGTAAACATAAGCAATAAGGTCTAGTGTGACATGATGACACAATGCTAGAGCTATAGCGTGAGATGATGGCACAAAGTTAGGGGATAAAACAATTGTTGTCGTGAATAAGAGAAGGAAAAACATAGGCACATAGCCCTCAAAACCAAGTTAGCAAGAGGGATCTTAGGGAGACTATGTAGCTAAGAAAAAAAAATCTAAATAGGGGTGAAGAAGACGAGCACATATAGGGTTATAATTATTGGTAGAGAGGGAAAGATGAAGATCGCATATAAGTATAATGAAGGCACACAAAAGGGGTTAATGCTGTAGAGGTTTTAACATGAAAGAGGTAACATGGTCTGGGGTAGAGTGTGCTTCACGTGAATGAAAAAGCGTAACACCCCTATTTTTAGCACTTGAAAGATTATTTAAAAAGAGTTGACTATGGAAGATAAACCATTATAAACATAGAGTATTACCACCATACTTAGTATAAGTCTAGTTCCACTACCGCTCTTATAATAAGTGTTAAATTTAAAATGGTTATTCACTTAAATTAAGGAAAATAATTGATAAGAATCAAATAAAGATGTCATTATAATATTAAATTATTTTGATAATAAAAGATTAAACAAAAGTATTACAACTGATAGGGAAAATAAATATAGGAGAAGATATAAGAAACTAAAAGATATCCAGATCAAAAGATGTTAAAATAGACATCAGATAGTCCTAACTCTCAACTCCAACAAAAATCCATCAAGTTGTAACCTCATTAAATAGGCAAGAAACCGTAAAATAAAACCCATCATTACAACGATACTAAGTAAACCCATACACAGTACTAATTATACAAATATCACATGGAGCACATCGAACATAACATAAAGTATCATGGCACAACATGTCAAATAGTACATACTATAGCTAAGTGTCATATTCATATCAAAACTCGTATTATACCATATACCACATAGACATCATATTAAACTTAACCATATAATGGCTATTTCATTAATCTAATTATACCAAGGGTATCCCATAAAAGGAAAAACTAAACCATAATTAAGGCCTCTTACAATATCCACATCCATATCAATTATAAAATGATAAATAAATCATTGAGACAATTAATAACCAATATAAGAACTCCTAATAATGCATGAATGCAACTATCAAACCAACATACAAAAACCAATAAGTACATGGAGGTAACTACCAAACCAACAAACCACAATAATCCATTCAAATCCTTATACAATAATTATTTCCATTTTTAATTACTCAAGAAGATATAATAATAACCTTAAGACATATAAAGTACGTCAGTCATATTAGAGCATGAAGGAAACATAATTATATCCTCCCAACTTATAAACCGTAGACATACAAGTACTCCGATCATACTGGTGCAATAAGGCAACACAATATCCTCCCATCTTAGGAAACATAATCCTTAAGTATCGATACCCTCTATAGGGTCCTTAGATCACCTATAGAGTAGACTAAGGCATTAGCCAAAATGTTGAGGCATTCGACAAAATCATCAAATCAAATTGAGGGCTCCTACCTCGTTTCTAAGGTAAATAACCCTAAAGAGCAACCATTCTCAAATCTTGAAGTCTTCCACTTTAAATATTGATATCTTAATAAAGTGATCATAAAATATCACATAACACATAATGATTCCAATTTCATACTTAACCATTTTCTCTTTTTTTTTTCCAATTATTCAAGTTGACCATATGGTCAATGATATAAAATAAAATTAAAGTTAATACTAAAGTCAACCTGAAAATCTATTAAGTTTATCCTAGTTCTATTATTCACAATTAGGCATAACAAGTCATAAATGACCAAAATGCCCTTATATGTTATTTACTCGATAATTTTCCACTTTAATACCAATTGTTATTAAAATTAAGTGAAATGCAAGTTATGAATAAATAAAATTAAAATAGGCACATTAATATAAAATTATAATTTTAGAAATTTTCAAAAGTGAAAAAATTATCATTTTGCCTCTAAAGCATAATTAAGCTCATCTAGCACATAAAACCATAATCACGCATAATTATTTTACGATAACAACCATGTTCTATCATGCTATCATACATATATTAAAATATATAAATTTAACATGCTCTTGCATAAAAACACATAATCACATGCTTAGAGAAATTGATAATAATACATGATGCATGCATATTTTTCATAAGATTATAAGAAAGCATTAGTTACATTTAAGCATAACATAGGAAATCTCAAGCATGTTATCACGTGATTTTTTTACATATTTAGTAGAATTATATGGGTTATCTCTTTCCAAGAACAAATAGAATAATAAAGACAAAGAACCACCAAAAGAACTTCAACAACTTTAAAGAATGGAGGTACAAGAGTAGTAGATAAAAATGACAACTTCATAATTTAACCAAAAATATAACCTTCTTTACTTATTTAAAAATAAATAAATTATATATGGAAGGAAATTTAGAAATGAAAATAAGAGAATAAGGAGAAAGAGAGGCCAAATAGGTCTTGGTTATAGGCTCGATAAAGCTTTAAGAACACTTAGAAAAAAATAACCAAAATGAAGAGAGAATTGGGAGCAACCAAGAGGAGAAAATGAGAGAAAGGATAAATTAAAAAAAAAAAGAATAAAAAATTGGGTATAAATAGGGGATGGAGGAACAAAAAAAATCTACTGCCAAAAGAGAGGGAGAAGTAGCTTGTTACATAGTTGAATGACAAAGTATAAGGTGGTGGAGTGTATTTAGGTTGAATGAAGTTATGATAACTAATGAATAAACTAAGGGATGGGGGATGTGATGGTGTGTATGTCCAAGGTTAGATATAAGTATGGGAAATATAAGTGATGAAGAAGGCCGGGTGCAAGAAAAGCCAAAATGACACAACTAACATAAGTAAAAAGTATATGAAAGTGACTTTAGCGCAAATCTTAGTTGAATGAATAAGAAAATGGTCATATTGATACAAAATATGATCATGTAAGTATATAGAAGGAATTTTGTATGTGAACAGTAATTTTAGGATTTATAGATTATTTTTAATGGTGGAAAGATCAATAAATAGGATAAAATTAAGAAAAATAGCAAAAAAACCTCATAAAAGTAATTTTTTTTATGATAAACTATTAAAATAATATTTTAAACTCATATATAAAATTTAATGAATTTAAAACAAGTTTTAATATATAAAGTATTGACCTGATGATGAATTAACAACCTTACAGGATAATTATGAAAATAAATACTATAACTATTACTAAAATCACAAAAATTCCCATATACTCCTATTTAATCATTTAACAACTAAATATAAATTTCCAAATTTTTTAATACACAATTGTTATGACTTTTAGCTAGCATGTCTTAATTATATATTTCATGTGTAAAATTCAAAAGGGGTAACAAATTAACACAAATAAAATGAAAATAAATTTCTAGATTTATATTTCAGCTCATTTAAAACCCAAATAAAGTTTTATAAGAATTTCAAGGTTCAACTCAAAACTTCACAAAAATGAATAGCATTTTATAAACAAAGAGTGTATAGCCGTAAAATTGCAATTACTACTGAATCACTCAAAACAATCTTGAAGCAATAAAAATATCCTATAACTATTTATATAATTAATTACACATAATTAGAAATATTTAAAAGGGGGATATTGCAAAAAAGAGTGATGGGTGAGACGTTGTGGTTGAGTAGGTGAATGCAAATATTTAGAGTTTTAGCTTTGGTAACCAAATTAAGAAAATAAAAATATAGTTGGTATGGGAGAAAAGTGTGGTGAGGGTTTGCGGGTTAAAATAAGGTGATTAGGTTAGGGTTAAGGTTAAGGAAAATATTAAGAGCTAAGCACCCAAAGATTAAGATTAGGGAATTTTTTGGGTGTTACATTCATCCTTATTGTTTCTGACTATGATCAAGTGAGGATAATAACATTCAAATTGTTCAATGAGCATGTTATGGAACGCAAAGAATATATTCATAAATTGTGATATGGTCAAGGTTCGAAGAAGGAAAAATAATAGTTGCTTGAAGAATGATATGGTTGAAAATATTTGGCAATATTTTAGTCAAAGTTCTTAAAAGTTTATTACTTACCCTGTGGTTTTGTAATTTTGTTTTGATGTATATATGTTGTTTCATGTTTTCCAAGTCATAGTGTCATTATATTTCCTTTATGTATTTCAAAATATGATCTATAAAAATGTAGTTAATTTATTAACATTTTTTAACTACAAAGACTCGATCATAACACGAAATTACATCTTGGCAAGAACAATGAGAATTAAAAAAAGTACAAAGACACTCTGCTTAACCCCCCCCCAAAAGTAGTGCTCGTCTTCAACTATTTTACTTCTTGCTTCAGTATTCGTACCTCTTCTTTCAAGCTTTCCAATTCTTCAATTATAATTTTATTGTTTACTTGACTTTGTAGCAATGGGTTCGTTGATGTTATTGCTAGAAATGGAGCTCCCGATGTTGTTGCATGTGCTATTGTAGCCCGTTAAATAAAATCACATGTCTGAGACCTGTAATACATACAACATGGGTTTCCCTCACTTCTTGAAGTGTAAAGTTTTGCAACATGATTAACATAATGACATGGTATGTGTTAATTCGTTTTTAACATAAACCCTAAAATCTTGAACTGCATGATAATCACAATAAGATTTCGATATAAGAAGGATTAAGAATTACCTCCATTCATCATGGTACGAGGAGATTCTTGATCCTGAAAAGCTTTAGTGAATAGTTTCGGTTTCTCTCTCCTCGCCCATAAACCCTAATGTGTTGATAATTACGGCTAGCTTTTGTGATGGACAAAAGCTTATATTTATGGGTGGAGAGAGGACCGAAATTCTAATTAGGGTTTTCTTTAATTCAATCTCAACCGTCCATCAAGGTAGTGATTTATATGGAATATAACTCCTTAATTAAAACCTGATTTTGTAGAAAATAGCATTTATCCTATGAAAACGGAATTCCTATAATGACCACAATTTCGGGAAAGGGAAGGACTTGTGGTCCAAGTAAAGGACCTAAAAGTAATTTCCTTACAGTCTCCCACTTGGTCGATAGGAAGATCCATTAGTGTTTTCATATAGGAGTCATAAGGCGCGCGTTACATGCTAAGCTCTTCTTTAGTCGGTTAGCATAAGCGTCTTGGCTAATCCGGTTGTCAATGGGAGTCATGGCGTGCACACATCATTCCATAACATGATTCCTTCCATGTACCACATCAGTGACAACTTGCATAACTAGACCATAAAAGGAGATTTGCATAATGGTCCCATAATGTCTGTGTTACAAGACTGTTTCTGTTAGCATTCATCCAATCATAAATATGTACACAATGGATAACAGAAAGAATATATAGCAGAAGTAGCAATAAATTAAGAGCTCAATAAATGTCAAGTACAAGTACATGATAAAGAGCAGATAAATGATAACTAGGAACTATCTTCAAGACCCATACTTTGAGTATGTCCCTGAAAGGTCTTTGGAGGTAGTCCTTTTGTGAATATGTCTGCAACCATGAGGTCTGTTCTTGTATGCTCAATGACAATTTTCTTTAGTCTAACATCCTGCTTCAGTGATAGATATTTAAGGTCCATGTGTTTTGCTCCCTTAGATATCCTGTCATGCTTGGAGAAGAAAGTTGCAGCTTCATTGTCACAGTACAGAGTTAGTGGCTTAGAGATGAAACTCAAAGCTCCAAACTCAGAGACGAAATTACGCAACCACGCTCCCTGAATTGCAGCCTCATAACATGCCACGTACTCAGCCTCCATGGTGGATGTGTAAAGCAACTCGGATTTCTGGCTTTTCCATGATATTGCACCTCCAGATAAGAGATACACATAGCCAAGAGTGCAGTGTCTAGTGTCAGGACATCCTCCAAAATCTAAATCTGAATAACCAGTCACCTGTAGGTGTCCTGATTTTCTATATGTGAGCATGTAGTTCCGTGTTCCCTTTAGGTATCGCAGTACTTTCTTTGCAGCTTTCCAATGAGCTATCCCTGGATTACTTTGAAATCTACCCAACATGCCAACAGCATGACTAATGTCAGGCCTCGTACAGACCTGTGCATACATCAAACTCCCTACGAGAGAAGCATAAGGATATGGTGCCATTTCTTTACGTTCCAACTCGTTCTGTGGACACTGCGTAAGATCAAGCTTATCTCCTTTATGCAGTGGAACAGGACTAGAGGAACAGGTCATCATGCCAAATCTCTCTAGAACTTTGTCAATATATGCCTTTTGAGACAATCCCAAAATACCAAGTGACCTATCACGGAATATCTCTATTCCTATCACATAGGATGCCTCGCCCATATCTTTCATTTCAAAGTTCTTAAAGAGATAAGTCTTGGTTTCATGTAATAAACCAAGGTCACTGCTGGCTAATAAGATGTCATCAACATACAGAACTAAAAATATGAACTTGCTCCCACTGATCTTAAGGTATATGCAAGGATCAACGATATTTTCTTTGAAACCAAATTCAGTAATAATTTTATCGAACTTTAGATACCATTGCCTGGAAGCTTGTTTCAGTCCATATAGTGATTTCTTAAGTTTGCAGACCATGTCTTCCTGACCTTCAATTATGAAGCCTTCAGGTGGACGCATGTAGACTTCCTCTTGCAAGTCTCCATTAAGAAAGGCGGTTTTGACGTCCATTTGATGTAACTCAAGGTCATAATGAGCTACTAACGCCATGATAATTCTAAGTGAGTCTTTTCTGGACACAGGAGAAAAAGTCTCAGTATAATCAATACCTTCTTTCTGATTGAAACCTTTGGCAACAAGTCTGGCTTTATGTCGTTCAATATTGCCTTTGCAATCGCGCTTGGTCTTAAAAACCCACTTACAGCCAACTGCTTTGTGTCCTGGAGGCAATTGAACTACTTCCCATACTTGATTTTCTGCCATAGATTTCAATTCATCCTTCATGGCATCGATCCATTTATTAGAATTAACATCTTTAATGGCTTGTGAATAAGAAACCGGGTCTTTCATTGTCCCATCTTCAGATTCTACTTGGTAAAGCATATAATCATTGGAAATAGCGGATCTCCTTTGTCTTTGAGACCTTCTTAATGCCGGTTCCACTGGTGTTGCATCCATAGGTTCATTGGCAATAATCTCATTATGGAGTTGTGGATTATTCATTGGGTGTTCCTCATTGTTGAATGGTTCAACAATGGGAGGGTTCCCATCTTTCGAAATAGAGGGTAAAGGAACATGTACCCTTATTTCCTGAATGATCACATCTTGAACTTTATTACTCCCACTGATTTCGCCATTCTCGTAGAATCTGGCATTACCGGTTTCAACAATTCTCGTACTATGGTTAGGACAATAAATCCTATATCCTTTGGACTTATCTGGGTAACCTATAAAGTAACCACTGATCGTTTTAAAGTCCAATTTCTTTTCTTGTGGATTGTAGATTCTAGCTTCAACTGGGCAACCCCAAACTTGGAGATGTCTTAAACTAGGTTTCCATCCTTTCCACAGTTCAAAAGGGGTCTTTGGAACTGCCTTACTGGGAACCCTGTTCAAGATGTAAACAGCTGTGCGTAGAGCATCCATCCATAATGATATAGGTAAATTGGCATGACTCATCATGGATCTGACCATTTCCATATATGTACGATTTCGCCTTTCAGCTACACCATTTTGCCATGGAGATCCAGGCGTTGTGTATTGGGCAACAATTCCAAGCTTTTGGAGAAGTTTTGCAAAAGGTCCAGGATGTTGTCCTGTTTCATCATACCTTCCGTAAAATTCACCACCTCTATCTGACCTTATGATTTTCACTTTTCTATCTAGTTGCCTTTCGACTTCAGTAATGAACACTTGTACAGCATCCACTGACTGAGATTTATCATGCAACAAGTATAGATAACAGTAACGTGAGTAATCATCAATAAAGGTAATGAAATACTTCTCTCCCCCAAAAGTTGGAACGTCAAAAGGTCCGCAAATATCTGTATGTATTATTTCAAGAAGCTGGGTACTTCTTGTGGCTCCTTTCTTTGTGTGTTTTGTTGTTTTTCCTTTAATACAATCCACACAAGCTTTATGATTAGTAAAGTCTAGATCCGGAAGGACACCATCTTTTACTAATCTTTTGATCCTTTCACTGGATATGTGACCCAGCCTTTTATGCCACAAGAAATAGGAGTCATTTTTAGACGACTTACGCTTTGTTTCTACATTAGAATGCAGGGTAAGATGGGTTTCAGCAGATTGTTTAAGATGGAACTTGTATAAACCATCAATTAAAATCCCCGAACCAATAAGTTCAGAATTCTTAAATAAACTGAAACTACCATTTCCAACTTGAAACGAATAACCAATTTTATCAAGTGCACTTACGGAAACTAAATTACGGGAAATAGACGGAACATAAAGAGTTTGACATAAGTCTAACTGAAAACCGCTATCTAAAACAAGACGAAAGGTTCCAATAGCTTCAACTGGAGCTTTGTCTTGATTTCCCATAAATAAGAAGTTCTCACTTGGGTTTATGGTTTGGGTCGTAAGGAATCCCTGCATTGTATTAGAAACATGAACGTTAGCACCAGTGTCAATCCACCAAGTATTGGAAGAAACATAAGTAAGATTTGATTCGAAATAACTTACGAAACCCATAGGGTTACCTTTCTTTTCGAACCATTCTCGTCGTTTAGTGCAGTCTTTTGCAAAATGTCCAGGTTTCTTGCAAAATTTGCACAAGTCTTCCTTCTTTTTCTTCTTGGGTGGTTGATTGACCTCATTAGATCTGGGTGGTGCCCTTTTCTGGCCTGAATTGTGTTTTATCCCAGCTTTATGTCCAGCTCTTTGAACAAAATGAGCCACTTTAATGCCTTGCTGAGTCAGTCGTGCCTCTTCTTGAACCAGCTTATTAGCCAATTCATTCACTGCCCACTTGTCCTTAATAGTGTTGTAGTGAATTTGGAATGGCCCGTACTGAGGAGGTAAACTGTTCAGGATAAATTGGACGAGAAAAGAATCATCCACAGTCATTCCCAAATTTCTCAACTTAGCTGTGAGGTTGGTCATCTCAATAACATGTTCATGCATTGAGCGAGTACCATCGAACTTTATGGTTGTAAGATCTGCCATTAGTTTCCCAGCAAGGGACTTGTCTGCAGTCTTAAACCTTTCCTCTATGGCTTTCATGTAATCCTTAGCATTCTCGGGCTTAGGAAGGGATGTTTTGATGTTGCTGGCTATGGTCATTCGCAGGAACATGATGCTTAGTCTGTCAGATCTCTCCCAAGCATTAAAGAGAGTCTTTTCCTCAAGGGTACTTTTGTCAGTAAGTGGATCTGGCTTATCTTTGAGGAGGGCCAGATCCAAATCAAGTACTCCTAAGGTGAACTCAACTTGCTCCTTCCATTCAGAGAAGTTGGTTCCAGTAAGTATAGGGACAGAAGAAGCATGCGAGTTGAGGTGAGTGGGTAAGCTAACTGCAATATAATGAGAGATACAATAATTTAATAAGGCTTTTACTGAAAAGACAACACATGCGTAATAAAATGAAACTTAGGTGCTCCTGTGGGTAGTCACCAGAGTTTTAATACATTATACCATCTAAAGTCGAGTATTTTTAGGTGAGTGTAAATACTCCTAATTAAGACAAATAAGATATCTGTGGATATCTTTAGTCTCCGTAAATATTGTTTCAACATATGAATATAGTCATCCTGTAGGAGACTAAAAAAAAAAAAAAAAATTCATGTATTGAAAAAAATGCAATTTATAATGTTATGATGGTAAGGTTATGGCCAATTTTCAATGTATATGAATGCGGGTCACTGTGGTGATCCTAACCCTAAGCATGCAAAATTATTGACCAAAAGAATCAAATATGTATTTAAATTAGTTTCAATTTCGTTATGATATATTATAAAAAAAAACTGAAAGGAGGCCGAAGCGAAGCGAGCTCCTCTTAACTGGGGTCGAGCTGCCAGGTCAGCTCGCGGGTTCCAAGGGCAGCGCCCCGGAAGAATTTTTTTTTTTTTTTTTAAAGGTTTCTAGAATAGGTTTTTCTTTATTCCCTAGTGAATGCGACATAATGCAAAAAAAAAAAAAAAAATAGGGAAAGACGATAGAAAGTAACATCATAAACATAATCAGGAAAATTAGATCCAACTATATGGCCTTGTTCCTGTCTTTATCTTCAAGCTTCAAAACGACTCCCTTTTAGGTCGAACCAGCCACCAATTCGTCCGCCACCACTTTCGTTACGACGAACTTATTGACATCTATTACATCGAATATTTTCGAATAGTACTCACGCAGGAGCTTTGTGCATAATAAAAATTGGAACTTTAAATAAATCACGATCAAACAGTCGTGCCCAAAAATTAAAATAATGCGGAAAATAAATAACATTCATTCAGGCCATAATAGTTGGATCGTTAAGTATCTGCAAAACAGAGTTAGGATATAGATATCTACCGATTATGGCGATATAAGGTTATCCTACTTTATGGACAATCATGCGTTCCTAAACCTAAGCTCTGATACCACATGTTAATTCGTTTTTAACATAAACCCTAAAATCTTGAACTGCATGATAATCACAATAAGATTTCGATATAAGAAGGATTAAGAATTACCTCCATTCATCATGGTACGAGGAGATTCTTGATCCTGAAAAGCTTTAGTGAATAGTTTCGGTTTCTCTCTCCTCGCCCATAAACCCTAATGTGTTGATAATTACGGCTAGCTTTTGTGATGGACAAAAGCTTATATTTATGGGTGGAGAGAGGACCGAAATTCTAATTAGGGTTTTCTTTAATTCAATCTCAACCGTCCATCAAGGTAGTGATTTATATGGAATATAACTCCTTAATTAAAACCTGATTTTGTAGAAAATAGCATTTATCCTATGAAAACGGAATTCCTATAATGACCACAATTTCGGGAAAGGGAAGGACTTGTGGTCCAAGTAAAGGACCTAAAAGTAATTTCCTTACAGTATGGACTGCATTTTAAGAAATGTAATTTAGGTCATTTACATTTTTTGAATGAAAAGAGACATATATATTGATGATGTTCTTTATGTCCCATTAATTTTTTGAAAAACTGTTTACGGTTGTGTATTTTATTACTTTACTTCTAAAGTAAATTTATTAAAAAAAAATATTATATATTTGAAAAAGTTACGATTAGAGTCCGAATTGTTATTTAAATGTAATAGGAAAACAAGTGACTTTCTATGAACTTCAATCCTAACGAAACGAAAAAAAAAACTCAAGAACAATTGCTAATCCAAAATAGCTAGATCCATTAAATAACATGGTAACTACCTTTTTCGTAGAATCTTATATCATATAATCTTTCATAATTTCAATATAAAAATCGAGAAATTAGAGAAATTAGGCGTATACTAAGAAAAGAAAGAGCATGAGATTCCTCCCGCTTTCTCAGTGATTGACCATAATTTCAAACCAGAATGGGACGAAAGCTTGAAAGCGATCCATTTCCGACATCATATTGTCATAACAGAATCAATAATAAATCTACCGGAACGTCATTTTAATTAATACCAACAACAATAAAGGGGCTTGACCTCTCGAATTCTTCCTAGAAAAGGGGATGGAAATATCCAAAATTAGTACATTATAAGCATGCCCATGTAACCATTTGGGGGTCTGTCTTAACCCTTAACGGTTAAAATAACTAATAAATTAATAAAAAATAAAAACTGATAACTAAAATTGGAGGACATTTGAAGGAAGGCCGTGGTGGTAGGAACAGCAAACGTGGGAGCAAAATATGGGCAGTTTTGTGGTTCCCGATTTCTGTTTATGAAACTCCTCCATGTATAAAGGCTCTAAGATATAACCTTCGCTTTGAAATCACATGCAGGCCTCCAGTAGGCGTATGTAATTCATTCTACCTGCAGTACTCTTGGCAGTTTGATTGAAATAATTTTCTTCTTTCTTCTTCTTTTCTTTTCTTTTCCTTTTCCTTTCCTTTTTTTCCCATTTAAAATTAGATCTTTTTGCGTAGCTGTAGCTAGCTGGGCAAGAAAAATGGGTAAGGGGGTGGTGGCCGTTTCCTGCAGCTGGTTGTGGCTAATTTCTATGGCGTTATTAATGGTAGCTCAAGCTGAGGATCCGTACTTGTTTTTCGAATGGAATGTGACTTACGGTACCCTTTCTCCTCTGGGGGTGCCTCAGCAAGTCATTCTCATAAATAATCAATTCCCAGGACCTAACTTGAACACAACGACCAACAACAACATCGTTATCAATGTTTTCAACAACCTGGACGAGCCCTTACTCTTTACATGGTACGTACGTACGTACGTTCAGGCGTGCATGTACATCTGCATAAATAATAATCTAATTAGTGTATAAAATCTGATTAATCCTTAACTCTTTTTTTGTTGCCTCCCTTCGCTTCAATATATCTACCGCATGCATATATATATATATATATAGGAATGGCGTCCAACAAAGAAAGAACTCATGGCAAGACGGGATGCCAGGAACAAACTGTCCAATCCCTCCGGGGACGAACTGGACATACCGCTTCCAGGTGAAGGACCAAATCGGAAGCATGATGTACTACCCAACCATGGGCTTTCAGAAAGCAGCCGGCGGTTTCGGTGGTCTGAGGATCAACAGCCGTCTCCTGATCCCGGTCCCATTCCCCGACCCGGAGGACGACTACACGGTCCTGGTTGGGGATTGGTACAGGAAGAGCCACACGGCTCTTAGGAAGGTCCTAGACAGCGGAAAGACGCTGGGAAAACCCAATGGGGTGCTCATAAATGGTAAGCAAGGGAGAGTTGGCGATGACAAGGAGGAGCCGCAGTTCACGATGATACCTGGCAAGACATATAGGTACAGAATCTGCAACGTAGGATTGAAGAACACGATCAATTTCAGAATCCAAGGCCATAAGATGAAGTTAGTCGAGATCGAAGGATCACACACCGTACAGAACTTCTTCGATTCCTTTGACATTCACTTAGGGCAGTGCTACTCTGCCCTTGTAACGGCGGACCAAGAGCCTAAGGATTACTACATGGTTGCATCAACCCGTTTCACTAAATACACACTGGAAACGACGGGGATCATCCGCTACGTCGGTGGCAAGGGACCTGCTTCGAATATCCTCCCCGAAGCACCAAAAGGATGGGCTTGGTCGTTGAACCAGTACCGTTCCTTAAGATGGAACCTGACGGCTAGTGCAGCTCGGCCAAACCCACAGGGTTCTTTCCACTACGGTCAGATCAACATCACGCGTACCATCAGGCTCGCCAATACGGCAGGAACCGTGGACGGGAAGCTCCGGTACGCGATCAATGGATTCTCCCACGTCGACTCGGCCGAAACACCGTTGAAGTTGGCAGAGTACTATGGGATTCAAGATCAGGTGATCAAGTATGATCCTTTCCCTGATGAGCCCGGGCCTGGAGTGGACAATGTTGACAACATTGTTGTTCAACCCATTGTTCTCAATGCCACGTATCGTAACTTCATTGAGATCATATTGGAGAACCATGAAAAGAGCGTCCAGACGTGGCACTTGAACGGATATGCATTCTTCCCCGTTGCGTAAGTGTGTGTGTGTGTGTGTGTGTATTTTATTATATCTAGCCGTTTATATCAACTACTACTTGGAAGTTATTAAATTCAGTTTTCTGTGAAATATAATATATGTGTATTATTATAGGATTGAGGTTGGGACGTGGAGTCCAGAAAAGAGGAAGAACTACAACCTTCTTGATGCGGTGAGCAGATACTCAATCCAGGTATACCCGAAATCATGGGCAGCAATCTTGCTGACATTTGACAATTGCGGAATGTGGAGTTTGAGGTCTGAATCCTTGGAAAGAGCCTACTTGGGACAACAGCTCTACATCACTGTCCAATCCCCAGAGAAGTCGCTCAGGGACGAATACAACATGCCCGACAATGCCCTGCTTTGTGGACTTGTAGCTGGCAAGCCAGATCCCAAGCCGTACCGTATCTAATTAATCCAACCTGCCATCGAACTGAGGACGTCTATTTTTGTTTTTTTTTTCTTTTCCATTTTGGGAAATAACATATTTTCTTAGTCAGGGTACGTACGTACGTAGTACTTTAAACAAAACAAAAAAAAAATTACAAGGGAGATAAGTTCTGATTTGCATCAGAGAGGGGAAAAAGAAGAAGAAAGAAAGAAAGATGAAAGAAGAGCTGCACGCACCAACTAATCTATAGCGGTGTTTGCTGTTCTAATTACAAATGAGTTTAGAAGCAGGGTTCATCCAAGAAAAAGAAGAATAAGAAGGGGGTAGAGAAACATGATCAAGTATGAAATTATGACTTTGATTATGGTTTTCTCTCATCAACCTTCCATAAAGTTGATTGTAATTCTGAGCCTTTAATCTTCTCCTGATTAATCTAAATTTCACTAGTCGTTGCATCTTCTAACATATATACATATACTGTGCAAGTTGTAACCCAACAAGAAGTTTTTCTACGAGTAATGCTATTTATTTTCTAGCTATGTGTACTCTTCCTTTCATAGTAAAAGATTTTTTATATGGCAGGTTCAGCAAATCTCGATCACAGACAACATTATCATTATAGCAAAATTAAACTAAAGCAGACTATCATGAACTTCCTACATTAAGTACCGTAGCAAGTTCTGGAGATATAATATTCAATCTAGAAAGCGTCCTGATACGGAAAGGCAACATTAAGAGGGGCAGTAGGAGGTAAAAGGCTATTTTGTTGTGCATTCATATGTACTAGGGTGCTGTTGGTTTCTGATTAAGGCCTGTTGGATTCATTCACTAGCGCCTCAGGTTGATTTGTCTATGAGTGGGAAAAATTATAAGATGTGCAATATGTATCCATTCCGGGTATATTAAATAGCTATATTTAGAAGAAGGGGAAAAAAAAAAGGCTTCGTTTTTAATAAAGTTTAAGAATGTGACAGGCTAGTACGGATTATAGGATAATCACCGACCCAATTGGTCATATATACTCACTTTATTAAAAATGCGACACCAAGTTTTAGCTAGTAAAAAAGTCATTTATAATATATATTTTAGGACACCGAAACACAACGTATATAATTACTACTCTATATACATGATAATCACCTACGTTACATATACATAATCACTTATCTTGACAAAATAGTCATTATTTAATTAATATATATATATATATATATATATATATACCACTTTATAATAGGATAGTTACCAAACTATTATATGTTAATCACTGCTCTATAAATATATAATAACCAAGTTGAACAAAATAATCACATAGACCATGTTATATGATTTTCTTTTCACAATGTAAGGACATGATTTATTAATTGAATACATATTTATTGGTTCAAAAAATAACAAGCTACTATATGTTAATAATCACAAACTTTTATCACTAATTACTGTTATTACTATTAATTATTATTACTACTATTAAATAGTTAGTATAGTAATGTATTATGATTATAATTATAATAATTATATATTTAAATAGTGTTGGTTCAAAACAAATTGTAATTATTATTATTATTATTATTATATTTATAATATTTATATTAATTGAATATAGACAAATGGTTGATAATGATATGATGTACACACTAGTACGAAAAACTCTTTTGACGATATTTTCATTTGATGTCACATCGAGAGCCTTAAAATCCTTCTACGAGCACCACCATTATACATTGTTTCTCTTTAGGTTTTTCCTTGAAATTCCGACGTTAAATGCTAGTAAACAACGATGAAATATTATTTTTAAACAAATTTATTAGTTCTCTACAATGACGGGTTTTTAAACAGCCATTATAGTAGTCTTTAAGACGGCAATGATTTTTTTTTTTTTTGTCTTTGAGATGTAGTATTTGAGGATGGTCTCGTAACAATAACCGTTATCTTAAAGTTCAGATTTTTTTTAAATGGTATTATTATATTCATTCAAGTCATTACATATACATGCTTTTTATAAATACACTAGCTTCAAGTGCTTGGAATCACATCTAGATTACAGAAATTACCAAAAAAAATACAAGCATAAATGCTTGGTGTGTTCCACTTTAGCATTTACATAATCAAAAAACCGACAAGTCTAACGAATAATATTTAATAGCAAAATCTTGTGACAAAAATAAAACGAACCACAAATTCTCAACTGGACTCTCCCAGAACTATTGTAAGAGATGTGTTTTCATGTTTATAAAAGACCTACAAATTAATTATGTTATATTTTGTCCAATGCAAGTCAATAGTATATAATGCATATCCATTTCTTGGAGTTTTTATTCTAAATTACATATATTTATTGAATATGATTAGATAATAAACATACAAATTAAGTTGGCCATTATATTCCAAAAAATCTTCATTTGCTTTGTTGATGTGTGCATCCATATATGATATATCATGACCTCAATTATTTGCCTAGCAAAAAGACAACAATTATTAGTTTATGGAAAAAAAAGATAATAAAAAACTATAATTGATAAAATGTAATGATTATTAAGTAATACTTACATGCATATATTACGTATCTTTTTGTTTACATTTCTATGAAGCTTGTCGTTTACCCTATTTATGTACCGAATCAGTTTCGATTAAAAAAAAGCTTCATCATGATCATCTCATAGGTAAATGACATTAGCTTTGTCATCAATATGGTTAAAATAAGTTGGTAAATCAAGGGACAAAATATATTCCTCCTCTACAACATTATTTTGTTTGTCTTTAGAATTTCATCTCTTTGATGGCGATACAATATACTATGGGTTATCTACCAAATCAATAACATGAAATGATTATATTTCTTGTGATGCAAATATGAATGGGTCATGCTTCTGACCAATTATATTAAGATTAAATCAAATTAACCTTGTATCTTTAGATGATACACCTTGCTGATTGTCAACCCACTTGTGCTAAAAATAGGAAATGAGCCACATAATTTGACCTCCCTAACTAAATGAACTATCAAATGAACCATAATGAAAAAGAATTATGGTAGAAAATACATCTCACATTGTCATAATGTATTAATAAGTTATTGTTGCATTGAGTCCAACTGATTGGGATCAATAACATTGCTACACAAGTTCTTACAAGAAAAAAAAAACAAAGCATATATAGATATGATACTACGAACTCTATTAGGCATAATAGAACATATAGCAACTGGTAGTAAATTTTGAAGGAGAATATGATGATCATGAATATCTATCAATTTCTCATTTTTGGATAGAAGACTTTCATGGACACAAGGCTTGAAATATTTGATGAATACCCATCCAAAACTTTAAATCCATGTAAGCACTAATAAAAAGTAACTTTCACAGTCTTGGATAAAGTATAACATGCTAGAGGTAGAAATATTTGGTATCCTACATCCTTTGGCTATAAGTCCTTCTTGATACCCCTATGAACTAATGTAAAATATCCATTTCTACTATTGAACATTTTCATTTAAAACATTACGAAAGCTTAAATACACCTAAAAAAAATGAGGTGTTATCAACGTACCTAACACAGGACATACGTTTGCACCTACCCCATATAAAATACAAAACTAAAATCAACCAACAATTTTAAAACAAAAAAGTGCATAACACATAAATTACATAAACATTTTGAAAGACTATTTACATTGAAGGACCTCAACGATCCCCAAACAAATCATTATAGAAATACAAGTGGGTAAAAGTACATTGCTACGTCAAAATAAAGTTAAGGTATGGCAATAAAACCAAACCACGGTCTACCACGGACCCTACAAAATCTCCAGATGTGCACGCTCTCAAGCCCTGAGGTAGGCACTCTATTGGCCATCCTCAAAATCCTGCACATAGCCTTCTGCTTGTGGGAATAAGCAGGTAACCAAGAAAACAGACTCATGAGTACACTACGTATTGAGTAAGCCAAGTTGTTCCCTCAATGAAAACACAAGTATACAATTTCTATTATACATGGACATAATGTTTAACATGTGTCATGATAATGCCATATACGTAAGGGTAAGAGTACATCAGAACATGATGTCATGCATAACTTAGACAATACAGAATATATCATGCTTGGCTTTACATCATAATCACATAGGTATTCACAGATACACTAGCAAATTAAATCCAAGCACCCACTAGGGTTTATTTCCAATTACTCCATCCTTTAAATTATATCATTTCCTTATTCATATATGACACAGGTCAATCATCCAACCTACATTTCTAACAATAGCCAATTAGTCATTTAAGCCATTAACCAAGTGTACAAACCAGCCTTATCTTTTTTCTCATCCATCCATTGTCCATCCTTATCCAATTATTCATATTCACTTATTCATTACCTAGGTCCTTATATCATCCATATTTTATTATTATCGAGTAATGGACTCTACACCACCCCATGGTCTCAAATACTATGAAAACCTATCCAAAAAGGGATATAAAGTCCAGGCCGAAGCCAGTCACCAAAGCGGACATATGTCTGGGCCAAAGCCAATCACTAGAATGGACATAAGTCCAAGCCAAAGCCAACCACATAGGTAACCAGACCCTTTAGTATCGATACCCCCTAGTACATCATCAGTGTCTAGAGTAGTTAAGGTAACGAGACCTCTTAGGATCCCACTTGAAGGTGCCTAAAATGTCTAAAGACACACTGACCCCTGGTAGCTAATCAAGGATCGGGTAAGCCATACCCATGTACAACTCAATTTTCGTTTGCTTTATGTGATTAGTATATTGTTTATAAGGTTAAGTGATCATACAAGTCCCAACCAAGAACAAGCAAAGCATTTCCATGTTTATTCCATATCAATCCCGTTCTTACCATTTTTCCAACCATGTGAGTTTCCATTTATCCTTGTCCAATATTATTCATATCCTTCATATATTTTATTCGAGTCCAAGTTGTGTTTCATTACTCTTTTCTCAATACCATCACTTAACATAAGTAGAATACCCATTTAGCCTTTATAATAATCATATAGTAGGTCATAAATTGTGATCCATTTAATCCTTTCATTAGGCCATTAATCCATGATAAAATCTATATTTTATCCCATAGCATAGTCCTAAATATAGCCTCAAAGCATAAGCAAACCGAAATAATACAAATCATTCGATCGGTTTGGCCCAACTAGTCGATCAATTACACCAACCAGTCGATCGATTTGGGTCGATCAGTTGATCGGTTTGACTCAACCGAACCATAATTTTCCTCAAACCGATCTATCAGCTTGGGTAAATCGGTCATCGATTAGTTCTACTTAACCAGTGATGGATTTAAGTAGAGAGCAAGATCAAGGTCTCTGTAGGCTTAACACTCAATGGGTTAAGTTAACCAATTGACTGTTCTTTGAACCAGTCGATCGATTTAACCTAACAAGTCAATCAGTTTGCCCTACAACAGCACTAAACCATAAATTCCATGCATGTTCGTACTTATAAATCATCCTTAACCACATTAAAACATGTATCAACATAGTCTAACACATTTTCAACCAAATTCACTTGCATATCTCAACATTGAATCATCATATCCTTTTTATTTATTTATTAATTTTCATGCTTATTACTCAAAGTATAAATCTATCCATCCAAATCACTTATATAGGCTATATGCATTCATGCCGACATATAGAATCAACCTAAAGGAAACTCATTATGCAAGAATACTCATAAATTATTTTAGAAGTAAGAATCACTTACTTGATGCAAGTAAAATTTCCCTTAAACCAAAAATCACAATTTGTGAAAATCTCAACTTTTAAACCTATAAAACAATAAATCTTTAACTCAAAATTTTGCACGAAAGCTTATTAATTTCAAACTTAAAAAAAGGGAAAGAAGGAACATACCAACTTAAGGCAAAATAGGAAATGCTCAGCTGAACTACTCAATCTTTTTTCCAAATCTAACTCTTCCTTATTTAACAATGAAAACAAGAGAGAGCTAGAGATAGGATTAGAAGAGTGCATGGAAATCGATTGCAAGGTTCGAAGTGCAAAAAAGAGGAAAGGTGAATACAAAGACTTAGGGATTTTGGTGGCTGAAAGAAAGGTGCACAAATGGGGTACTTGGGGCTATTTATAGCCAACCAATCAAGAAGAAATAACACAGGGCTCAGGACAGTTCAAAAATCCTAGAAATTATTGTATGGATTCGAGCTAAATGGATGGATTTCGTTTAAGATATGATGACCTATTCTCCATATCTCAAATGATGTTTCTAAAGAATTCATGTCAATTAGTCCAGAATTAGAATACATAAGAGAGGTAATTGGAAGGTCAACATGGATAGAATCTTCCAACTACTCAGAATCTTACTTGAGATCAAAGCATTGATCTCAGAAACATGCAGAGGAGAGAGATGGAAGAAGATAAGGCTAAAGTCATCTCTTCCTCTCAATTGTCCCAATCGACCTTTAGATCGATCTGAGGAGATATGTTGGGCTAAATACGTCATGAAAATGGTTCAAAATCTCTTAGGAACAATTTGGCATGGGTTGCTAAGGTTCTATTTTATTATAAGAAATTTTTTCAAAAAATTGAGTTTGAAAATATACCTAGCTCAACAAACCAGTTGATCGATTTAGTCGAGAAAACCCATTTTGCTAAAACGACAAATCAATCGATTGGTTCATAGAACCAATCTATCAGTTTGCTTGAAAAACTCAATAAACTCTAATTTACAACCTTATTTCAAATCAAACTTTTCCTCAAACCAAATTATAACATAAAATCAAAATCAAAGGTCTAAAAATTGGTATAATTCTCATTCAACATTTTTTTTTAAATATCGAGTATTACAGCATAACCGCTTAAAGAGGCTACATCCCCAAAGCCTATAACAATCTAGTTACATCATTACACATGAGGTAAAGCACATATCACATTCACATTCAAGAAAAATGGTTACTAACCCCTTATAGAAAAAGGATTACACTTAAGGTAACAAGCTAAGAAAATAACTCTAGGTACTTAGCTCGAATTTCCTCCTCAGCCTTCCAAGTAGCCTCCTCTGTACCATATTGTAACCAAAGAACTTTCACCAACGGAACGGCCTTCATATTTATCTCTCTCATCTTTGTGTCCAGGATGCTCACTGGCACTCTTCATAAATTAAAGACTCATCGAGCTCTAGCAACTCCGGTCGGATAACATGCGAAGGATCTGCTACATACTTCCTCAGTTGAAATATGTGAAAAACATTGTGCATAAGCGAGAAAATTATGGACCTTTTCTTCCAACCACTTGAAGGAACTACTTTATCATTCTTTTTACCAAAAGACAAATTCAAGTCTCACACCTTTTCGAACACTTGGTCTCCTCTTAAAGCCCTAGGAGGTAATGACTCTTTTGAATACTTATTAAAGGCCTTTCACTACCTACGATAATGATGGTTAGTAGGAAATAGTCTATAATATCTGAGATAATTATTCTTCTTGATATATTTCAATAGAAAAAAAGTATTTGTAATTCTCATATATATGACATGCATAATGCCCATGAACACTATATCTAAATAGGTTGTCGTATACTAGAAAATCATTTATCGTGCAAAAAAACATTACTCTCAAGTTAAAATCCTCTTGGCAATGTGCATCAAATGCACTAACCCCATGATCCCATTTAAGCTTCAAATCATCAACAAGAGGTGCTAAACAAACATCTAAATCATGACCTAGCTAATTAGGCTCAGAAATTATCACAAAATCAAGTATTTACATTTCTTGCATAAATATAGAGGAAGATTATATATTCTCAAGATCACTGGCCACTAACTATAGCTCATATGCCCATTAAAATGATTCATTCCATTAGTAGGTAGTGCAAAGCATAGGTTCCTTGGTTCATGACAAAAATCAAAGAACTTATGATCAAAGGCCTTCTACTAAAGAGAATTTGTTAGATGTCTAAGCTTCCCATCGCGTATCCTATCAATAATATGCCATGTCAAGTTCTTTGATTCTTATAATAATCATTGAAATCTAGGTATTATTGGAATATACCGCAAGACCTTTTATGCAGCAATAGCTTTCTTGTACCATAGTGCTTGGCATTTAGCACAACAACCCATCAATGGATTTTCATTTTGGTACAAGATGTAATCATTAAGGCATGCGTGAATTATTATTTTTTCATAGTTTAATCCCATAGAGTATAGAACCTTCTCCTCCTCATAAGTGCAACTGAGAAGAACATTTTCCTCACGAAGCATTTTTATCAACAATTCAAGTACTGAGGAAAAATCCTTGCCACTCCACCCATGATCTTTCAAGTTATATAATCTTATCATAGCCGATAACTTTATCAAGTTCACACACCCATCGTACAAGGGTTTCTCTGCATCAGCAGCTAGTTTATCAAACATATCAAGATTGTCCATTAAGTTATCTCTCATTGTATCTGCCGTATTTTCAAATATTTCAGCCTCAAATGTATCATCATTATCATCATTTTCCCTATTAATTATTCCGCTAATTGTCTTCCCCTTCCATATCCGTCAAATGTACCCCTTATCCATGACATGCATCCGTAGATGACTCCTGATTACATACAATATCATCTTCATCGAATTGTAACACTTATGGCAGGGATACTTTATTCAGTCGGGTTTTCCTGAATGAATAGCAACAAAACTAATAAAATACTCTACTTCATTAGCATGTTCTATACTCATACGGTTTGCATGAAACCACTTTCTATCCATGTTTATACACTATAATCCTTTAAAAAAATCAACTAAGCACATGAACAATAATCAATGCAATGCAACACGAAGTAGCACAAGAATCATAAATAAAAACAACTACATATATATCACAATATATACTAATTAAGGTTACCCAAATTCACACAAACCATGAATGTGCACATTCTTATAAAAAAAATTCAAATTATGCAAAACAAATAAGATAAGAAGATAAGGAGAAATGTAATGACTCACAACAAACTAGCGGAGACTAGGGTTATCACAACTCATGCAACGATAAGCTAAGGCACTAAGAACTTCTATTGGAGAGAGAATTGGGTAGGGAGAAACACACACAACAAAAAATTCATATGGAAATGAGACCAAAATTTTAATCAATGTGTAAAAGCAAGATGATGGAATACCTCGGAAGGAGTGATGATTGGAAAATTAGAAATGAGAAGTGAATATCACCGTAGGCAGAGAAAGGGTGATCTAAGAGGTGGTGTGGACAAAAGCAAGAGCAAAGATGGTGACAAAAAATGATGCAAATGAAATAAAAACATTAATCTTTTATAAAATATTGCATTTCCTATAAAAACATAATTAGAAAAAAAAAGGTCATTGTATCTCCAAATATTTTAGAGGAAAAATATATTTATAAAGGTGAGTGTTAGCCATTAAAAATCAAAAATAGCAGTCAAAATATTAAAATATTTTAATATTAAATAAATTGAAGGCACTAAAATGTTGCTAAAAATATATCATGGTGAATAAAATAACAAAAAATTGTCATTGTTATGATTCATCAACATTAAAAAATATGAAATCCTTTAACCCTTTAATATTTTAGAAAATGAATCTATCATGGCATTTTGTGGAAAAACAAGCACCTTTGTTATGCATTTTTTTTAGTAAATATTCATTATTCACAAACCATTGGCGAATGAGATATATATTTTTGGGACATATTGACAAGGGTAAAACAAGTTATAGGACAAAAAGGAGTCATTGCTGAAACAATACAAAGGCGAATATTTATTGTGATTCTTCTTCTTCTTCTTCTTGTACTATAAGAATATATGCATTCGGTTTGTATATCTGTATGCAAGTTTACTGGTTGTTTGAGAATTTCTACTAGAACTGCAAACTTCACTGCATTAGACTTCTAATTACAACTGTGATAAACACACCCATGAATTGAACTAGTATATACCACCCTTCAACAAATGATTTTGTGTGTTACAACTTCTCAGGTTGGAATTGCTAGTACTCTCAACGTCCCTTTGGGTTGTGCACCCAAATGAACACAGGTGAGAGACACCAAACTTTGGCTCACATGATTGCTTTAAAATAATAGCATCCATTTGGGATAAATTGGCAAGTAACCTTACATATTTGGAACAAATTAACGAGCAAAACAGTCTTCATGGCATTCAATAGATAAGGGCTTTCTCTTCCTACTCTTCATCCCTACATAGACCTAGAACTAAACAAAATACAACAAGCAATATAAAACAATGTTTAAGGTGGAAACACAGTAGTGATATCTGAGCAATGCTAGTATTTATAACAAAAATAAACATGTTATCTTATTGTTCCAACTTCCAACTTTAGTCCATAAAAAATTATGATAAATGTGTAGAGCGAATGATAGTGGTTAAATTTTAAGATTGTCCCTATTCTCTACCTTTGTCTATGAGATTTTCCTAAGCCACCATCTATATCACATGTACAATTATTAGATTTGTCGTTCCAACTACCTAGTTGTTAGTTGTTTATGAAGTTATAAGATGATGATTAACCATTGTGGTTCATTAAATACTTTTTTTTTTAAAAACATTGATCTAGAAATAGACAAAACTATGGAAATTAAATAAAAGCTATGAACATAAATTCAAAAATACACTAGAACATAACTCTACTCGTAACTACATTCATAACTACATTATATCTATATTATATCTCCATGAGATTTTCCTTAGCTATCATGAATATCACATGTACAATTATTAGATTTGTCATTCCAACTACCTAGTTGTTAACTGTTTATAAAGTTATAAGAAGATGATTAACCATTGTGGTTCATTAAATAATTTTTTTTTTTGAAAAAAATAATCTATGGATCTAGAAATAGTAAAAGCTACGAAATTAATTAAAAGTTGTGGATCTAGAAATAGTAAAATCTACAAAATTAATTAAAAGTTGTGAACATGAATTCAAAAATGAACTAGAACATAACCCTACTCATAATTGCATTATATTTTCATTAATTACAAACAAAATTTACATTTAGAACAAGCTGATGAAAATAATCATTGTGGCAAATGAACAAATCTTTAAGAAGCACGACCTTGGGCATAAACTAATCATTCTTTCATCTAAATATATATTAAATGATTCTGACATGTTGGATCAAGTTTAGATTTTAAACTACTAGATCTAGTTCTATTTAAGCATATACGGATCAAAATCTAATCTGAACCCGTTGGATCCAAAAATTATAAATTCAAACCCACTAAAAATAAAACAGGTCTAATACATCTAGATTGGATGGTAAACCAGGTCCATTATCATCCCTAGCCAAAATTACCTAAGTATTTTTTTTAAGTTCATGATATGACAATCGGCGACAAACGAGGTTTACAAAAGCCCGAATGTGCGCCTAATTTATTTAGATGACTTATGAACGTCGCCATGTTTCCCTAAAAATCGCCAATGTTTCCTAGCGATCACTTTTTAACAGACCTGGGATCGTATCGGTCAACTAATTTATTTAAAGCTTATTTAGCGCAGAAACTTGATGGAATTCGGCACATACCAGCTTCAGTCAGATCAGGCCCTACAAATTATAAATTAAAGACTTGATTTGGGAAAATAATTTGAATCTAATGCTTTTAAACTGCAACCTTTTAAAGCCTACTAATTTTAATAAACTTATTTTCTGAATGCAACAGCCAACCCCAAGCCGCTTTCCCAAATCGTGCTGTGCCTAAGCAACCGGAGATCAAAAAAGTTTCTCTATATCTATTATCCACCATACTTTCAAATTAACTTACTCAATATAATCTGAGCCTGATCGATTGATATATGTGAAATACGATGTATCAATAAGCATTCTTTACTCTTGACATTGTCCACTCTCAGCATCGACTTCAAAAGCTTCAACTCTTCTTTATCCAACCCTAAAAGCCTAAGCAGATCGCTAACACAGGGGAAAAATGCGTTTGGACGAAGACAGAAAGGAAGAAAAACAACAGACAGCGCCTTCAAGTCAGCAGAAAGTTGTTTTCTTCCATCCTCCGAAAATCTGGTATCACCAGCAAGAATGCTATGAAATATATAATGATCAAGTCCTTCGGCGACGCTTCTCCATAGATCCAAGAAGTCCTTTGGGTTGAGATGCTGCTCCACGAGAAGTAGCTGGCTTCTCAAGTTATCCAATGCTACTGCAATGTCATCAGACAAAGTCATATCAACAGCAGCTACTAGACCAAAATCACCCAATGCTTGCTCGAAGTGCCATGCGCCGTGGAAATATTCAAATGAGTGATTTTCAAATTGGCGAAGAATGTGAGCAATCAACTCCATGAGCCAGTTTGTCTCTAGCTCGTTCAAGCTCTTCATTTCTTCATCAAAGAAGCAAGTGCTTTCATCTCTGTCAACTTTGGTATGGGTTTCTTCAGCATTTTCAGCAAGTAACAACTCTAGGAGGTTCACATCATCACTCCACTCTTGTAGTTTGAACTCACAATACCTTGCAGCATTGATCAAACCAGAAAGAACAATAACAGATTCATCTGTGTTGTAACCAGGAAGTTCAATTCTGTCATGCCTCGACAGCAATAACTTGAAGAAGTGCCACAGAAATTTTTTCGCACTAGAGCTGATAAATTTAATCCGATACAAAGGAGGCAATGTTCGGCAACGTTGGATCATTTCCCACACTATCTTCAGTGTCATCTCCACAACTAATGGAGCTCTAAAGTCTTCCCTGGTCGAAAGCAGATATTGCCCAGGTCTAATGAAACCCTGGCCAACTTGGCTTTTCTTATCAGTTGACCAAGCTTCCTCATCCTTCAGTTTAGCTTTTAATTTCCTCCAGGCATCCTTAACCTCTACCTTGGCCCAAATATGAAGCCAGTCAGACCTATCACATAATAAAGATAACACTGACATGGCTTTAGGCAATGTGGTTAATGCTTCACACTCTTCCAAAAACAGATATGATTCAGAGCCAAGAAGCTTCTGCATTTGTTTATCGAAGGCAACAATAAGATCTGTTAGATGAAGCCATGAGGATATAGCCTCCACTTTAGAGTCTTTATCCTTGTACATCCCAGAAAGCACTGTGAATACCTTATTAGACAAAAAACCAGAGAGAATTTGAATCATTGCAGATATCCAAGCTTCTTTTGCACTACAGCTCTTCAATCTTGCCCTATCAATCAGAGGCTGCAAAACATCATCCACCCCTTCAATAAAATCACGTGTGATCTTATGAATAAGAGCGAAGATAAACTCAGGCTGATCAATCCATTTGAGGAAATGATGTTCCATCCTTGATGCAATAGGAGATACTAATTCATCAATGGCCCAAAGCCCAACATCATGTTCCTTCCTTTTCCCAAAAGCAGTAAGCATCCCCTCCTCCCTCCACAACTGAACATACTGCAAAGCACAAAGTGCAAGAAAACTCCAAGAGTAACTTACTTTTTTGTCTCCTTGCATCAGAACTAGTGGATTTGGGATGCTTAAAACTTCTCCAGCATCTGTCTGAGATGTCAAGGTTTTGGGGGGCCATCCAAGGAAAGTAAGGAGATTACGATAGTCTGCAAGGACCTGTGGCCTTAGTGCAGCCAAAATCTTATGAACCCTGGACTCAACAGCCTTCACGAGATGGTACCACTGAGGATGTGATTTCCTTACACTTAGCAATAGCTCCACAATTTCATTTGTCACTTTTACAGCCTGAATTACCTTCTCTTGCTTTGCATTAAAGTCCTGCCGCGCAAAGAAAAAAATGTTTCATTCGACAACCTCCCAAGTCAAATTCTTATCCATAACATGCAGCATGCACCTACATCTAAAATGAAGGCCAAATCATAGAAGAAGGTTAGTGGTTTACAGCTAGATTCGGTCTATTTGAAAAAGATCTCGAGGATAGATTTCCAGTATGTTGATTTAGAGCACAAAGCGCAGCATCCTCCAGATCTCCAACCAAAGCTTCTAACTTCAATGCAGTCTCTGATAGGATGATCACATCACATAGAAATGGTTTAGTGTGCAAACAAAGAGCAAGCATAAACAACAGGGTCATGGCATGATCTTTTAGTAATAATTTTCAACGAGAC
Organism: Tamarix chinensis; assembly: GCA_030549775.1. Classification (NCBI taxonomy): domain Eukaryota; kingdom Viridiplantae; phylum Streptophyta; class Magnoliopsida; order Caryophyllales; family Tamaricaceae; genus Tamarix; species Tamarix chinensis. The sequence continues at coordinate 66,046,534 of CM060172.1, forward strand.
AAAAAGACCTCTAAGCCTTGGCCATGCAGAATACTCTGCCAATAATGGAAGCAGGAGATTCTCGAATTTCCCAAACAATAGAAGAGGACAACTAACATTAAGTTTACGCTCCAAGAAAAAAAAAATAATAATACAGCATTACAGGGATTGATGTCGCAATATTAGTAAACAGTTTCAACAGTATGGAATGACTCACAGAAAATTGGGCATACCAGAATACTCACGAAGTGTCTGAATTCGTCGCAGTTCTTTCTCAATACAGGGCAGATCCTCCGTCAGAATTTTTCGAACTTTTCTCGCGCCATGCGTCTTAATATCATCTACCATAAAGTTTCACAGATAAAACATCGGGTGAATTTCTCTATAAAATCGTAAGTTCAGGAATTTTGAAAAAGAGAAATTCAAGTACTGACATTGGGATGTAAGGAGACTGAGATTTTCCAAACTGATGGTGAAATCACTGAGCGAAGATTTGGCGTGAATCAAACGCGAACTCAATGAAATCACTAAACTTCCCAGCTCTCTTTGAAGAAACTGGAGATCTGATTCTAACTCGTTGCACTTTGCGTCGAGTTCACTTGCAAGATTGCTACTTCCATTATTGCACAGATCTTCACGAATTCTAATTTGCAGTCCTAATAGAAACCCTAATGTTTCGATTGAAAGTTCACTCCGCTTGGGCAATACCACCATATTCGGTTCCATTTTTGTTTGCCGCTCAGACATGGGGGCGGGGGCCTGTCTGAATTTTGATTCTATGATCTGTCGTCCAGAGTTAAGGGGTACACCGTACACAGGCAGGCAGGCATAACAGATTGAACAAAATACTTCCCATGATTCATCTCGATATTGATAGTAGAAAACATGTATTTATCCGTGAAAAATAAATTAAGGATAATTGTTTAAGTATATGTTTAGATCTATTTATTATAATTAATTATCTAAAATAATTACTTATTTTAAAAATTATTTAATTTAAAAAGGTTTTAAAATAAATAATTATTTTAATTAACTACTTTTCATCAATAATTTTAAACTTTATGACTTTTGGTTGTTTAAATTACCGTGTCACCTTCGTCTCATCTCATCTGGTAAAAATAAACAAATACATTATTAGTTGAAAACAAAATAAAGATATATATTACCGTTATGCTCCATTATTGGTGGGAAGATCTATTCAACCATACTTCACTCACTATTAGTCATCCAATTTAAATTTTTTTTAAAAAACAACAGACATCATCAAAGAGCATTGACAATGGACAATGAGTTCGTCACCTCGATAAGTTGTAACAATTTTGAAACCCCAACAAACTACTATAATTAGTTTAAAACCCCGACAAACTATGATAATTGGTTCAAAACCTCAATAAGCTATGAGTACATAAAGGAAATACAATTGAATTCCCCAAACATTAATGGCAACATGATCGAAGAGGTAAAATAAGTTTTTCATTATTATAAATTCCATTGAAAGTGGAAGGAAGGGTTCGTAAAACATAGATTTTGTTAGATGACTTTATATCCATAAAATACTTGACATTTATTTGACCCAAAAACAAAGATATTACATATGGACTAATTAATACTTTACCTTACTATATTATTATGATAAACTATTTTTACATGATACGAAATGTAGGGATACATGCTTCAACACCTAAAATTATCAAAAAATAAATAAATTATGACAAATCAGACATTCTCTTATCGTGAAGAACTTATAGCATAGGTTAAACAAATTGGTATAAGTCATATGATGATTTTGATCATACAAGATTTTAAAAAAGAAAATAGTATAGAAGGAGGTAGAGTCTTTATAAGATGTGAAAGAGGTAGAACATGCATGTGTATAATAATGTAAGCATGGTAATACATATTTATAATACTCAACAGAAGCTTAGATCGGAAGAAATTAATTGTTAGACAATATTACAATATGTTATGAGTATGTTAGCTGAAAATAATTATTTTTAGTGGCATTGAAGTGAGCCAAAATCAAATGTAATAAACGAGCATTTATTTGCACATCTTACATCTGGTAATATTTAACGTGCATTTTTTTTTTGTTTTACAAATAGATTGTATGCATAAAACGAATAGATATGAGAGGCCTTTACTTAAAATTATTAGACTAACACCAACACAATTGAATTTTGACATTACATATGCGAACATGTCATCTAAAAAGAAAGAGAATGATTTGTGGATACTTGAGAGATTGAAGACCTTAATAGATCCATCTATGCTTCCAACCACCATTATTATTGACCGAGAATTTACTGTCATTTTAGTTATGGAGCAACTTTTTCCCACTTCAAAACATTAATTATGTAGGTTTTATGTAAATAAGAATATAGATAATAGGTGTAAAAGAGTCTCTAGTTGTTCATTATTTGCATGTAGTTTTATATTTCTATAGAAAAATGCGATAGATGTCACGGATGAAGAAACATATGAGGAACGACTCTTATTATTAGAGGAAGATTACCAAAAGATGCATGATTTAATTTTATGTATAAAGACAAATTAGCTATAACCATATAAATACAAAATTATTTTTTCTTTCTTTGGTGATGTGTTTCATATCCATCATACTATAATGAAGTGGTATGATTTATAGTTTATAATCATAATTTTTTTTTCTTCTTTCTATAGATAAAATAATATATTGATTTTTATCAATAGGATTGAGGATGCTCATGGATCTTTAAAGAGGTTTCTAAAGACATCACGATATAGCTTCAACACCATATTAAAATATATACACATGTTACTAGAATTGCAATATAATGAGATTAAAGTATAGCCGGAGAGGTCTCAATTCAATATTCCTCATTTTTCTTTATATGCAATGGAGTTGATCAATATAGAATACAAAAGAAGTAATAAGGTAGGTATCGATGATGACTTGTGTAGATGTTATATGCGGTGTATGTACGAGATACCATGTACACATCAGATTAATACCTACATTCATAACTTCATAATAATACCCCCGTTAGCTATTCATCAATTCTAGAAGAAATTAGACATAGATGGGCCCATTAACCCACCAGTACTGTAAGAACCAACAGAGGTTGCACCTCGTTTACTCTATATGTCCATGGAAGTTTTTATGAGTCATCTACCAGTGATACAAAATCAATTAGGAAGAGAGATATTTAATATTAGTGTTCTTCAGAGAACACCTCTCAAGAGCGACCAATACAACAACATAGAGGTTGTCCAAGGAAATCCACTAGAAGGAAACCATCTAGTTAGGAGTACATAGAACAACATTTTTCAAGTCATTCATGATTAATAAAAGTTTGGGGTAGGTCATCTCTAGGTCAAGGTTGAGGCTGAGCTTCAGCTTGAGGATAGCAATCAACATTTATCTCATCAGTTTAATTACAATTTTCATATGTGAGTCAAACATTGACATATTGTTCTGTATATTAGTATCTAGTATAATGTGTTAGGAGATGGGAACTATGGTTTTAGAGCATTGACATATATTACACTAGGAGACGAGGATCATGGGTTCAGATTCGTAGGGACTTATATTATGAGATACTAGCTAGATGACATTTGTATGAGAATTTCTTTGTATATGAAATCATTGATCAAGTTCTCAATACTATTGTTCACTGGGAAGGGCCAGATTCGATGGAAATGCTAAATATTGTCCATGTCATTGTGACCCGTTATTGTATTGTTTACATAGTACTCATTGAATTTGTGAAATTTATTCCTACCTTTTGTGGTACAAAATGGGATTCAAGGTCCTGAAAATGAAGTGACTTTATGATTTTTGGAAGACATAAGTCATTACATATAGATATGTGGATGTTTTATGTCTTTTTTTCCATATCAATATTATATCAATGCCAATTCTTATAATATATTTTTTACATGTATATCTCTTCAACAATTTTTCAATCCCACCACTACATACAAATTGGAACACATACCGTGATAGTAGATTTTCAACATAGACTATATATATATTTTTCAAAATCCCAACAATGGCGCTCTTTGGTATATGATGGCACACAAGAACCACTTCCTCCATCTTCGGACTTAGTTTTTATCTAGAATCATTATAATTTTTTCTTACTTTATTTATATCTAACTTTTGAAACATGTATATGATGAATTTTTGTTAATTTGTGTTTATTTCCCTATTATCTTGCCATGATGATTTGGTAATATTCTAGTATAAGAGCATATGTATTGAGTGTTTGAATGTATTTCAGATATCTCAGATATACCCTCTCTCAAATATATATTTTCCAACAAATTCACCACTTTGAGCATGTAATAACTTGATATCGATGTAACTTCTAGGGATGGCTACACCAAATAGCTATTCCCATTTGCTATCTAAGGTAGTTATAGTTGTATGCATACTATGATTTTTGGTGCATCCAATTCTATGATAGTAAGATTCATTTATACGTTGTTGAACTTAGATATCTTGGTGTTCAATGTAGGTTAGATGATATTTTCCTAATCTTATCACTACTTCAAAACCATAAAATAAAATAAAATAAAAACTAGATTATATAGTTGTAACATACATTTTTGAAATCAAAGTAAACAACAAATAATAAAATAAGCTTTATGCAAACACCATGCTCTTGCTTGGCTACAATAATTCCTAAATCATTCACAATATTTTCAATGTTTATAACTAGTTGCTAGTAATTTGGAGCTAGATCACCCTTCCACTAGAAATGACGAAGTGTTTTACATGTTTTGTCGAGACATCTTTCTACTGGAATTTCATGTTTATCATTAGGATGTCCAGCTAACTATTCCTCCATTATTTCCAAACTATATCTATGAGTTATATGAACATACCAATCCATATAATTAGGAGCCACATTTCATGGATATTGATCTAGTGGTTCAAAAATATCTGGTCTTAGTATGTGTTCATGTCTCAAGAACCATTGTTTAAGCATATGTGCATAATGAACTTTGTGTTTCTTCAGGGAAAGACATTTGCACATGTTCTCAGTTGGCTTAGTAAGCTCCTTAGGGATCACTTGTGCATATTCAAACTAGCATGTCACTCGATATGGCATATACGCTTCTACTTTTTCCAAATAGTGTAAACAACCATAAAATAATACTATGGGACTATGCCTAAACAAATCAACTACTCTGTATGGATCATAAATGGTCTTTGATAAAAAGAATTAAAATAAATACATATATCACTATAATAAATATATTAAGAGTATGATAATTTAAGTATATCTTTGACATAGGCATACAATCAATATTAGCCCGAAAGTACTCAATCGTCTCCACTTTATTATCAAATTTATTTGCACAAACCTTAGAAAATAGGATCGATTAAGATCATAATCAGACCGTTCCACTCTAAAACTAGGAAAGTATTCATATATCTAAGTTTGTTATAATATTCATTTGTTAAAATTACAACTAATGAATCCAAGTATGTACTATATGTATGCAATAGTTATAAAATTACCTATAATAGAGCGATAAATCCTGAAATTTGAGTAACGTCAGCTCTAGATGTCATACTAAGATACTTATATATATATATATATATATATATATATATATATATAAAAGTTTGGCCATACCCCATGCATAACCTTCAACACGGCTAAGATCTTGGAAAAAGAAGAGATAGTACTGATTGACTTTATGGACTTACTTATCAACAAATAATGATAAGTTGATCAACTATAATAGGCATCAAATTGCTTTTGCCTCAACCCCTAACCAGTATGATTGGCATACACCTTGAAGCCATTTAAATGGTAGTCCACCCTTTAAAGTCAATTTATTTTCTCCTCTTCCATACTAAATACGGCATCTAATACACCTATCAAATGATCACCTATGTAGGATGCCATCTCTAAATGTAATGCATCAACATCAACTGAAATGCCCCGAAAATTTCTAATTTTATAAACTACATTTAAAGGATAATTATTATAAGAATTATTTAAATAAATTATTTTTAATAAAATAAAAGGATATTTAACTAGGGAAATTCAAGAAGAAATTTATAAGTATTTTTATTAGAAAAGAATTTGGGTATTTTAGCTAATTAAGCATTTTATTTTGAAAATTAATTAAATAGATTATTTTATTTAAAATAAGAATGAGAAAATAGTTTTAAATTAATAATAATTTTATAAATAATTTAATTGGAGAAAATTAGGGTATTTTGCTAATCAAAAAGGAATTTATGGAAAATATTTTAAAAAGTCCTAATTTAGCCTAAAAAGGGATTTAAATAATATTTTATTTAAATATTATCATTTTTAAATATTCCAAATATTCTAATTAATTTAATTAAGCCAACCCATTATTTTTATTTTTCCCCTTTTTCCTTTTTCCTTTTCTTTTTCTTTTTCTTCTTCTTTTCTTTTTCTTTCATTCTTCTCCCCGAACTGGGCCAGCCCGGCGGCCCAGTTCCCTTCCTTTCTTCCTTCGGCCCAGCCCGTGCCGCGCGTCCTCCTTCTGCCGCCCCTCGATGCGCCGCGTCTTACTTCTTTTCCAACTTAAACTCAGCGTTCCAATTAATGACACCCTCCCTCGCGCCCAACCGCTCGGTCTGCCTCCCTTTCTTTTCTTTTCTTTCTTCCCTGAGCCGCCCGGTCCAGCCCCCTTCTTCCTCCCCCAACCCCTCGCACCTGCCAGCCCCGACGCAACCTACAACTCCCTGCCGAAAATGGCGGCACCGGCTACGAGAGGTCTGACCGGCCGAGTCACCTCTCTTTTTCTTCCTCTCGGCTCGCACATTAGCTTGGAATAATCAATTACCCCTAACTCCCACTCATTCTCTCTCTCTGGCTTCGCGAAGGTTCGACCCCGACCCAAGCTTAGGTCGGTCGATTTCTGTCACCGGCCGCCAAAACCATAGCAATAAATGTCATCCACGCGACCCCCAAAAACCTAATAACCCATCTAAAATCTATATATAGCCTGGTTGTGAGTGTGGTCGAGACTTCTTCCTTCCGAAACCCTAAGTCAGAATCGCCCAGCCACCGCCCCATCAGACGCCATTATCTCCTTCCCCGGCCAACTTCAACACCTCCTCTTGCTACCAATCTCTTCCCTGAAATTCCCTCTACCTAACTAAGCCCTTCAAATCCTTCGATTCTTCTTAAATGAGATGCCATAACCATGCAAAGTTTGCTTCTCATCTCGCCCAAAATCTTGACCCCGAGACCTTAAACCACCGCTCGCCGCCACTTACGCCGCTTCTGCCACCCTATAAACCACTCAAAATCTTCTACTAAATATCCTCCATCGAACCATAAGCTTAGTTTATTTTTCTCCTTTCCCCTTCCCTCTTTTTCTTCATTTTCACCCCTCTTAGACCACTTTTCCGGCCACCTCCGGGAACCACCGCCGGTGCCACCAATACCCTCCAACTCAAGGTGAAACCCTAGAACTTTTAAATACTTACTTTCGATTTATTGATAATTATTATGCTTTTATTCTAATTTTTAATGCTAATTCGAGTTTAATTATTATTATTATAATTATTATTGTTGTTGTTATCAACTGTATTTTAATTTCTAAATTTGGTTGATAGGTCTGGGAGTATTATTGAGTAAGATAAATTATTATTCTCGAATTTTGCCTATTTAATGTAATTATTACATGTTTAATAATATTATTAATAATATAATTAATATTATTATTGTTAGTATAATTAGTTATTTGATACTACAATTATTTCAGGAGAATTAGAAACCTAAAATTTTAATTAAGTCTCGTAGCTTTGCCTTTTATTATTATTTTTAGCATTTTTAACATTATTACTATTTATCTTATTATTATTAACCATATTAACTTTATATAATAAGTATATGTATAATATTAATATCTTTTTACATTTCAAATAGTATTATCATTAAATGGGGAGGTTTCAAAATCCACTTTATAAATTTAAGGCTTAGATTATTATTATTATTAAGTTTTCTATTAATATTACTATTATTAGTAATAATTTGTTATTATTAAAATTATTATTATAATAAATATTATTATTATTATTACCTTTACTAAATTTATTTCGGTAAAGGGTAGAAACCCTTATATCACCTTTTTTTTACTTTAAATTATAATAGTATGTATTAATGTTTTAGTGGTTTTGGGCATAATTAATTAAGAATCAAGACTTAAGATAAATTAGAAACTAATAGTAGTATAGGAAGGAAGCTAATCCTAGTATTTCTTCCCCATAAAAGGTGAGCCCAGTCAAATCCCTCAAGTGGAATAGGAGCGTGCTCCAAGACCGGTGTCGTTTTAGGTAAGGAGTGCTAAGGCCATTTATGTGCTTATGTATATTATGTGTTTCGCATGTTATGTATCTAATGTTTATTATAATTAAATATTTTATATATGGTATGACTTGGAGTTGAAGTATGTTGTGCATGGTATGTGTATTAATTATGTATGATGATATATGTTGTGTATGTGAGGAAGTCGATGTGGTTTGTGTGAGAGGAAGGATGAAAAAGGAGGATGGGGAAAGAAGTTGACTAAGGGAAGTGAGTTGACCTAAATTTTATGGTTTTAAAAAGGAATAATCTAGTTTATGATGCTATTTGGGAGAATTTAATTTATGATATTATATGGGAGAATTTAATTTATGATTGATTGGGAGAATTAAATTATGGTTTGTTTGGGAGAATCTAATTTAGGATGTTATTTGGGAAACGGTAATTTATGATGTTATATGGGAGATTCGAATTTATGGTTTATTTGGGAGAATTTAAATTAGGACGTTAATTGGGAGAAGGTAATTTATGAGGTTATATGGAATAATCGAATTTATGGTTGTTTGGGAGAATCTAATTCATGATGTATTTGGGAGAATGTAATTTATGATATTATAGGGGAGAATCTAATTTATGATTTGATTGGGAGAATCTAATTTATGATTTGTTGGGGGAATCCAATTTATGGTTTTGCTTGGGAGACTCTAATTTATGATTATATGTGGAAGAATCTAACTTATGGTCTTGTATGGGAGAAGCTAATTTATGGTTATGAAAGGGGAGAATCTAATCAATTGTATTATGAGGACAAATCTTTGGGTTTTATATGATACGAATGTAAGGTTGGTATGGATGAATCCTTATGGTTTGAATTTATGGTTTGGCATGGAATAATCTTTATGTTTTGAATTTAGGGTTTGGTATGGGTGAATCTTTGGTTTTGGTTGGATTGAATTTATGGTTTTGTATGACGGAATCTAGGGTTTACCTGGTGGTATTAATGGATGTATGTTGGTATTAGGGTTTGTATGATGATATTAAGGTTGTATGGTGGTGATTATAGTTGTATGGTGGTATTAGGATTTACATGGTGATATTGATGGTTGTATGGTGGTATTAGGGTTTGCATGGCTGAATTTAGGGCTTCACGTGGAATTTTAGGGTTTACATGAAAAAGGTTCGAAGGTTTGCATGGAAAGATTAGTGTTTGCATGGAAGTGAAATTTACGTGTGAAAAGTTGATTTGGGACGTAAGGGAGGAAGTAGAAGAGTTATTTGGGTGTTTGAATGGTTTGGGTGAAAAATAATACGTAAGACATTATAAGGGTATGGAGGTGACTGAATTAGGGTTTGGAGTGATTGACTATTGAATGTGTATATGGTGATTAAAGTGTAATTATGATGTGTGAAGATTTATGCATGTCTAGGGTAAAAGCCTTTGAATAAGATACTTAAGATATTAATCACGTAAAGTGAAAGATGTTGAGCCGGGCCCAGACCGATCCACCGGCATAATAGTGGCCAGGTACTGCGGTAACCTGGAGATCGATCCACCGGCTTAATAGTGGTAGGGTATGTTACCCTAGTGACCGATCCACCGGCAATAATAGTGGGGGATCCCGAGCTCAACGAACCAAACTATACATGTTGATAATAAGTGGGAAGACATTATCTACTTACAGTGGAACACCGTGCGAGAAGGGGCCAGACCGATCCACCGGCATATAATAGTGGCAGGGTATGTTACCCTCGCGATCGATCCACCGGCTAAAATAGTGGCAGGGTATGTTACCCTTGCGACCGATCCACCGGCTAAAATAGTGGGGTTCCCGTACTCGTATGGACTTGATAAAAAGTATGGTGTGAAATGAATTCTAATAATAGATTAATGAAACGATTAATCCAGTCTACAATCGGGCCTTGTACTCTTACTTGGATGGTCGTATGTATTTATGTGATCATATTGGTCTTATGCATTATTATTATTCCTGCATTATTGTACAACTATGTGTTGGCCTTAGTGATCAAGTCACCTTACTCAGTACTGGACCCGTACTGATACTACCTTGGTTGATGGGTCCTGTGATGATCCACCGATGGTGGGGAGCAGACCTCTTGTGCAGGTTTAAGATCAGAGACTGTTTGGGGTGGCAGGCCTGACTTGAGTGAGTAGGCAATCCGGAATTTGACCCATCGGGTTTTATCTTGTTTAAATGTATTTCTATTTGGAAGTTACAAGTATTAATAAACGTTTATGCGTACTCTGATTTTGTTGTATGATCTTTCAAATTCTTTTATGAATTGTTAATTTGAATTTAACGTAAATCTTTTCTTTAGCCTTAGCACTTGGTACTGGAACGGTCGGAGAGAACCGGTATGGTACTAAGTGTGGCGGTAACATTCCCAGAATTCACAGGTTTTAAGTGTTTCTATCTTAATTGCTTCTGTTTTAAAAAAAAATTTAGTGAATTTTGGGGTGTTACATCAACCCATAGCCCTAGTATAGGATGTAAGTCTAAAAGAGTGATTGCCATCTCACCTCATAACATATGAAACCTGATGTTTTCCAACTAACATCCCTCAACAAAGGAGGATATGAGTGGCACTTAGGCATGCTCAAATGTATAGAGTGGAAGGTGTAACAATTCGGTATCATGAATGAGAGTGATAATCTAATGATTAATGCTTTCAAAAAAATTATTCAACTCCTCGTGTCTAATTTGGATCTTCTAAAAACCATGATCTTAAATAACAAAAGAAATAGACATAATAAATACATGATGGGTTACACAAGAAAGAAAAAAAAATTCAAATGTGTTAAACTTACATTCATGAACCATAAATCTAAAACAACATGACAACCAAAGCTTGGGATCAAGTCAAGAATCATTGGACCTCCACGACATGACCCAAAAAACTACCATTTATTCTTCAATTGTATACTCTGCTCATCTTCACTAGTACCACCACCATCATTAATATCAACATCATTTCCCCTTGCATCATCATCATTGTATACATATGTTGAGGAGGATGGATGATTGGTTATGTGGGTTAGGGATGTTGGCAAATCTAATGATGATCAAGAACCACCCACAACGGTTATGTGGTATAAGGACGATGATAGACCCATGTAAGTCAATATCGGTGATGTAAGAAAATATACATATTATGCAGCTAATGGAAAATTTCTATACCTAAAAATTCCTACATAATCCATAAATGATGGATGACCAACATAGTTCATAAATATTGGAATGGTAGTAGTCTGATGACTAGAAGGTGGTTGTTCTAGAGATTCTTCATGTTTGTGTTGTTCTACAACTTCTATCGATTCTTATTAATTAGCTTTTTCCCCTCATCATAGCCCTCCGGCCAAAGTTTTTCCAAGACTTCTTATATAATACATCAGAGCATGTTGTTATGTAGAATTTCTATTAAGCCATGAGGAAGTGGTAACAAGATGACCCTCTGTCCTATATGGTACTTTATCTGATATGTTAGTCATTTAAATTTCAATAAGAAAATTACGTCAATTATAATTAAGTACATAAATGTTAGGTAGATAGTCATAATAGTAACAAAAGTAACCACATAGGTCAAAGTAATGTAATCCTTAGATATAGAGGTATCAACTTATATTATGATAACCAAAGATATATATATATATATATATAGTCAACTTTATAACAAAAAAGGTTATTGATCCATTCTATTTCATATAAATTTTCACAATAATGCTCTATTTATTTTATAAGCATCTTAAAAATGTTCTAAGCTTTAAGAAAAGTTGTATAATTTAATAAACAAATCCTCTATTTATATTAATGAAAATAACAACTAGGCATTCATAGAGTAAAGATAAATTAACACTAATTACTAATCAAGGTTATACACAATAAACTATCAAAAATTAATATAATACTACTACTGTAACAAACTCAATAATAGTTCTAAGTAAACTTTCTTAACAACAACCCTACTATAGGGAAAATAATCCTACCTCTAAGTTACTGGTCAAACTCACTCTTTACAATAAACAAAGAGTAGCAGTTTGATTAGCATCACCAAATTGATAGCAAAACTAAAACAAGTTAAATACCAAAAAGAAAGACACTACAAAAAAAATTGATGAGACTGACTTAATAAACCAACCGCAAGTACATACAATGCAAAATAATCCTACATCTAAGTTAGAGATTAAACACATTCTTTACAATAAAGGAATAAACATAAAAAATAAAATAAGTTGAATACCAAGGATAATAGATAAATGATGAGAGACTTAATAAACTAAGAAAACATGGCCTCAAGCTTTCTATAACACTCCCAAAAATTACAGTTGAAAATTTTCGTTTAATTAAAACAAACATAAGCATGAGGGGTGCTACCACTGTAATTAGTACAAGCTCAGCCTCTGGCTAGTCTCGTACCAACCACAAGGTTAAGGATAATTTCACAATAACATTAAACACACTTAAAACAGAGATCCATAGAAAACTAAAACATTCATGACAAGATAGAATCATAGTACATGATTAAAAGTCATTACAACCTAAATAGAGTACATAGTCAAATTTCCCAAGAGGATAAAAGATATAATACAATAAAATGAAAATAGAAATAAAAAGATTCTGGTCTACATCACTCTTGAGCCCCCATTCCAAGTCTAAGAAGGTCAACTCTTAGCCTTGCTTGACGCCTCATAAGTGTCATAGGCATCGAAAATGGCATCTCCTACCTGCACAAACTTAGTAGGGCCCTCTACTCGTAGGAATGAGTAGCACCCATGAAACTAGTGGTTAATATACTGCATACTGAGTAAGGTAACCATGCAGCTAAGGTCATACACAGGATACAAATAACACAAGCAGGTAACCATACAGATAAAACATACATGAACAACAATTAGTATAGGTCATGTTACAGTCCAGTTTAACTTAATCGTTAGATTTCTGGTTAATGTACTCATTTCACACCATGCTATTTATAAGTCCATGTGAGTACGAAACCTCATTATTATAGTTGGTGGATCAGAAACATATAAGACAGAATGTTTCTTACCACTATTATTTATTGGTGGATCGGTCTCCAGGGCAAAGTGCTCCTAGCCACTATTATGTTAGTGGATTGGTCTGGCCCCGATTCTCATAGTGTTCCACTATAAGTAATTAGTATCTTTTCTTATGTCTTATCATTACTTAAGGTTTGGTTTATTGAGCTTAGGATCTCCCACTATTATAGCCTATGGATCATAAACATACAAGGTAAAACGCTCCTGACTACTATTATTCGTCGATAGATTGGTCTTCAAGGCACCCCGACACTTGGCCACTATTATGTCGGTGGTTTGGTCCAGGCCTTGCTCAATAATCTTTTGCTTTAAATGATTAGTGTTTTATCCATGTCTTATTCAATATATGTTTTCACCCTAAACATGCATGTCCTTTTGACTACCCACTCACACAACCCATCTACTATTATTCCCTTAATAGAGTCTGTCCCATATCTTGGGACTTCTACGCCTCCTAATACTTCCAGAAATCCTTTCCCTCTTCTCCTCACTTACCATGAATACCCAACTCCTAAGTACGTAGGTCGAGGCCTACTTTCCTATACCTCTGAGTTAACTCACTATCGCCCTCTAGGGTTTTCCCTAAGAAACCCTAATTTAGACTATATGGCCCAACCTTCCTCTATCTCACATAGCCCATGTTTCCTTGCCCCCAACTTATCACCTCACTGGATTCATCCCCAAGCATCCCACTTTACTTTCCACTTTACATATGTGACCACGAAACCCTAGTTGGTCACCCCAAATCCTAGCGCCTCTCTTTTCTCATATGTTATGCCCCCATCACTCTCACTTACCATCCCCTTTTCCACATGACACACACACTCACCCTCCATGTGACATCCTTCCACTCTTACCCCATTTTCCAATCTTCTCCATTATTTCTCCCTTCCACAATCTCCTTGTAATACCCCGTATTTTTAAAATCCAGATTTATTAAGGTTAATGATTTTATTAGCGTAATTTGATGTAAACAATTACTTATTTTAATTTCAATGCGTTTTATAGATTTATCGACGGTTTCGAATTCATAATTGAATGTAATTAATCATTGTCATTGTGAACCATTCTAGACAAATTTGTTTACGACAATGATTCTATTATATTCTTATGAATTTGATTCTCGGTTAAAAATATGTATTTCCGTTGTTTCTCATATTTTTATTTTTAATATTTTTAGATTTGTTTTCGATTATAACTTCGTCATGTGTTAATGGTGTATTTTGAGGTTATATTTCGTTGACGAAATATATTATTTAAATTATAGAATTTCTACTTAAATAGTTAAATTTATTTTAATAATTTTATCCGTAGAAAATAATTCTGACTTTAAATTTATTCGTTTTCGGTAATCGTTAATATTTTCGGAAAGTTTTAAATTAAAAAGATTTTCAGAGTTTATTTATAAAATTCTTTCTGGAGTTAATTCTCTTTCGTTTTATGCTTTTTGGTTTACGGAAAACCGATTTCAGAAATTATTTAAATTAGTCTTGGTTTATTCGAATTTGACTTAAATATTTTATTATATGTTTTTAAATATTATTTCGGGGTCTTATAATGTATTCCCGTAAGTAATATAAATGTTTTACGTTCGTTGGTAAATTCTTTAAAAAAATATTTCCGAAATTCTTTATATAACTATTTTATTAATTTTAAGTCTTCTGATCCGTTCGAAATAAATTTTTGTTTAATAAATTTTAGATAAACTCTTTCAAATAATATTTTTAATATTTAGTATTTATTTCGTATGTGCATTTAAATAAAAAAAAACACACACACACACACACATCACTTGTCGGTGAAAAAAAAAAAACCCCATGCCCCGACCCCCCTTCCTTTTCTTTTCCCTCTTCTCTCCCTTCCCTTCGGTTTTCCCTATTCCCCGACCCCCTGCGCCTTGCCCTGTCCCGCAACCCTAGCTTGCCACCACCGCCTCCTCCGCTCCGCTCCGGCCAACCTCGCCAGCCACCACGGGCGACGCGACCGCCGGCGACGCAGCAGCAGCCAGCTCGACCGCAGCAGTAGCAACGACCACCAGCAGCAACGCGAGAGAAGCAGCAGCAGCGCGGGAGCAGTCGCAGCAGCGGCGAGCCGCCGTCCGGTCACCGGCGAGCTCGGGCGATCATCGGCGAGCAATCCTTGGCCTCCGACGAAGCTTCCCCGGCCTTCCTTTGCCCCGATTTATCGGTTTTTCGTTTGGTATAATTTCCGAAAAACCCTAACCCTTGTTTTGATTAATTGGGTATGAATTAGCTTATAAAAAGCTAAATTGATTGTTTGATTATGTATATATGTGTTGTAAGATTAATTTGGATAGGTTAATTGCGTGGTTGTGTTGGAATTTTGGAAAAATTGGATTTTTGGCCGGGTTATGCCCGAATTTTTCGAATTTGTCCGTTTTTGCGATTTCGGACAAATTGATTTTACAATATGTTTTAAAATGTATCCAATTTCATTTTGGAACCGTCAATTTGAGAAATTTATGCAGGTTTTATCGGAATTTGATTCCTAGGTCAAATTTTGGGTGTAATGAAATCGGGTTGTATAATTGAGCCGTTCCGCTTAATTGATTTTATAATATCGTTTAAAATGTATTTAATTTTATATTGGAAGTGTTGATTTGGAAAAATTGTGCGTAATTTATCGGAATTGAATTTTTAGGTCAAACCTCCCGCGGGTTTAAATTGGATTTTGTAATTGGGTTATTTTATTCAATTGACTATATAAATTATATTAGAATATGTTTAATTACATTTTCGAACCGTCAATTGGTATGTTTTGGCAATAATTGATCGGGTTTGCGTTCCGGACTCAAAAACCCTAATTGTGCTAAATTGGATATTTCTGTTATCGGTTTTGATCAATTGATTAATTCATATGTTATAAAATGTTTTTAATTGTATTTCTAAACATTCAATTTGATTAAATTTATAGAATTTTACTGAATCGTATTTTCGGGCTTAAAACCTTAGATTTTAAGTGAAATTATGAAATTGGTTATTTGTGTAGTTGTTTTGCTAAAATTAAATTTATAAAAGTAGTTGAAATGATCATAATTGTATTTTAATGCCTTTAATTGGAATCAATTGAGTTGAATTGACGGAGTTTGTGTTGTAGACTTTAAAACCCTAATTTTAAAAATGGATGGTCTGGAATTGGTTAATCGGAAGATTGTTTTGTTGAAATCGATTATCTGGATTTATCTAAAATTAGTTTAATCGTGTTTTAAAACTATCAATTTGGGGTAATCAAAGTGATTTGGTCGATTCATAGTTAGGCATTTAAGACCCTAATCTTCGGGGATGATTTTGTAGAATTGATTTTGCTATATGTATTTTATCTAATCGGTTTCTATCTTGGGGTTTTAAATAATTTAAATTATGTTTTAACCTAATCGATTTGGATTTGATTCTAAGTAAATTGGTTGGGTTACTTATTCAATTATAAAACCTAATAAATAAGTCATTTTCGATAAATTAACTTATGATCGATTATTCTGTCTCAGGCTTTCCAAATTAATTTGAAATTTCCTAAGTGTATTTGTATTAATCTGTTTGATATATATTTAATCTTAAAACTTAATAGAACTATGATTTTAAGTCCTAAGTTTTGGACACGTTTTCTAAGAAAAAATAGTTTGTGTTTCTTTGTATCGAGTAAATTATAATAATTGAAATTATTGATTGATAGGATAGTTTCTAATTTAGTTTTCGATTCCATCGGATCTAGGAAAGTATTATCGTGGATCCATGAGTTAGTGATCTCTCTCACCCTCTTATGTCGCGTAGCTAGCTTCGGATCCAGGTAAGTTCTCTACTTACCTCTACTTATGGGTATTTTGTAAGGATGTGGCTAAGGTCCTTTCGTGTTATGTGACTTGTATACCTTGGATGTTTTGTATAGATATCATGTCTTGTTGTACATCACATGTTTGACCTTAACGTGTTTTATGCGTAGTGAGTTTGGAGTTAAGGTATGTGGTATGTGTTTTCTTACGATATGAATGTGATACCTATATGTGGTGATTATGATGTGCTGTGATATGATGTAACCCTCTAGGGCATGCATGCTAGGGTGATTATTATTATTATTATTATTATTATGACATGGAGATAAAAGAAAAAAAATAAATAAATGGGAAGTGAGTTGCAAAAGGGAGTATAAGGGACCCGATTAGGGTTTTGAGAAGAATTAGTAATATGGAAAAGGCGGAAGTAAAAATGATTAATGGTGAGTGAGGTGCAGGTTGAGAGTGAGAGTTTATGTTATGAGGAATGATTATGGGTGCTTTGGGAGAGAAGAAGTATTGGGTGAAAAGGGGACGTTACTTGTGGGAAAAGAAAGGTACTAGGGTTGAAGTAGCCAATTAGGTTTTCAGAGTCACAGGTGGAATCGATGGGTAGATCGATGTGATTTGGGGTTGGAATTAAATGAGGTGAGGTGTTGATGATAGATGAATTAATGGTAGTGAAATAAGAGGAAGTTGGGCCACATAGGTCCAATTGGGGTTTCAAGGGAAACCCTAGAGGCTAATGACGGGTGGAGTTGGTCCTTATTATGTGTAAGTATAGAAGGGAAATGGATATCGAGGTGTGATAAGGGGTGCACAAGTTCCAAGATATGGGATGTGCCCTCCTGGGAGGATAAGTGTGGATATAGTTAGCCATGCATGTCAAGGGTAAAACACTTTCAAATAAGATACGTTAAAATACTAATTACTTAAAGAGAAAGATGCTGAGCCGGGGCCCAGACCGGTCCACCGGGGAATAATAGTGGCCAGGAGCCGGGGTGCCCTGGAGACCGTGCCACCGGCGAACAATAGTGGTCAGGAGCGTTTTGCCCTGTATGATTTCCGGTCCACCGGCTATAATAGTGGGGGTTACCGTGCTCAGCAAATCAAACGTAAAATCGATAAGACATGGGAAAAATACTAATCACTTACAGTGGAACACCATGTGAGTCGGGGCCAGACCGGTCCACCGGCAAATAATAGTGGCCAGGAGCGTTCTGCCCTGGAGACCGAGCCACCGGCAAATAATAGTGGCCAGGAGCGTTCTGCCCTGTACATATCTCCGGTCCACCGGCTATAATAGTGGGGTTCCCGCACTCACATGGACTATTAAAGAATATGTGTGGAATGAATATATTATTGATAAGAATAAAGAATGAGTCACAAGCACTTACAGTGAAACACCATACGAGTCGGGGCCAGACCGGTCCACCGGCAAATAATAGTGGCCAGGAGCGTTCTGCCCTGGAGACCGAGCCACCGGCAAATAATAGTGGCCAGGAGCGTTCTGCCCTGTACATATCTCCGGTCCACCGGCTATAATAGTGGGGTTCCCGCACTCACGTGGATTAATAAATACTGTGGTGTGAAATGACTACTTTTAATAAAGACTCAAAGGAAATAAGTTTAATTGGAATATGGTCAGCTTTTATTATCTGTATTACTACATGCTGCTTACGTGAGTATGTCACGCGTTGAGTTTCCAATAAAATAGATTATTCCTACTTGAAACGCATGTGCCACTTTATATTTCGGTTATACCATGCTTATATGTTTAAATGGGATGTTACATATGTTCATATGTTACTACAGGTGTAGGACAAGAGTCATGTTGTGGGTTGTGAGTATGTCTGATATTGTATTATAATTTAATATGTACTTGATGTTACAGTTTACGTCTCTCCCATAAGAAAGGGTAGTGAGACTTACTCAGTACTGGACCCGTACTGATACTACACTGTTTGAATGGGTCCTGTGATGATCCACCGATGGTGGGGAGCAGACCTTTGATGCAGGTTTTGATCGGTTACTAAGTTGGGGGTGGAAGGCTTGGCTTGAGTGAGTAGGCGATCCGGATATTTATTCCCCGGGATTTGTTTGTTTAATTGTTTCCATCTTTCAAAATTACAAGGGTTGTATTTAAATTTTCAAGGATTGTGTAATTGACTTTTAAATTTCTCGCAACACTATTGTGCATTTAGAATTCGGATTTAATGGTTGACAGGTTTTAGCCTTGCATCTAACATGAGATAGATGGTGGACATTTATCTTGTGTTAGATGTGGCGGTAACACTTCCTAAATTCGCTCCTAGCTTCCGCTCTATTCTTTCAAAAAAAAAATTTCAGGAGTGAAATTTGGGGGTGTTACACTCCTCCACTTAGGGTTTTCCTCCCAAACCTTATCCAAGTTTCCCATGCACTCTTATACCAACCTACTATTATTTTTCACTCGTGGACTCCAATCACCCCAAAAACTCTTCCCTCACCTTACTTTAACCTTAAGTCAACTTTTTCCACATAGGGATCCTCCCTATGTAAGGACCATCCATCCCTTGCAACCCTAGACTCTCTATGTAAGATTCACTTCACTCTCTTATTTTATCCATATTATCTTTTTATTTGTCCACCCATAAGTCATGAGATCCATAGTCATTCTTACTTCCCTCTAGTTAACTCATTTCCTTTTTTCCCTTTCATCTTTTCACCCCACACCATTTCTTTAAAGCATCCTATCATGCATGTCTTAAAGGGCCACATCATATAAGCACCACAAGTACAACATACATATCATTTTACACATGCCATAAGGAGAACACATATACTTACCTTAGCTCCATACTGCGCTACAAATAAGTAGTCATAATCATATAAGGTACACAACCATATCATAACACATAACATACAAAGCACATAATATACATATTAGGCCTTAACATATCCTTACCTAAAATGACACCAGGCTTAGAGCACGCTCCTACACTTCCTTAGGATTTGGACTTGGTTCACCTAGAAGAGAAAAATACTAGGATTAACTTCCCTCTTACCAACATTATCATTATTTCCTACTTTACCTTTATCATAACCTAGTATTAGGGATATTAATAATAATAGTAGCTTTATTAGTAAAAATAAGGGTATTATTCTTAAAGTGGTTAATCATGCTATTATTAGTCAAAATAGGTTTAGGTAGTTATATTGGTCCATGATGAGGTATTATTAACAATATTAAAGATAATAACTTTAATGATGATGATGATGATAGTGACAGTGATAATAATAATAATAATAATAATAATAGTTTGAATAATAATAATAACAATAATGATGATGATGATGATGATGATAGTACTAATAATAATAATAATAATAATAACAACAACAACAACAACACTTCTAATAAAATAAAATAATAATTACACTAAGTATACTTAAGGGCTACGAAGATTAGGGCACAACCTAGGGTAGAAACTAAGCGGCGGTGGAGGAAGTGGGGTTGGAGAGGTGGCTTTTTAGGGCTAAAAGAGGGAGATTGAGATGGTGGTTGTGGTGGTGGTGGATTCTTTGGGTTGAGAGGGTTAGAGTGGTGGTGGTTGCATAGTAAAGGTGGTGATGTAGGTGGTGGAGAATGAGGGAGGATGAAGGAGAGGGAGAAAGGAAGATAGGGGGAGGTAGGGGAGGCTTTGTTGAGTGGATTGGGTGGCAGGAGAGGCAGTGATCGCGGGGGAGAAAGTGGAGCACTACGGTGAAAGGGGCGGCGATGGGTGCAAAGTAGCTGGTCAGACAGCCAACTTTACACAGTTAGGGTGGCTCGTGTAGGGGAAACTAAGGGTGGTGAGTGGTATGGTTCGGTGGAGGGTAATGTAGGGAAGATTTAGGGTGGTGGTGCTACGCGACGGAGGCGGCATCTGAAGCAGCGGTGGTGTAAGGATGCTGGATTTTTCTAGGTAGAGTAAAGAACCAAATGGGATTGATAAAAGGGTATTTATAGGCCATTGGAGGAAGGATAAGATAGAGAGGGAAGAGGACTTGGGGAGCAGGTGAGGCAGGACTTATCGGTTGGTGATGGCAGGGCGGTAAGATCCTGCAATATTGTAGGGCAGGTTTGGTCGGGGAGGTAAAAAGGAAAGGAGAAGGGGCAAGCGTGGGAGGGGTACAGGCAGGTCGGGCTGGGCTGCACGGGGGAGAGAAGAGGGGGAGGGGAAGTTAGGCCGTGAGGGGGTAGGCCCAATCTGGGGAAGAAGAGGGGAAAAGGAAAAGGAGACAACGAGAAAAGAAAAATGAAAAAGGAAGGAAAAGGGGGGGAAGGAAAAATAGGTTGTTAGGGTATTTATAATATATTAGTATTTTTTAATATTTTAAAATAATAAAAATTAGTAAAATAATAATTAAATTTCTTTTTATATTAATTTAGGATATTTTGGGTAATTTTTCCTAAATTCTATTTTTAACTATAAAAATACTCTAATCTTCCCCAATTAAATTCTTTATTATTTTTCTCTTGATTTTATCTTAAATACCCCTTATTTTAATAAAATAATATATTTAATTAATTTTCCTAATAAATTCCTATTTTATCATAATTTCTAAATTAGAGTTTTTGGGGTATTTTACTTTCAACTAGCAATCAGGTGAAGTAGGGGTGGAGCGGAGGAGCAAGCCAACTCCCTAAGGGTTGTGCCAACAATTACAGCCACCCCCCTGAGTTGGACCAGCATCACCTATGCTCCCATAGGGGCAGCAACAACATGATATCTCAATTCTACAGATGGAAGCTATGACACCTAGCACCAAATGAGATAGGGAGACCAAAGGCTGAGGGTAGAAACAACACCCAACGACAATCCCCATCCTACCCACCGATTTTTTTTCCTGCTTCTCCTTACTACCAAGCAGTATCTTGTGATGTTGTGATGTAACATCAATAAAAAAAAAGAAAAATTAATACCTTTAGATGTCTTACTTTGATCATTAGGGTAAGTAAATGAGGGGAATATGAGGTAGTTTTGGTAAAATATTTTCTATGTAGTAAAATTTTATTTTCTAAATAGTGGCTATGCCTAAAAAATTCCCATTTTAAATAGGATATATAAGAAATACATTAAATAAAAATATTTTCCTACCCTCATACCAAACTCCCCATAAGGATAGTCTATATCTCATGCATCGATGAATTATGACGATGCATTTATTTCAAAAATATTCCAAGATTTTACTGACTTATTGATTATTTTAATTGTTTTCTAATAAATGTGCTAAACCATTACAATAATATTTTTAAAAAAAACTCTCAAAAGTTAAAACCATGATCATTGTCAAACCACATGTTGGAATGTGCAGTGGAGGCAAAAGGCATGAGGTAATGATTGTTAAAGACAAAGCATCACATTCAACAATTAATTTGCACTCAATTAAAGATGTTTGATTTTTCTTGAGAGATTATAACGTTCTAGATATTTATGAGCAAAGATGACATTAATAGTTTCTAATTTCATATGGAGAAAAATTAAAGGCATTAGATAGAATTGGTCAATTGACTTGTTAAAAAAATTCATGGTGGTTGTGGTTGTTAGGCCACTAATTAACTAAAGGAATGTATATGATGTTTTACAATAGGTTAATTGATGCATCTAAAAAATACATTTAGTTTGCAATGTTGAATGAAAAAGGAGCATGAACTTCACCATTCATGTTTTAAATCAAAAGAGTTTAAATGAAGATGAAGTGATATTAGAAACCTCAGAATTCATTTAAAATTAGCTAACTAGGATCAATGGTCTTCAAATTCAAGTTATTTGTTCATTTACCTTCTTTAACCCTATGTAGAATAAGAACCTTACATCATTTAATCATAACTCAATGAAACTAGTTACAAATTAACCCATATGGTTACAAAGAAACTAAATATAAATTAAATTCAAACTATTAGCTAGTTATTTGGGGAATTGAAGTCAATCAACATGATTCACTAAGTTAAGCTAATGCATCTTTAAAGACAAGGAGCATGGTATTTAATATGGTGAAATGAGTTGCTCTTTAACTTCCTAAAACAAGAATAAATAAGTGCAACATCACATTTTCTTCTAACCCTAATTAATTTGTAATTAGGATCATAGTATATTTTCAAAACTTTTAATATTAATTTTCATGGTTTTAGTATTAAATCTAAGCCATCTGCATTTTATTCTATTCATTTAAAGAAAATACCATTTTTTGATATTCTTCTTATTTAGTCATTTTATATATTTTAAACTTATCAAAATTTATAACTCATTCTAAAGCTATTTCGCGCTTATCAACTATTTATATTCTATTTTTGTTTGCCTGCTCTTTCCAAATCACAAAAATCTTTAATTACGTGATTAGATGATTTTAGTCATTTTAATCTATTTAGGCTTTGAATGAATTATAATATCAAATATTTTTACATATTTTATTTTCTTAAATTATTTCACATATGTATTTACCCTTTTGGACCTTTATTTACCGATTTCACACATTTGTGAAAACAAGCATCTTCGTGGATTATCTAATTTTGTTGTTTTAAATTTTTTTATTGGTCAAAATTCAAATAAACTCCGATACTTAGATTTTTATATTTTTTGGTTCCTAAAATTCCTCTATACCTTTCCATAAATTTTTATAATTTTTTATATTTATTTGGTATTTTTTGAATAAATCCCTAATTGACTCGTTTTGCACATTTTAATTTAAAACAAAATATGAATGACCACTTTTAATACCCCAAATCTCAAAAATCTTGATTATTTCAAGATATTTATGATTTTAAAATGAAAATATCATTTTTTTAAAAAAATTTATTACATCCCTTAGGGTTTTGAAAATCTTAGTTATGTTTTAAAAATGTCTTATTCTTATTTCGTTAACCTTTCTCATAATTTTGAGTTCAATAAGACTTTTGAGCTACTTCTGATTATCTAACTTCTTCTAAATTATTCTAATATACCTATATGTGTTTGTGTGTGTGTGTGTGTGTGTGTGTTTACATTTTATAAGTCTCTTAGTCATGTTTAAAATGATAAACAAATATTGTAATAAAAAATTAGTATTCACATCTTATTTTACAATTATTTGTGTTTTAAACCTTGCATTAGTTTTCTCCCGATTATAAAAATATAAAAATATTAAAATTCAAGGATCAACATATTTTTATGTTTCTAACATAAAAATGAATTAAAAAAATATTTTTTAGTTGTTTTAAAATATGATTCATCATTTTCCAACATAATCGACTATCGAAACTTACATGTTGTTAACTTTGATCTTATCTAACCTATGTACCACTTAAGATAGACCATCTATAGGATTATTTATCTTAACACAATACCAATGGTGACACTTTCATCGCATATAGGATTATTTAGCAATTTCTTCCTAAACATTACCATATTCCTTCTTAGCTCATCCTAATCTTTCAAGTGTAATTCATCTCCCTTCTCTTCACCACTCCACACACACCAAATTCAAAACCTATTAATAATTATGAGCTTGTGACGCGCCCTAAGTAAACCCTCCCTAAATATACCTCCCTTTGATAGATTGTCTTCCAATGATTTTCTAATCTTTCACCAACTAATCACCATCTAACTTCTAGCAAATTAATCCCCCCTTCTTCCCTTCACAACCCACACCACTTACTCCCTTACCCATTGATTGGCATGTCTCCCTTTTTTATATTTATGAACCTAAGAATATTATTCCATTATTACATTATCATCCCTCAACCAATATCCACTTAACACCTTGTAATAAATTCAATCTACCCCATTTTTTTCATCCAAACTTATGCCAACTATATGTGCAATTCCATCCCAAGTACATGCCCTTATAGCTTGATAATACCATGAAAATATTCCTATAATGATTATACATGTCCATACTCCAATACTTGGTAAGTGCATTCCATGTTTCTTCCCATTGCTTTGGTTACGACCATACTAAATGTATGTCTAGTGTAAGGTAAAACATTATGATAATTTAAATAAGATAAAGAGAGAATAAGAAGAATTTCATAAATCAAAGGTAAAGGTTGGAGATAAACTCTAGGTACAACACTAACCAAAATACAACAAAAGGAAAACTAATGAAACTAAGAGTCCATAAGTTATATGAACAAAATCTCAAACTATAGGATAATTTAGACTCCACGTCCAAAACCCAACAACACAAGTCACTCCTTCCTAGAAAGTATATCGAACTCATTAAGGCAGTCATGAAAAAACTACACATCAATAGTTCCGTTGTTTACTCATGTGAATGAGAATGATTGACAATACTTGTGTATTCAGTAAGTCAAGAGTACATATCGATATAAAAGAGCATGCATAATACATAAGGTTACATAAACTATACATACACATTATCCATGATACAAGATGACAAAAAATACATCTATA
This sequence comes from Tamarix chinensis, assembly GCA_030549775.1. Taxonomy (NCBI): domain Eukaryota; kingdom Viridiplantae; phylum Streptophyta; class Magnoliopsida; order Caryophyllales; family Tamaricaceae; genus Tamarix; species Tamarix chinensis. Next base: position 66,072,079 of record CM060172.1, read on the forward strand.
TTAAAATTCATACTTGTAATTTTATTTATTTAGACACAATGGGACCAAGAAACCGCCATTAACATTTACTCTCCTATTTTCTCTATAGATGGGATAAATATAGTTAATTTCACTGATACTCACATCCATGATAAATTACACCCGACTACTAGTAAACCTCGAATTCTTAAGTACATGTACAACCTATAGGCTAGTAGATTAGAATAATGCAGACTAGATATGGTCATATGGTTCCAATAGAATCATACAACCATTTCAATAATTTCAAACACTTGGCTTTGAATCATGTGCTTTTCCACTTTAATTATTAATGTAATATTAGTTCATTGTTCAACACTTAACAGTTACCAATGCATTACATATTTTACTTAAGATCACTATACTTCTACTTTTATTGCCATTGATTCATTATACTCAAAACTCCTTATAAATTGTTACATGTGATACTAATTATTTTTTATTTCATACCAACTATGTTCGTATAATAAACACTTGGAAATGTGACATAATTAAATAAGTTGCACATGCTATAATCATATGATTTAATGATAAGGCATGACGAAGGTAACAAGTATAATATAAGACATTACCTCAATAAAGGGGTACATAACACCCTCACTAAACCCTAATTTATAATTACACCTCAAATCCATCTATAAGCCTTTACAATTCATGAAATTTAACATAATATTCAAATATATCATTAACAATACCATATGAAAAAAATCATGGCCTAAATCTAACATTTCATGCATAAAATACTTATGCTATGCTTTAGTTATTATTCTTAATTAAGTTTTTATTTTATTTTATAATATTGTACATATGTTACTCCTATTTGTCCATAATATTTCACATATCGCACTTAACATTTTTACGATCCAAAAATTCTTATACAAACCTCAAATTTCTTGATTTTGTCCAAAAAGATCATATTGCCCATAATTCACCTAAATACCTATATATTTATTATTATCATAACTTAGACTATACTCATCGAAACCCTAACATATTATATATTGAAATTAAAGAACAAAACCTCAAGGAGTGTAATGTCATACTCATTCCCCAAAAACCTCATAAAAGACCCAATTACCCCTAAAGCAAAAATTCACCATTAAACTACCAAAGTTCCACATGATTTTAATACTCACCAAAATTAAACACCATTAAGAGTAAATTAATTGCATCTCAAATATATGATTACCCCAATGTTAAAAACCCAAAAAAACCACAAATAACCTTAAGGCCAAAACCTCCATAAGCCAAAAACACCAAAACTTATAACCTCAACATGCTACACTAATTATAATATTTTTAAAAAATAATGATTTACTCATTTATGAACTTATTAAAATAACATAATACACCATCATGCATGAGATTTTATGGTAAAGCCTAGCAAGGCTTATATTATAGAAATTTCACATAAAACCATGAACTCACTAAAATTGTGAATATACCAATTAATACATGAATATGAATTAAAATAAAGCCTAACATGATTTCTCACACAAAACCATAATAACATGGATTACATAAAAATTAACACATAGTAATAAGGCCTTATGCTAGACATATGCATCCTTACCAAATGTTACTTTGGTCTCTAAGAAAATTAATAATCCTAGTCACCTAAAACAAGAATAATATGAAATTATAAATTAAGAATCTCAAGACTAGTTTAGAAAAGAAAATTACAGCGAGAGAAAAATAAACCATTTTAGGCTAAAAAATAAGGGTTTGGAATATACTTGAATGTGCCTTCACCAAACTATGAATTTAACTCTCTTTTAATTAGAATAAGCATCAAAGAGTTAAAGTTCAATATTTTAGAAGTTGTAAGGTGAAATAAAATGGAGTGGAAAGTAAAGGAGGGGGTCATTCATAAGGCAAGAAAGCTAAAAACAAAGGAGAGAACAAGGAAGAATAAAGAAATTTGGCTAAGTGTGTAATGGAAAACCAAAGGGCATATACTCCATTATGGTTATTAACCAAGGAAAAAGAGAGAGAATTATGATCAAGGTTGCTTGTAAGCAAGAGGAGTGATGAGAGTGATTGACATAAGTGAGCGAGTGTAAGAGAGTTAATGGATGAGAAATGACAACATGGGATCTAATCATGGGATCAAAGTGGAAGAGATTTTTAAAGTCAAACATCCCAAGAAAGTTAACAAAGATTAGTGATGGTTTAGGTAAGATAAAAAGTCTGATAAATTGTTAAAATAAAAAAAATAATGAACTAATTCCCAAACATAACGAAAAATTAGGAGAATGTGTGGAATTAATCTAGGAATCCAAATATATAAAACTATTAGGCATATGAATTGATTTAATATCAAAAGAAATTAAAGAAAAATAAAGAACAATGATAATTGCCTAGCTCTAGTCGGCAGGGTAAAATTGGTGGTTGACCCCTTAATGCCCTGAAAGAACAAGACTAGAATACTGCTTATTGGTTGATCAAAGGTAAGGCTCGATTGATCGCACAACCAACTAAATTGAAAAATTAGGGTTTGAATCGTAGAAAGGTAAAAATGAGGGTTTAAGAGGTATAGGTAAGGTGTTTAAGCAAAAGTTAAAGGTTAAGGAAGGGATTAGGAGGCTAATCACTAAGAATTAAGGCTAGAGAAATTTTGGGGTATTACAAAGGAAATCTTTCAAGTTCACTAGATAGGGAAGCTACATGCTCACTCAATGTGCAAAATCCAAAAGACAACACATAGTCATGAAAACATAAAGGTTAGGTAATTAGCCATAACCTATCATATAACCATTCTCTTATTTAATTCAATTACTCTTTCCCCTTAAATTATTATTGTTTTCTTACATATCCACACATAACATTCAACATGAAATATTAACATCTTTTGACCACACAAGGTCACATATATCTCTTAGTCGTGAAAGGCTAAAGGTTTCAATTATTCTAGCCAAACCTTACTTCATAATTGTTTTCTTTCAGCTTAATCTCTTAGGTTTAAATATTTAAGGCTAATATATTCTCATTTATTCAACACTTAGGCAAATTAATCATCCAAATTCGTACAACAACACAATGGCAAACCAGCTAAACAAAATGAACCACACTCAATAATAAAAAAAAACTTTGAATCATCTCAAAATATCTTAAAACCTAAATAGTTTTCTTTGAAACATAAAAGAATCAACCACTAGCAAGAACCTCTTATAACACCAAAATGAATCAATTAGGAGATTTTCTAGAAAACCTCTATTCACCATAAAAAGTCAAAGTCAAAGTTTGGTCAATATTTATTGAATTAACCACTTTTTAATCTAGAGAGATCACACAAGGTCCAAATAAGCCAAAATTAGATATATCTAGTCTAGAAAATGCCAAACAAGGTAATATACCATTTTTGAAAAAGTCACTATTCTTAGTTAATGGCCAAAGATGGTCATGGTTATGGTCAATGGTTCAACCTTGACTTCTAATATTCCCATATTCAATATTTTAACATGTTATGGCTAATATGGTTATTTTATTTCTAATCATGGTTAACACCAAATAAACATTATTAATTATTTACTAACCCTAATTATGGTGATTAGTGGGTAATTAGTGATGAACACTTTGAATATTCATGAAGAAGATTCAAAGTTATTTTTACAAAACTTCCTCAAATTTAAATCAATCATAACTTAAGTTATACTAATCTAAATGACAACATATTTTAACACCCCAAAATTTTGGATAATTTTGTGTTTAAACTATAGATTTTGCTAAAGCAAAAACTAAAATGTGGGTGTTGTTATTGCTTTTAATATGAGTCCAATTTCCATACCATTATCATGCTAAGGTAAAGGAAAAACAATTCAAATAAGTCACAAATCAGAGAATGGATGTAGTAATAATATAACAACATAATGTTGTGGTCTTGTGGATATCAACTCCTAAATATATAAACAAACAAAAAAAGAAACTCGACATAAGAGTTTAAAATATTTGGGTCACAAAAGAACCCGAAGGTCCTACTGGATAACTCATACTCCAAGTCCTAACTTATAGTATAATCATTCTTACCTAGGTATGGCATCGTATAAGGTAACATCATCATCCTCTAGTGCCTGCAAAAGGTCATCTAAAAAGTGTAATATTAGTACACCGATATACTGAGTAGATAAGGTCTCATAATAGAGGTAGCATGTAATACATGGGGCATGGTGTAAAAATAGTAAAACATGCAATGCACTTAAATACATGATATTGCAAAATACTCATACCAAACTTAAAGAGTGAACTCGATAATACTCATGCATCTCATAATCCTATAATTAATCCATAACATGTACCATGACCATGATAATTCCATATTCAAATAAGTGCATTATCTGCCACCCGCTAGTATAATATAGATAATTAGAATGAATCAACATAATGAACATAGATAGTTTGTCTACTACCAACTAACTCAATATAGATAGCCAATACAACTTAAGTAAAGGTAGGTTGTTTACTACCAACTAACCCAATATAGATAGCTAGCACAACTCAATAATAAGTTAGACTTAAATCCTTAGCTAACCTAATATAAATAGTTAACATAACTCAAAAGATAAGGTGACTTAAAACCACCAGGTGACCCCAATATGGATATCCAACACCGCAAAAGATAATGTGGACTAAATTTATAAACTAACCCAATATAGATAGCCAACGTTACTCAAATAATGTGGACTAAATACACCAGCCAACTTAATATAGATAGCCAACACTGCTAAAAGATAATTCAGACTGAAACCACTAATTCACCCAATATAGATAGTTAGCATTACTTGAATAATAAGGTGGACCGAAACTACCATCTGATCCACTAAAAGAATTCAACACATAATTACACTATCTTCCACTTTACTCATGAATACCTAATTAAGGTCCACTAATTTAACTCATGAAACACACCTATACTTTAACCATTTATTCCCATTTTAATTACCATTCCAAGAAGTCCAAGGCCAAGCAAGGAATTCAACTATAGAGGCTAAGCTACCAAAAACACCTTAAAAGTTAAAAAAAAGTTGACTGGTCCCACAAACTAGTAGACTAATCTACGAAATATACTAAGATAAAACAATGTAAAATACATAAATCAATCAATTGGTTTCATAAACTAGTTGACTAATCTAATCAATTGATTGGTATGACTTAATGGATCGGCTGATCTAAGTTGAAATTAAACATTCAAAGTTTTAAGTTAATCAGTCGACTGGTTGGGAGACTAGTCAATTTATTTCCTTTAACAAACCCATAAATGACTTTTTTTTTTATGATTCCCAAAATCAAACAAAACATAACTATACTCCATGAAACCTTTCAAAATCAATCATAACATGCACATTTCATAATTCCAACCTCAAAAAACTAATCCATACATAAATTGTGCCACATTTAAACCCATAATTTGTCACACAAATCATCTAAAGCCTTTCATGCTTCAAGTACTCAAACATGATCTTTAATAAAATTTTAACCATGGATTCATGCATGGAATAACTATAACCCATAACATATCATTATGCATCTATATGTTCTAGCCACCTTTACTTAATAATCAAGATCTTCAAGCAAGGAATGCCACTCTATGATGCATACCAACACTATTGACCTTATAGGTTAATCAACCTTATTTTAATAATAAAAAAATAATGTTGTTCTCTAATTTATTTATTTCATGCTTTAAGCCTAAATTTCATATTTGGAGAACATCAAACATGAAGCGATAAACAAGCATGTTCAAGGAACCAAGGCACGAACTTTGAGGTGTATGATAATATCTTAGTTTCTATGTACATGTGTTTTATATGTTGAGGACTTAGGATCAATAATTTGGTTTCTCTTCTAAAAATTTTTTAAAAGAATTCTAAATTGACTTATACTTATTTATTAAAAATAAAAATCATTTAACAAAAAAATAAATATACAAAACCTTGAGGAAAATGATAAATGATGTGTTTTATTTTTAAAAATAAGTTTGAAATAATTTCTACATTTTCTCTACTTGTTTGAGGTCAAACACAATCTCTCATAAATTATTTAAAGGCTTTCCTAACAAGCTAAACTCTTTAAAGGTCAAAATTTATCCAATATAGTTTGGTAGATAAGGGATAATAATGTTCAGTCAAACCCGCTTCAGACAAAGAGTTAATAGAATGAAGGATTCAACAAATAGACTAATAGATGACACTCAAATGATTGGCAATCGGCTGAAGCTGTCTTCAGGAAAAAAATCTACCTATTGTGATTTAATTGTTGGAGCCTCTTTAAGCATAATGACTAGTTTTGATTCTTCCTAATTTTCTTGGCCTATAAATAAGAGTTATCTTGTTTAAAGATATAAATCTTCCTACACTATTATAAGTTAATTGCTTTCACATTTTGCTCTAATAAAAAAGAGTTTTGATTTTACACTTTCATATCCAAATCAAATATCTTTGGTGATGTTTTCTTCACATTTATCTAGAGTGTTTATACACATGTAATTTTAACTTATCTAGCTTAATTAAATCTTCACTAGTGATTATTCACTTTCATATATTCTCTATTGAAGATTCATATTAGATTCACTCAAAATCATCATCTCAAACACAAGTAGAGAGTAGAGTATTGTCTAACATTACTAAGAGAGATTTAAGGGGGAGGTGTCTCTTGAATCTAAGAAAGTATAACTAGGTTAAGTGTAAATCATCTCTAAAGAGGTTATTGATATAGTTATATTATAAGCCTAATAGAGTGATCATCGTCAAACACCCACTATATGTATAAAGGGAGCTTCAAATCCAAAAAAAACTTTTCGTAATGGATGTAGAGAAACTTTGTAGAGTTTCTTGAATCACTACAAGCTGAGCATTCATTATTTGCTAAATAATCTACTTTTATAAATTTTTAATCTGGCATTATTGTTGTAAAATAATCTATTCACCCTCCTCTATAATATCCATACATTCTTTTAAAGATCTAAAATTCCTGTTCACCTACCAAGAACCAAATAAAATCATTTAGTAACATATATTTTGAGATTAAAATTAGAAACAACAGAGAAAGAAGAAGAGAGTAAAAGGAGAAGTTAAGGAAGAGAAGAATAAGAAGACCACTTGAAGGTTTTCATGTAAAGGGAGAACAAATGAGGTTTAATGTGTTGCAAATGAGGTCAACCGAGCACAAAATGAGAAGGAAAGGGTGTGATTCAAGATCAAGGAGGCAGGGGAAAGAATAATGGCTAACCACTTGAGTGAGGTGTGGAAAAATGCAAAGTAGGGTGCCTTTAGGTTTGGGTATGTTGAAAAGGTGTAAAAGGACTCATGATTAGATGGTAGGGAGACAAAAGGTTGAATCTTGGTGGGGTAGAAGATTTGCACACATAGGGAGGAGAGAGAGAGAAAGAGAGAGTGTGTGTGTGAGGTGACTAAGATAAAACTAATGAAAATGTGGCAAAGTGCTTTTTAGGTTAGGAATCATGTCAAGCTAAATTAAATTTGAAAAAGGCTGCTAATGTGTGTTTAAAATTCTCAAAAAATCACTAATAATCAAAGTATAATATATTCATAAGGCTAGGTAAATAATTGAAAGAGAATTACATTTAAAAGCATAACAAATATTTCATTTCCAACATAACCAATTGACTAGTTTGGCTTATGATGCAAGAGCATCCCCTTCTCACCCTTCATTAAATCCAACACTAGCCACTCTTCTCCCTAAATTAGAAGAACAAAAAATTCTTATAACTTGGGAAGGACTCCACTGGATTATCTCCATTTTCTCATAACTAAGGAAGCCATCCAAAACTTATAAATTACCTTCCAACCTATCTTTTTTATAGGCTAACTGAGAGCAAAACAAACAACCCCTTAAATGCCCTTTCTAGGTAAACAAGAGCCATGCAAACTCACCCCAAACCACCATATTTTGTAGCCTATATCCTAAGCCATTTACAGCCACCTTTTTTCCCCAAGCTTGCACACTTTACAACCCCTTTCGTGAATCTCCTATAGGTCACATCTCATAGTCCTCCCTACCACCTTACTAGCTTGCAAACATGCCCCTTCAAACCCCTCCCTATAGAAAGAAAAACAAAAACCGTCCTTCAAAATCTAGCCACTATCTGCTTTGTGCAACCAAAAAATATTTTTAACCCTATGGATGATCATTCCTTACCTAGAGGTTTAAGCCTTAATGAGGCACAAAATGAATGAAGAGATTGTGCCATCAAATCTTTGCAATGAGATACTCAACATATGAATCAAATATTGGTAGTGTTGTAAGAAGAATTTGGCCACATTCTAACCCTCCTACAACAACTTATCCCAAATACCAACACCCCAAATCCACACCATAACCGAAAACCCCTTGAAGTAGAAGAACCTCATAAAAGGGAAAATCCTTCCAGTGAAGATGACTCTTCAATAAGTGAATCTTTTCATAAGCTAAGGAAAAGGTGAAAGGAAAAGGAAGGATATTTTGGGGATGTCAAAACTGAGATTCTGGAGTTTGAAGGCCAACATAATCTGGAAGAATTCCTAGAGTAGAAGTTGAGGTGCTCTAGGCTTTTTGAGGCTAAGGGGTATAAGGATGACAAAAGCTTCAAAATGGCCACCTTGAAGCTCAAGGGTCACGCCTCTCTTTGGTGGGAGAACCTCACCAACCAAAGAAGAAGGAAGGGGAAACCAAAGGTTAAGTTATAGAAAAAATGAAGAAGCTTATACGAGAAAGATTTGTGCCACCCTCATACACTCAAGACTTGTTTAACAAATTGTCTCCCCTAAGGTAAGGCCCTATGAGTGTAAAAGAATATATTCGAGAATTCAAAAAAATTAATGCTAAGGCTTGACATTGAAGAAAGTGAAGAGCACTCCATGTCATGGTTTGTGGGAGGTCTTAGGCAAGACCTTGATAGAAAAGTGGAGATGCAAAGGTATTGCACTTTATATGAGCTCTTCCACCTGACTAGTAGAGTCGAAAAACACAAGAAAGAGAAGAGAACCAATTGGTTTAGTATCAATAAACCAAGTGTGCCAACACCATCCAAGCTACCCTCCACCCCTATCAAATTTGACTTGAAAGGGAAAGGAAGATAAGCTGTGGGTGAACTAATAAGGGTATGAAATGTGAGGTGCTTCAAGTACCAAGGAGTAGGGCATTACCAAAATGAATGCCCTAACTGAAGGGTCACGACACTTGTGGAGCTCAATGAATCCATACCCGAGGAGGAAGGAGGAAGTAGATGGGGATAACTCGGCTCATGAAGAAGAAGAAGAGGACTATGGTAGTTTTTGATAATTTTGTGCATTGCGGGAAAATGATCATACCTTTTTACATAATAAACCAAATCATGAACCATAACATGTGCAGTAAACTAGACATATTAATATTTATTTTTTCATATTAAACATGCACATGCTCAAACCACATACATCAATATCTGCCACAAAAGAAAGGTGAAAATCTAGAATTTCATAGCATAACTTTATATGATATCATGTTTTCACATAAATTCTAGCATCTAAAGAGGTTTTAGATTTACTTATTTCCAAGCTAAGAATTCCTCTAATTCACTTTCTTGAAATCTAGAAAAACTAAGGACACACATAAGATTATAGTATATATAAAATCATAACAAAAAGAAAAGGAGAACACAGAGAAGAAGAAGGATTTGACCAAACTTAGTTGAAGGTGATTGTATGAAAGCTTCGAAGGTATTTGGTGGAGGGTTAATGACACACAAAATAGAGGAGGAAGGACAGCTAAGTAGTGTGGTTGAATAAGAGAAAATGAATGGATAAGGCTCATTTGGAGGAAGCTCAAGAATAAAGGAAAAACTAAGAGGGAGGGGGATTAAAGATGTTTATGGATAGAGGCATTAATTAAGGAGTAGAGGCATTTAGGGGGTAAGCACATTATAAGCCAATGAATGATGAAGGGGTAACCACGACTTGACAAGGGGAATGAATGATGAGAAAATAAACCATAATTAAAAGAATATTAATCAGGACATTTCATAATGAATGAAGGAATTGGTAAAATAAACCTAATAATAGGAAGAATATTAATAGGACATTTAGATCTTAACTTGCGTTGAGGGGAAGAATTACATATCAAGGGATAAAGGATTAATTTGGAGAGTTAAGTAGGATCTTAGATTATTTGGGTTAAAAATATTAAATAATTAGGAAAATAATAAAAGTATAAAATTTTAGATTAATAGTAAAAGTTAGAAAAATACAAATTTATGAAAATAATAAAAATATAAGGTTAAGTAAAAAATTAATTTAGACTTTGATAACATAATTTAATTAATTTAACTTAAAAAATAGGATACAATAATTATCAAAGTACAAAAAGATACTAAAAAGGCCTTTTGATGAAAAAAAAAACTAGTTAAAACAAAAATTGTGTTTTTAGTCAACGCTTTTGTTTATGAATTTTTTAAAAATGACTAAGAGACTTAGATTTTTTTTTAAAAATTAAATATGATCAATTTATAATAATTAGGAAAAACTAGATAGCCAAAAACAACTCAAAAAGTCTTACAAAATAAATTATAAGTAAATATATAAATAATAGAATGAAACAATTTTAAAATGTAAATAAGATTTTATTTACATTGGAGGACGTATACATCTATAAATATTATTTTTTATTTTATTTATATTATAAAATATATTTAAAAAAAATTTGCACACATACCTTAATGATAAATAATGATACATAGTCAACGACGGCTATCAAATTAGAACTTCCCAAAATGAACACGATAAGACAATTAATGAAATCCAATGCTACCCAACATTTTTAATCTCCCATTACTTATTGTATTAAGAGTTGATTAATAACGGATTGTGTTGGCTAACTTAATACAATTAGTTGTTTGTGGGGACATATTTGATAACAAAGCCGATGGTAAGATGTAAAATGGCTTCGAAAATGGTATCAAAATTATATCATTCCACATGAAAAAAGGAAGAAAAAAAGAGAGTGAGGATATCATTTTAAACTTTTTAAAAAGATTTATTTCACCTCACTATTAAATTGCCAATATCAAAAGCTTATTGCAAACTTCCGAAATAGCGGTGCTTACCAAACAAGCCCGACGTGTGCGGCGCTATTTGCGGACATATCAGGGGAGCTCACCTGTCACAAGCAAGAGAGGATGTCATCACGGAAAGAGAACCCGATGGGACGCAGGAAAGTCAGCGAAACTCGGACTTCTCCTCTCCCCGTCTCACTCTCAGGCGCTGATCAGAGTTCAGACTACGCTAACCGCCAAAATTGACAGGTAAACAACTATCTTTATAACCATAATACGCCAATTTCAAGTGCAATGAAGTGATGATATGAGCTCCATTTTCGCCCTCCTTTAATTTTCATTGCTTTGCCACAATACTTGATCGCTTGCATAATTGGTTAATTATAGGACCAATAAAAGAAGATTCCTTATGATCCCCAGTCCGGTTAAATGAAAGATTTTAGCATCAGCCGAGGAAATTTTTTCCAAATGAGATGCCTTCTCTTGGAAATGAATCGGGAGAACTTCATCTACCTTTTTATTGGTGCACTAATGTGCTTCGCTCGATTCTGTTTCAATTACATGGATGGTAACATGGAAAAAGTGTCTCAAGCAACATTTTTTTTTTAAAAGAGATAGTTATAAAGCAGTGATATAGGCTGTTGAAATATCCATTTCTAAGATTTATAGTTCAAATTTGGTAAGGGTAAAGCACTGAAACTAATGCGGACCCCAGTTCACGGCGAAGCCGCACAAAGCAGATACTATCATAGCAAACTGCCTTCGGTTTATATGTAGGAGAAATTCGAATGTGAAGGAAGGAAAACTTCTTATTGATATGAGGTAAACGTACAGAGTTCTTGATACGGAGCATCTGCTAAGTGTTGTATATTTATATGAGAGAGATAAGCTAGACTTTAGAAACTAACCCTAGTGAATTAAGGAGTAGCCTGTTGAAGTAGGCTTCCTTGATACTCTCCTATGAACTCGGGCATAGATGTAGGAGTGAAGCTATTGAGCTGGAATGGAGCAACAGAAAAGGATTTGTGAATTTGGGCGTTAACCTGCTGCATGTGATGCATGGGCTGTGAGTTTGGGTTTGGACTTTTCCAACACCCTCCCCCAAGCTGGAGCATGGGGAAGCATGCCAAGCTTGGGAAGTAGATGATCATATTGGTACCTAGGGAGGGGTTTGGTGAATATATCTGCACGCTAATGATGAGTGGGAATGTGAGAAAGATTAATTACACCAGCTAAGACCTGATCTCACACAAAATGGCAGTCCAGTTCTATGTGTTTTGTGTGCTCATGAAAGACAGGGTTCTTAGCAATGTGCATTGCAGCCTGGTTATCACACTTTAGAGGGATAGGTGTGATGTGTGGGATGGAAGCTCATGGAGAAGACAAGTGAGCCAAGCTAGTTTAGAAGTGATTCTTTGAATGGAGAGATACTCGGCCTCAGCTAAAGAGGGTGATACAGTTGTTTGTTTCTTTGATTTACATGAAATAGGAGAGCCACCAATGGTGATGAAGTAACCACTTATAGATCCTCAAGTGAGCAGACAAGCTGCCCAATCTAAATTGCAAAAGCTTTGAAGGGACATATGAGAGGAATTGTTGAGGAGAATACCTTCTTGTTGTTTACCGTTGAGGTACTTGAGGATGTGTAGTGCAGCTTGGAAGTGGGGTAGTTGCGGAGCACTATTGAATTGGCTGACATGCTATACAACAAACGATATCTCCGGGCGTGTGTTGGTGAGGTAATTAAGTTTACCAATTGAGTTGTAGAAGAGAGTAGGGTCTTCCTACGGTGCCTTCATAACAAGTAACAATTTCCGACTTGTGTCTAGAGGGCTAGCAACAATAGAGTCGGCTAAAGAATATTCTTGAAGGAGTTCAGCAATGAACTCGTGTTGACTGGTGATAAGACCCTTAGGATGAGAGATAAATTCCATCCCAAGGAAATAATTGAGAGTCCCCAAATCTTTAATCTTGACTTGATCATGAAGAAAGTGTTTAAGAGTTGAGACTTTATCGGCATTGTCACCTGTGACAAGTAAATCATCTACATAAACAACCACAATGGTAAGGTGACCTTCATTGTTCTTGATGAAAAGGAAGTAGTCATTCTTGGATTGATAATAGCCATGAGAAATGAGAGAAGCAAATATTTTCTCATGCCCCTGTCTAGAGGCTTGTTTCAAGCCATAAAGGGACTTCTTCAACTTACAACACAAACTGGGAAGCGCCTCCAAGCTAGGAGGAAGTTTCATGTAAATGTATTTATGAAGATCCCTATGGAGGAAAACATTGTTAACATCAAGTTGATGTATGTGCTAGTTTTTTTAATATTATTTATTATTATTATTTTTTTTTCTACTGCCACTACTTAGATGCTCTGTATAGTTGTCGTATGGACAATAGGAGAAAAGGTCTGTGTAAAATCTTCCCCGACTTTCTGCGTGAATCCATTCATGACTAGCCTAGCTTTGTATCTGTCAATGCTTCCATTAGCTTTATATTTAATTTTATACACCCAACGACAACCGATTGACCTCTTCCCTTTAGGTAAGTTCACAAACTCCCAGGTTCTGTTAGCATGCAAGTCGTTGACATCATCTTTCATGGCTTTGACCCACAGTGGATCTGAGGTTGTTGAATCATAAGTGATGGATTCATGTACAAGATGGTGAGCAGAGGATTGGAGGCAGTGGTAAGAGGAATTGTTAGCATAACTATTATTAATAGTGTGGGGACAGAGGGTAGTATGGGAAGGTGAAGTGTTGTAAGCACAGTTGTATATGTAATCCTATAGCCGAGTAGGAGCGTGGGTGATTGATTCTGCAAGGCCTCCTCAAGGGTGGAACGGGCATGAGATTATGTGGTAGTTGAGATGGAGGAGATTGGGGGGCCGGGGGAAATCAGGTGAGTTGGTTGGATTAGTGGAAGATCATTAGATTCTAGAAGAGGTAGAGAGATGGGGTCGGGTGTAAGATCAATGAGTGACTGATTTGCGAAGGAAAAATGTGTTCATGAAAGATTGCATTTCTGTTGTCAAAAACTTTATAGGTCTCTATATTGAGTACTTTGTAAGCTTTCCTCCTAAGTGGATACCCCAAAAATACGCAGGGAGTTAATCGGGGTATGAATTTATCTCTATTAATTTTGTTAGTGGCTATATAACAAAACTATCCAAAAGATCTTAAGTGGTCATATGTCGGTGGGATATTGAATAAAACTTCATAGGGACTGCGGTTGGCAAGAGTTTTGGTTGGTATTTTCTTGATAATGTATGTAACCATCACTACACTTTATCCCCAATATTTGGTTGGTAGATTAGATTGAAATATAAATGCTCTGGTCATTTCAAGTAGATGTTTATGTATTCTTTTGATTAGGCCATTTGTTGAGGTGTGTGGGGATAGATTTTTTGGTGGATGATGCTATTCTATGAGTAAAAGAGTTTTCCTGCTATACGAGAGCCTAATTCATAAGCATTGTCGGATCTAATGATCTTGATAATTTTGTTAAATTGAGTTTTGAAAAGGGCAATGAAGGATTTAAGTATGGTGAAGCCATTGACCTTAGTGTCCAAAAGATAGGTCCAAGTGGCTCTAGTAATGTCATCAACGATTGTTAGGAAGTACTTAAACCCATTGTAAGTACTGGTTTTGTAGGGTCCCCACATATCTATGTGGATTAAATCAAATTGTAAACCAGTGTATGAATTGTTGGAAGAGAAGTGAAAGTGATGTTGATGAGCTTTGTAGCAGATATCACAAGGAAAAATAGAAATTTTATTGATAGAATCAGAAATTTTATTGATAGTATCAAAAAATGCAGGTATTTGTTTCACCTTATATATGGGAATTTGTCCTAAATGAAAATGCCAAATTAAAACATCAATGGGCACTTTGTTAGAACTTATACTACTCGCTGAATATTTGGTTGAAACTTCTTGATTTGAAATGTTCAGAGTTGAGCTGGATGGACTAGACAATTTCTCTAGGTGGAGAAGGTAGAGATTTTTAGATTGTTTCCCAAGAAGGAGGGTTTTCCTCGAGGAATGGTCCTGCATGAACACCCGTAGTTAGTAAAGTAGATGGCCAAGTTTGTTTGTTTGGTAAGTTTAGCTATAGAAATTAGATTGTACTTGAAGTCAGGAACATAGAGAACATCTTTTAAAGATAGGTGATCAGTTAGTTTGGTTAAACCAAAGGCATGAACATTCACAGTGTGACCATTTGGAAGAGTGATGAAAATTGGTTTTGATATGGTCTTAAGTGTTAAGAATAGTTCTCTGCTCCCACTCATGTGATTGGTGGAACCCGAATCGAGAACCCACATGTTGTTATCAACCGTAGGAATTTGAAACAAAAACCTTGATGCAACAAAGTTCTGAGAGGCAGTTTGGTTACCTACGAAGGAAGCCATACCAGTTGTGTTCAGGAATTGATTTCCATCTTCGGGTGATTGTGTGGCCATAGCTTTCTCTGATATCTTGCTCTAGTTCAAGTGAGAAACCAGTTGGCCATACTACTCAAGACTTAGTTCTTTGCTAGTTTGGCTATAGTCATGCTTGGATGCATCTACAGAGGTTGCTGGTACAAACCTTTTGTTTTTGGTGAATTTAAAATCTGCAGGATATCCTACCAATTGGTAACACTTTTCTTTGATGTGCCCCGTCTTTTTACAGTAGCTACAAGTCTGCTTCTTTCCTTCCAACTTTGCTGTGTATTGGTGGTCCTTTATTAGAATAAGCCATTGGATGGGGCAGTGCTCAACGAACTTATTTCCCGCTGCCTATCTTCATTTATAACCATTGAGTAAGCTGCTCCTACACTAGGAAGAGGTTTCATTGACAAGATATTATCCCTTAGCACACCGAGTAGCATTCATTCAATCCCATGAGGAATCGAATGAGTTTTGGATCGTTGTGGTGTTTCAAAAGTGTTCTGGTTGCGCCACAGGTGTAACACGAAAGTGAAGCAAGCAAACCCAACTCATCCCATAATTTCTTTATTTTGGTAAAGTAAACTGCGACATTATCTGATCCTTGAGTGATATAGGTCAATTATTTTTGAAGTTGATACAATTGTACCCCGTTTGAAGTGCCAAATCTCTCATTCAATTGATTCCATATCTCATATGTTGAGGTAGTGTATAGCACACTTTCGGCCATCTCCTTACTTAAAGAATTAAGTATCCAGCTTGTGGCCATTGAATTGGATCTGTCCCATTGAGGATGTGTGGGCAAACTAACCTCCGATTCTTTGATTTTTCCATTAATAAGATCAACTTTGTTCTTGGCTCCCAAAGTGATCGTCATGACCCTTTTCCAAGAGTGATACTTGGCGCCATCGAAACTTTTGGAGCCTAAGATAGCTTTGGGGTTATCAGATGAGTGAAGGTATAGTGGATTTGAAGAATCAGAACAATAGATCCCTGATTAAATACACTTATGCCAGAAGGAAGGGTAGAAATAGGGGAGGCAAACAATCAAAAGGCACATGGGGGAAGTGGGGGACTAAGGCAGCCACATGCCTGGCCTGGCAGCCTGGCATTTCTGTTACTGTAGTCGGTTAATGGGAGGGGGGAGTCTGTTAGGTGAATAATATTGGATTCCCTTCCGTTTTATTTTTCTTTTCCTCTTTTGTCTAATTACGGGTAGTTATGGGGGAGCATTATAAATAGATATTGAGAGATGGAGGGTGGCAGGCATTGTTTGGGGAGATATTGGAGGTACCTCGCCCTCACATAGTCTAGAAGAATTGAGTAAATCCACTTACTATTTTGCTCATTCATCTCTGTACTTACCAATATGGTATCAAAGCTCCCTTCAATTCCACAATCACCTATGGCTCCTAGTAAAATTGATGCGTTGGAAGAGAAATTCACTGAGTTGCAGGAGGAACTGGTAGGGGAGAGGCGTGAGTCGCGTAGTGAAAATCTAAAATTAGGGGAGAGGATTGGATCAATTGAGACGTGGATGGTTGAGCTGGCAGGATGCTTGGATCAATACTTCAAGCTAGGAGCATCTAGCTCTTCAGTCAAAGACACAGGTTAAAGAAGAGGAGATGGGGGTTTTGCACATCTCCATACCACCTGCAGTTCTGCCAGTAGCGCGAGTGGCAATGGAAGGGAAGGCATTGGCCTGGTTCCAGTATGTAGGGGACAATAAGAGGTTCGAATCTTGGCAGAGCTTCAAGGACTCTCTTTTGGCTAGATTCAAGTCATGACATGAGGGATCTTTGTGTGAGAAATTTCTGGCAGTGAGGCAGACGGATTTGGTGGAAGTTTACATTGAACAGTTCGAGCTGCTTGCCTCAGCCCTTCAAGGTTGACTACCCCTTGAGGTTTTGGAGTACCTTTCTCAATGGGTTGCAGCCTCAAATCTGAGTGGAGGTGAGGATGATGAGGCCAAGGGCACTGGATGAGCTTATGGAGGTAGCGCGGATGGTGGAGGATAAAAACATAGTAGCCTTAGATCACAGTCGGGGAGAATTGGGGGGAGAAGGGAGTCATGCAAGGACAGGCAACAACTTTGGGCCTTAAACATGGACGGCTTATAGTGGAAACAGGCCCAGTGGGTTCACTACTATTGGGCGTAGCCCAAATGGGGCAAGATATGGGTTCGCTACTACTGGGCGTAGCCCAAACGGGATAGGATATAGGAAGGGTAACAGCGAACCGCTGACAAAAAAACAGTCACCTCGTGACCCCTGAGTGAGGAGGAGCTACAACGAAGGCGCAAAAAGGGCTTGTGCTTCAAGTGCGAAGAAAGATTCGCACCAAGCCATGTGTGCAGGAATCGTTCCCTGCAAGTGTTATTAGTGGAAACTGAAGACAAAGGAGAGTGGGTCGAAGTACCATGTGAGGTGCAAGCTACCATTGAAGAGGAGCCCAGAGAGGTAGAAGGAGCAGTGGAACATTTGCTGAATTCAGTGGTAGGGATCAACACCCCTCACACCATGAACTGCATGGCCAGATTCAGGAGGAGAGAGTGGTGGTCCTTATCGATTGTGGGGCCACAAACAACTTCATATCCAGGGAGATACTAATTTATCACTACCTGTATCCCCTATAACTTCGTATGGGGTGTTGCTGGGCACGAGAAAATCAATCACGGCCAATGGGGTTTGCAGGGGAGTTTAAGTACTGCTTCCAGAGGTTGAGGTGGTGGAAGATTCCTGCCCCTGGACTTGGGTAGTGCTGAGGTCATACTTGGAATGCAGTGGTTAGAGAAGCTGGGAATGATGCAAGTAAACTGGAAGATGTTGGTAATGAAATTCACCCTGGGATCAACCAAAGTGAGTGTGAGAGGGGAGCCCAGCCTCTGTTGTGCTCAGGTTTCCCTAAAGACCCTGTTGCGCACCTTGACCAGGGAAAGGTAGGGGGTTCTCCTGGAATGTTGTAAAGTCAAGATATTAAAGGAAATAGCCAAGCCCATAGGCCTTCCACCCATGAGGGAGTTGGATCACTAGATTACCTTGCAGCCTGGTACTTTCCTAGTCAGTGTTCGGCCATACAGGTATCCTCACAATCAAAAACATGAGATTGAAAGGCTATTAAAGGAAATGCTGGAGGCTGGGATTATACAACCCAACAGGATCCCTTTGTCTACCCTTGTGTTATTGGTGAAAAAAAAGGATGAGGGATGGCGATCTTTTGTAGATTTTAGGGCCCTAAACAAGGCCACCATTCCTGACAAATTCCACATCCCGGTAATTGATGAGTTATTAGATGAACTCAATGAGGCTGTCATATTCTCTAAGTTAAATCACCGCTCAGGGTACCCCCAGATTAGAGTAGAACTGAGGGACGTCCACAAGACACCCTTTCGGACTCATGAGGGTCATTGTGAGTTTCGGGTCATGCCCTTTGAGTTGACCAACGCCCCAGTAACATTCCAGTCCTTGATGAATCAGGTATTCAAACCTTACCTGAGAAAATTCATGCTGGTATTCTTTGATGACATACTGGTGTTCAGTTCCTCTGAGAATGAACACAAGCAATGTTAAATAATTCTTGTATGTGCGGTTTATTTGTTTCGTTTGTTTGTTTAGTTTAGGGCTTGACCGAGTCTATTGGTTGAGCTATTCTTTCGATTAGTAGCTGAATAATAGGAGATCATGTAATCACCTTTATAAATAATGAATGAAAACAATTCGAACGTTGTAGATTTAAGCAACACAAAAATAAACCCACGTTTTTTCTCTCTGTGTATCCAACATTTGGTATCAGAGCTTGTAGTTGGCGATCATGAGTCTATCAGCAGGCACTGGCAGGCAGTCAAGGACTCCTCCACGAGGACGGCTCTCCCCAGAGTCGCCTCTGCGTCGTGGACGTAGTCGTGAAAGACGTAATACTGGTCGCACTGCTGTAATCGAACGCGTCGTCAAGGAAACTTCCGGTACCGTGTTCTACCCAATGTTAACACGGACAAATTACCAGGAGTGGTCTCTGGTAATGCGTGTCAACCTGCAAGCGCAAGGCTTGTGGACAGCTATCGATCCCGGTGTGGCGGAATATCGCGACGACAGGCTTGCACTATCAGCAATTCTCCGTGCCGTGCCTCCAGAAATGCACGCAACGCTGGCCGTGAAGGAGTCAGCCCAAGAGGCGTGGGAGGCGGTGCGGATCATGCGTGTCGGTGTGGAGCGTGTTCGAGAAGCGAATGCTCAGAAGCTTCGACAAGAGTTCGGCGAGATAAAATTCAGGGATGGAGAATCTATAGATGAATTTTCCATGCGAATTATGAATCTCGTAACACACCTAAGGATACTTGGAGAGACTGTAACAGATGTTGCGGTGGTCAAGAAAATGTTGCAGGTTGTGCCGGATCGAATGCAGCAGGTAGCCATTTCCATTGAAACCCTGCTCGATCTGAACACGGTCTCAGTAGAGGAAGTGACGGGCCGTCTCCGTGCCGTCGAGGAAAGGTACAAGCTTGGCTCATCGAGTGAAGGTGGAGGCCAGAAGTTATACTTGACGGAGGAAGAGTGGGAGGCGCGTCGGAAGAAGCGTGATGAAGAAGGCCACCATGGTCGGCGAAGCAAAAATAAAGGAAAGGGACGAGATAATGGGTCAAATGGCCACAGCTCAAACTGTTTGGGCCACAGCAAAGACAGGTCCAAGGACAAGTGCCGAAATTGTGGAAAATATGGACATTGGGCCAGGGATTGTAGGGCCAAGCCAAAGATACAAGAGCAAGCACATGTGGCCCGTGAAGAGGAAGAAACTCTACTGACGATGCAAGCAAATATGGAGTCCACTTCGTCTTCCACTCAGTCGCCCAAACCAGTCAACCATGATGCCTTGCAAGCTGTAGTGAGCCCACCACTACGAATCGGGCAGACACGGTCTTGCGGACCATCGACGCGTGCAGTGCAGGAAGAGGAAGTCTGCTTGCAACTGGGACAAAAGGAGGAGTCCAACACCAAAAAATGGATCCTCGATACCGGAGCAACTAACCACATGACGGGTTCTCCGGGTGTTTTCGCGGATCTGGATAAGACGGTACATGGAACGGTGCGATTCGGCGACAACTCTATCGCGCGAATCGAGGGCTGTGGCACGGTGTTATTCGCCTGCAAGAGTGGCGAACATCGGCCCTTGTCTGGCGTTTACTTCATCCCAAGGCTGAGCACCAACATCATCAGCTTGGGACAATTAGAAGAAGCCGGGTATCAAGTGTTAATCGAGGGAGGAGTAATGCAGATCCGTGAGCCTGATGGGCGCTTACTGGCAAGAGTTAGGCGCGCACTAAACCGGTTGTATGTCCTCCACATAAGTATTGCACAGTCGGTGTGCTTAGTGGCAAAGGGTGCAGAGAATGCTTGGAGATGGCATGCTAGGTTCGGTCACATAACCTTCTCGGCGTTGAGAAAGATGGCGCGGGAGGAGATGGTGCGAGGGCTGCCAGAGATCGATCAAGTGGATCAGCTCTGTGATGGGTGCCTCGCAGGGAAGCAACGGAGGTCACCTTTTCCGGAGCACAGTGAGTACCGGGCTAATCATATCCTGGAGCTGGTGCATGGCGACATCTGTGGACCAATCTCACCCACGACACCGAGCGGTAAAAAATATTTCTTGCTTCTTGTTGACGATCATAGCCGTTTCATGTGGGTAGAGTTATTGTCCTCTAAAGACCAAGCTGCGAGGGCCATTAAGAGGTTCCAAACAACAGTGGAGGCTGAGTCCGGGCAGAAGCTGGGGACGTTAAGAACAGATCGGGGAGGAGAATTCACCTCGGCGGAATTCAGCGAGTATTGTGTTGATCATGGCGTGCGACGACAGCTGACCGCACCATATTCTCCACAGCAGAATGGCGTGGTGGAGCGTCGAAATGCCATAGTGGTAGGGGCCGCCCGTAGCATGCTCAAAGTGAAAGGCCTACCTGGGTGGTTTTGGGGTGAGGCAGTAACTACAGCAATATATGTGCTAAACCGTTCTGTTACTAAAAGCGTTGAGGGAATGACGCCCTATGAGGCTTGGTATCGGAAGAAGCCGGCAGTTCATCATCTAAGAACTTTCGGATGTATAGTTCACGTCAAGATAACAAAGCCGCACCTTCAGAAGCTGGAGAACAGAAGTCGCCCGATGATCTTCGTCGGATATGAGCCAGGGTCAAAGGCGTATCGGGCCTACGATCCTATTATGAAACGAGTCCATGTGACACGGGACGTTATTTTCGATGAGTCGGGGCAATGGCAATGGAGCAATGAAGAAAAACCTGCTGAAGACTCCAATGGGCTGTTGTCGATGGATTATACGACTGTGAATTGGCGCAGGAATACGGAGACAGCAAACCCAGCAGCAACACCATCAGTGTCAACTGGGTCAGCAGCTCCTAATCCAATTACAACCGATGAACATACACCATCCCCGGTTACAGCATCAGGGGTTGAATTTGTGTCACCACCAGATGTGCAAGAGGATGAGATGGATGCTGATTTTGATGGGGAGCCGTTACGATACCGCACATTGGACAACATCCTTGGCTTAGCACCAACAGCAGGCTGTGCGGTGTGTGAGTTGGAGCGGGATGAGGTGCATGTAATGACTGCAGAAGAACCTGCATCACTGATCGAAGCAGATGGTCACCCATGTTGGAGAAAAGCAATGATGGAAGAGCTGCGGTCGATTGAAGAAAATCACACTTGGACACTCACTGATCTCCCTCAAGGTCGACAAGCAATCGGCCTCAAGTGGGTGTTTAAGGTGAAAAGGGATGAACATGGAGCGATGACAAAGCACAAGGCGAGGCTCGTCGCAAAGGGATATGCACAACGCCACGGGGTTGACTATGATGAAGTCTTCGCACCGGTGGCACGAATGGAGACAATACGTCTTCTACTTGCATTGGCTGCGCATGAAGGGTGGGAAGTCCACCATATGGACGTCAAGTCGGCGTTCTTGAACGACAACCTTCAGGAGGAGGTCTATGTGGAACAGCCGCCGGGGTTTTTCATCACCGGCAGTGAGCACAAGGTACTCAAGCTCCACAAAGCATTGTATGGATTACATCAAGCTCCACGTGCATGGAATCAAAAACTGGATAAAAGCATGGCATCTCTCGGCTTCAAAAGGAGCCCATTAGATCATGCTATCTACAGTAGAGGAAATCAAAATAAGCGATTGGTAGTAGGCGTGTATGTTGATGACTTGGTGATCACCGGCACCTGCAGCGATGACATCAAGAGATTCAAGAAGGAAATGGCTGATATGTTCAGTATGAGTGACTTGGGTCTGCTGAGTTATTACCTCGGTATTGAGGTGAAACAAAATACAGATGGTATCTCACTTAGTCAAAGAACATATGCAGCCAAGATTCTGGAAAAGAGTGGAATGGCAGGGTGCAATCCCTGTCGAGTGCCAATGGAGCCACGACTGAGACTCAGCAAGGAGAGCACTACTTCACTGGTTGACGCAACCTCGTACAGAAGCATTGTAGGATGTCTCAGGTATTTGGTACATACTCGTCCTGATCTTGTATTTTCAGTTGGCTATGTGAGCCGGTTCATGGAAAAGCCACATGAGGAGCATTTTGTAGCTGTGAAACACATTTTAAGATACATAGCTGGGACAAAGAGCTGGGGTTTGTTTTACGCAAGAAAGAAGGGTGTGAAACCTTTTTTGATAGGTTTCAGTGATAGTGATCTCGCTGGAGATGTGGATACTAGGAAGAGCACATCGGGGATGATTTTCTTCCTTGGGAACGGCCCAATTAGTTGGCAGTCTACAAAGCAGAAAGTGGTGGCATTATCAAGCTGTGAAGCAGAGTACATTGCTGCTGCAACTGCTGCTTGTCAGGCTGTATGGTTAGCTCGGTTACTGGCTTAGATTCTAGACTCAAAAGTAGAGAAGACGACTCTGCATGTAGACAACAAGTCCACCATTTCGCTGGTAAAGAATCCAGTCCATCACAACCGGAGCAAACATATAGATATCAGATTTCATCTTATCCGGGAGTATGTAGAGAATGGCCAAATTGAGGTAAAGTTCATAAGGACCAATGAGCAATTAGGGGATATCCTTACGAAGCCTCTTTGCAAAATTAAGTTTGAAGAACTTTGTAACAAAATTGGTCTTCTGGAAATAAAGTAGTGTAGCACAACAAGACTTAGGAGGAGAAATGTTAAATAATTCTTGTATGTGCGGTTTATTTGTTTCGTTTGTTTGTTTTGTTTAGGGCTTGACCGAGTCTGTTGGTTGAGCTATTCTTTCGATTAGTAGCTGAATAATAGGAGATCATGTAATCACCTTTATAAATAATTAATGAAAACAATTCGAACGTTGTAGATTTAAGCAACACAAAAATAAACCCACGTTTTTTCTCTCTGTGTATCCAACAAGCAACACTTGCAGTGAGTGTTTGAAATCTTAAGGCGGCATCAGTTATTTGTGAATGGGAAGAAGCGTTTATGGGGGAGGGCTGAGTTGGAATATTTAGGACACATAATCTCAAGAGAAGGGGTGGCAGCTAATGTAGGTAAGATTAAAGTGATGAAGGAATGACCGGTTCCCAAGAGCATTAAGGAGTTGTGGGATTTTTTGGGGCTGACAGGGTACTACAGGAAGTTTGTGCGAGGGTATGGATAGATTGCAGCCCCTTTGACAGACCAATATAAGAAGAACAATTTTGGGTGGAACTTGAAGGCTCAACAAGCCTTTGAGTCACTGAAGGAAGCCATGATGTCGGTGCCTGTCTTGGCTCCCCTAGACTTCTCTAAGAAGTTTGTCATCGAGGCTGATGCTTGGGGGATAGGGTTAGGGGCTGTGTTGTTGCAAGAGCAATGACCCATTGCTTACGATAGTCAAGTATTGGGACCAAGGGCATGCCTCAAGTCAGTGTATGAGCAAGAACTAATGGCTATAGTCCTCTCAGTCCAGTAATGGAGGCACTACCTCTTGGGGAGGAGGTTCCTAATTAGAACATATCAAAGGAGTTTGAAGTATTTATTATAGCAGAGGCAACTGCCTAAGGAACACCAAAAGTGGGTGGCCAAACTTTAGAGTTACCAATTTGATATTGAATACCGTTTCGGGATCACAAACAAGGTTGCAGATGCTCTGTCAGGGGTGAAGGGCGACAGTGCATTGCTGGCAGTGGCTGTGACCTGGATAAGAAAGTGGGATGGATTGGCGGAGGAAATTGATTAGGATCCTTACTTTGGGCAGCTGAAGAAGGAGATACTTAAATCCCCAGGAGAAAAGGGTGTATTTAGTGTTCGTCAAGAACACCTGTACTTTAAGGGCAGGCTGGTTTTTCCCTACGGATCCAGGTATATTCCTCTGATCTTCGCAGAATTTTGATAGAACTACAATTTGAAAAATAGAATTTGGAACAAGCAGTGAGTTAGAAGAAGGTAGAGAGACGGATTAGCATTGATATTGTGAGAACCAAACCAGGAATTCGAGGACCTGGCTTCTCCGTTTACAATCCAATCCCTCCGTACCTCCCTTCTCTCTTTGTCCCTCACCCCTTTTTATACAACTCTTACTAGCTGACTTAGCACTAATAGCAGAATCGATAATAACAGAATTGATATGCTACATGACCTACCAACAACCTTTAAGTAAAAGACACCCTGCTGAGCATCACACCAGCCCTTCCCTGCACCCCCTGAGATTTTACACCTCACCCTTTGCCCCTTCTTGTATACCTTACTGATGGCCTATCAAATTTCATGGGGGAAAGGTAGGAGGGCATTCAGGGGTATTAAAAACATATCAGTGGATAGCAAGAGAGGTTTATTGGCCAGGAATGAGGAGGCATATTCAGCAGTATGTAGCTGAATGTCAGGTGTGCCAGCAGAATAAGACCTCAACACTCTCCCCTGCTGGGCTATTACAGCCTCTTCTTATACCCGAGAGGATTTGGGAGGACATAGCCATGGATTTCATTGAAGGGCTACCTAAATCTGGAGGATACAATTGGTTATTGGTAGTAGTAGACCAACTGAGCAAGTATGGTCATTTCATCCCAATCAGGCACCCCTTCTCAGCACCCACCATTGCCACCATCTTTGTAAAACAAGTAGTTTGCCTACATGGAATGCCTAGATCGATTATCTCTGATAGAGATAAGGTTTTCATTAGCCATTTTTGGGCAGAATTGTTTAGGCTGCAGGGCACAATCTTGAAGAAGAGCTCAGCCTACCATCCTCAAACAGATGGGCAATCAGAGGTGGTGAATCGTACTCTGGAGTCATACCTCAGATGTTTTGCAGGGAAGAAGCCAAGACAGTGGGTCAGATGGATACCATGGGCAGAGTATTGGTATAATACATCATACCATACTGCTACTCACACCACTCCATTTACAGCTGTCTACAACCGAGAACCACCAGCCATGCTCAGGTACGAATGGGGGGTGGCTTCAGTGGCAGCTGTGGATGAGGAACTAAAGGCTAGGGATCTGATTTTAGAAGAGCTCAAGAACCACTTGGAAAAATCACAGCAAAGGATGAAGGCCACGGCAGATAAAAGAAGAAGGGACATTGAGTTGGTGGTGGGAGACTGGGTATATGTGAAGCTCAGGCCTTACAGGCAGAGGTCCCTGGCCAGGAGGGGAAATGAGAAATTAGCCCCAAGATACTTTGAGCCTTACCGGGTGAAAGATCGAGTGGGTAAGGTCGCTTACTGCCTGGACCTGCCCCCTTCCAGCACCATCCACCCTGTTTTTCATATCTCCATGCTGAAGCAAGCTCTTGGGGCTGGCCATCAAGTCCAGCCTATTCCAGAAATTCTCAGAGGAACTGGAGTGGAAAGTCCAGCCAGAGGCAGTTCAAGGGCTAAGGCACAACTCCAAGGGACAGTTGGGAGTTCTGATTCAGTGGCAGGGGTTACCTTCCTTCGAATCCTCTTGGGAAGAATTTGATACCCTCAACAAACAGTTCCCCGAATTCCACCTTGAGGACAAGGTGAAACTTTGGGAAGGGAGTACTAATAGACCCCTGATTAAGTACATTTATGCTAGTAGGAAGGGTAGAAATAAGGGAGGCAAATAATTGGAAGGCACATGGGGGGAAGTGGGGGACTGAGGCAGCCACACACCTGGCCTGGCAGCCTGGCATTTCTGTTACTGGATTCGGTTAAGGGAAGGAGGGAGTCTGTTAGGC
Source organism: Tamarix chinensis (assembly GCA_030549775.1). Taxonomy (NCBI): domain Eukaryota; kingdom Viridiplantae; phylum Streptophyta; class Magnoliopsida; order Caryophyllales; family Tamaricaceae; genus Tamarix; species Tamarix chinensis. The sequence goes on from CM060172.1 coordinate 66,098,725, forward strand.
GAATAATATTGGATTCCCTCCCATTTTATTTTTCTTTTCCTCTTTTTTCTAATTATGGGTAGTTATGGGGGATTATTATAAATAGATATTGAGAGACGGAGGGTGGCAGCATACAATTAAATATCGGTCCCGATACGCAATATCGGCCGATATTTATCGGATTTTGGGTCAGCCGATACGCGAAATTGGCGCTACGCGACGGATTTAGAATTTCACATATTTATCGGCGATATATCAGTTATCAACCGATATTTGCCGATATTTACCGATATTTGCCGATATTTACTGGTATTTGCTAATATTTATTGTGAAAAAAAATAAAAAATCACGCCGCGACAACCGCGGCATATAAAATATCGTTCGCGACGCTTCGATACCGCGACATCGCGACCGCAACCGCAATCGCGACCGCGACCGCGATTTTATTGCTTGGGTGGCAGGCATTGTTTTGGGGAGATATTGGAGGTACCAGGTCCTCACATAGTCTGGCAGAATCGAGTAAAACCACTTACTATTTCGCTCATTCAGCTCTGTATGTACCACAAAATCAGTACCTTTGGATACTTGCATGCTAGTGTTTGACATTAAAATGAAAGGAATGAGAGGAGGTGGCTGAAAGTGAATTTCAGATACTGAATAGGGAAGGTAATGCTCTGATACCACGTAGGAGAAATTTGAATGTGAAGGAAAACTTCTTATTGATAGGAGGGAAACGTACAGAGTACTTGATACAGAGCATCTGCTAAGTGTTGTATATTTATAGGATAGAGATAAGCTAGAGCTTAGAAACTAACCCTAGTGAATTAAGGAGTAGCCCGTCGAAGTAGTCTTCCTTTATATTCTCTTATTAACTCGGGCATAGATGTAGGAGTGAAGCTATTGAGCTGGAATGGAACAACAGAAAAGGATTTGTGAGTTTGGGTGTCGACCTGCTGCATGTGATGCATGGGCTGTGAGTTTGGGTTTGGACTTCTCCAACATTATAGTTCAATTTTGAGTGGCATGAAATGATGGGAGGGAAGTACCTTTGACCTGAGAATTGGTGGTTAGGGTTATAACTTAGTATAAATATGGAAAAACTGTAGTTGGCTTTACTATTATTTTTTATTATATAATTGAATTCAATTGTATAGTGAAACTAATTCTTGCTGGTCTGATTAATTTACTGTACAAAAGAAGTCCCAAAATTCATTGTACAAAGATACTAAGATAGGGTTGGCTCACTCTAGTGGATGAGTAGAGTTTCTCAGCACCAGTTTTTGCTATCAAGCTCATCCACAAGTCGCAATGACTGAATCTTGGTGCTGTAATTATCTGTTCTTCATCATGTACTAATATGCTTATTGAGGCAGTGGATGACATTTTTCCGTATTAATTGCCATATAGTCCTGTTTACTGGATCCAGTTGTTCAACACCAGCTGCGTGGCCAGCAGGTTCTTGCATTGATATCTGATTTCATTCGTGTTTTATTTCGCTTCTGAAGAAGTGCATGTCGGAGGGGCGAAGGAAACACAATCATTTGTGTATCTAAATTTGGTTATGGGGATTCAGTGACTATTATATCGTGTGCCCAAACCCTTGTCTCTTATTGTCTGTTCAAGGAACGCTGATTTAGCTCTGTAGTTGCATATAGGACTATCTTGTTTGATTGAGGTTGCTGTTTCAACCCTTTACTGCTGAAATAAATTAATTAAGACCATAAATCACATGTGTGTCAGACTTGGGGCTTTGCCGTTTTGGGGTATTGTGGTTCATGCTTGTAAGCTCTTTAAAATTTATTGGTCGTTTAGTGCAATGTTTGTGCAAGTTTTAGTTCTGGTTTACTTACTTTTCTGTTATATGTTGAAAACTAATGCTCATCCCCGTGTCCTATTGGTTATGATTGCTCCGTTGGCTTTTGCTGCCACTATAACGTGACTTCAAAATTTCAAATATGCCGTACTCTTGAGCTAATTGATGTTTTTACTCTCTTGCTTGCATTTTGTATTCTCTATGCATATTATGCTGCCAAGATATGGCCCCTCAATTGGGAGGAGAGCAATTCGATTGCATTAGAAATTATGCAGCTTGTTTCGATCCATAAAGTCAATTGGATCTTTGGGGTATTTCATCCATGCCATTCTTAACCTTGGCGTCTTCGCTGATACATTGCTCAATTCATATTTCCTGACAGAATATCGCCTTTCCCCTAGCCAGATGGAGGAAAAAGTGGAAGCAAATGGAGATACTAGTATACATCCCGCAAAAAGGGCCCGTCTCCAATGGAGCCAATGGCAGCTGATCGATTCCCTTCTCCCAACCGGTGGTTTTGCGCACTCTTTAGGCCTTGAAGCTGCAATCCAAACTCAACTCGTCAACAGCCACCAAAGCCTTCACAATTTCATCATCCATGTTCTTGAAAACACCGGGAGCCTACTCCTGCCCTTTGTACGTAGCACAACTCTTTCCCCCACCCTTGAAGTCTGGCACAAGAATGACATGGTCTTGGATGCGATGCTAAACAATGAAATGGCCAGAAAAGCATCAACTGCTCAAGGATCAGCACTGCTAAGGATTGGTGCTGCAATATTTACGGAATTTCCATTTCTGAAAGCAATGAGGGATGCATCTCTTGGTTCTCCTGTTTCTTTTCACCATGCACCTGTATTTGGTGTCATCTATGGACTCCTTGGCTTTGATCCTGAGACAGCTCAGAGGGCTTATCTGTACATGACACTAAGGGATATAATTTCGGCTGCAACTAGGCTAAATGTCGTTGGGCCTATGGGTGCAGCTGTGTTGCAGCACCGGATTGCTGCTTCCGTTGCTGAGGAGATTCTGAGTAGATGGAAGGACCGTGATGTGGAGGATGCGTGCCAGACGTCACCTTTGCTTGATACAGTTCAAGGTTGCCATAGTTACTTGTTTTCTAGAATGTTTTGCTCTTGAAGTGTGGGCAGCCGGCCATAGGGGAACGGTTTACGAACGTTTCCCACGCATTAATTTGCTAATGCTTGCTGCAGAGGACATGGACAAGTTGCTTATTCTTGTCTGTCTGTATCCTGTAGAAATGGATGCACTAATGTCAGATTGTGTGCAATGCATTATGCATAGTGGCTGGCTGGCTGCTCTGATTTCGGTCAAGGATATCACATGAAGGTTCGACGCGGGGTAACTTCTAGGTCGGTTTTTTTGTCTGATTTTGTGTGATGATTGATTGGTCTTGATACGATCTAATTGTATTTAAAATTATGTCATTATTAATTTTTAAATTTAAACGGGTTATTATCGGTGTGATGAAAATAATAATATTGTTATTAATAACAATAACACTAAAATGAATAATGATGATGATGATAACTATTTTTTTAAGTAATTTATTATAAAAAAAATGTGCGTGATTACATCCTACTGCATGATATCACTGAGTGAAGTGCCTTCTCAAAGACAAAAACTCACTACCATACAAATCAATCCCTTCCTAACCTACTAACAATAAATTAACTCCCCCTGCTATCAATCAGATTAGTGTGTATCTAGATAATTATGTTCGTATTATTAATTAATTGCTTTTTACAATTGTTACTGCCCTTACTTATCATCACAAATTATTAGATATAACCTTAAATGAATTAATTAATATAAAAATGTCAATATATATTATTTTATATTAGATTTAGATCATATATTAATTTCCAAAATAGTACCTAAGATATCTTTTTACACTACCATTTTTAACAAAGTTGAATTAGACAGAGCTATGCAATCATATGTTGAACTAATTATTCATTAATATTAATTACTATTATTTTTATCATTATTTTTAAGATTATTACCAATATCATTTTATTGCTGTCATTATCATTAATTTTTTTTATTAAAATTATATTTATTATTACTACTATTATTATTAACTTTTTTTTTTGGATCTTATCTGATTTGACTAGATATAATATATACAAAAGCTAATCAATAGACATATTGTAAAACCTAAAATAGAAGAAGATAAACTCAAATAATAAAGATTAAAATAAATTATATATGAATAAATATAAATATGAGTAGATCTAAATGGTGACTAAAATTTTTAGTTCTCTTGAACTTATGGACCTATTAATATCAATTTATACCCATGTGTATGGGCTTTTCTTTTAATATTTTACAATGGCATGTCTAGTTGCATACGGTTTAAACCCCCTTTTCTATTATCTTAATTTTACTAATCCGATCTTATAAAAAAAATTATAATTTATTATTTTTACTTTATGATTATTAATATCATAATTAATATTTTCTCTATTAATACTACTACTATATCATTACCATTTTAATTATAATCATAATTATTAAAAATCTTAAGTTACCTTTACTATTGTCAAAATTTTACTAATTTGCTATGATTTAATAAGATTAAAAAATAGAAGGAAGAGTATAGATCTTTATTGAGATATAAAATGCATTAATGTTGCAACCACATTTGTTCGGTAATTATATTACCTCCATATTATTTGTGATGTGATATATTACCTTTTATAAAAAAAAGTAAAATTATCCTTACTTTTCATCACTTATTATAAAATAAATTTAAATAAATAAAGTAATATTAAAATGCGTATCCAAATATATATATATATTTGGTATCAGAGCCTAGCGGGATTAGCTCTTGAGAGGGGTAAGTGTATCTGGTTAAATTTCTATATTTTGTACGAGGGGCTGTCTCCTTTATCTTGGTTTTAGGTAAGTCCTGTGTGTGTGTGGCAAGGCAGAAAGACATTTAGGAGTGGAAAACAGTGGACGGTCGTACAAAACATAGATAAGGGACATGCATTTATTTCGATCTTCTAGTTCTTCTGGTTCTAGACATGACATAGGACCTAGAGATTCAAACCGACAAACGGAAGAATATGAATTTGAAAACTTTGAAGGATCCATAGATACGTGGAGACTTCCCAAACTTCAAAAGGAAATGGTATATAGTACTTCAAACTGGTCATTGTTACCAACAAACTATGTCATCAAAACAGAAGAAAGAGACCTTCAAATCTGCAAACCTCTAGAGACCATTCAACTTCTTAGTCAAAGGTCCCTAGCAAAACATATTAGGAAGGGCTTTCGTTATATCCACTTAGGATTAGTCCAAGTAGGATTCAAATCCCTGACAAGGGAAGGCCTAAACACATCTATCTTAGCAGTTCTTAGAGACGCTAGGATGTTAGATTTTACGGATTCTTTGATAGGAACTGTAGAGTCTAGTTTGTGTTCTGGACCAATATTTTTTAATTGCTTTCCAAATTTCGCACCTTCATTAACTGATCCAAATATCCTGCATGCTTTAACTTTACAAGTCAAAACGCATGGATATCATATGTTGCCTGGATCTGTTCCTATAGTTGTAATCTATAGGATTCATTACAAGGTAGCAAAAAACGTCCTTCGGGACTCAAGCAATTAGAAAAATTGAAAACGGTGAAACTCTTGTCTTGCAAACAGATTTAACAAGATCAAACACTGTCATTCCCAAAACAATAAAATGGAATGAAATAGAACTCCCTGAGGAATGGACCTTAGATAAGGCACAACCAGCCCAGGAAGAAATCAAAGAACCTGAGATTCCAAAAACAAACACGAATCTCAACAAAATAACCCAGTTCGATGACGGAACTGTCAAACTTAGTTTTAGGAGAAACCCGAGCCTTAGAGTGAGGGATGATACCTCGACCTCTTCCACAATTAGTTTAGGAAACGTTTCGAACCTTCCTAGAAACATCAATTTGGAAGATAAAATTCAAAAAAATAGGGATTCTGTAGATCAAACACCTAGAACTTCAATTTCAGGTGCAAACTATCAAACTAGAATTCCTAAGGCAAACTACCAAAAACAGAAAGAAAAAGAATCGGAACAAACTAGTGATGACGACATAGAATCACCTCCGCATTCTCCCGGCCTTTCTGACATAACTGAAAATCAATTAAACGTCCTCGAAAAAGAATTTGTCATAGATAAAGAATTCTTCAGAAAAGACTTTTATTCCGAAAAGAACACAGCAAAAAGAAACTGGTTCTTCAAAAAACACGGAAAAGATAGTCAACATTTCCAGGAAGAATTTTACAAATTTATCGCTGATAACAAATGCAAAATATTATTTTTTGATTGGTTAGTTTTACACATGGCAAACCACAAAATTGATTTAAAAGAAATAAAAAATTCACCTTTTAAATCTGCAAAACCCATAACTAACCGGCCTAAAACCAAAACCTGGAAAACAGAGAAAGGAACTGTAGAAACAGAACATCCGCCTCTGCAAAACATTCAAATATCTGCAGGAGAAAACACTGTAGAACTCAAACCACTTAGGATACCAAAAGATGATGAATTAGAAAACACTAAAAACATTGTGTTGCAAAATAATTTTGCTAATATTCATCTAAACACTATTGGTACCCAACTGACGAAACTGGATAAACAAATTCAAAAGACAATTTTACCGGCAATCCAAACAGTTTCAGAAAATAAAATATCTGAACCAAAAAAGATGCCTGTATTTAAGCCTTATGAATTATCAAAATCCAGCCGTAATGAAGTTCAAACTCAAAAGGATGAATTCATAACCGCAATTAAACAAAAATTAAACTTAATTGCCACCTCGAGTTCGTCTAGTCAAAACCAAAATCAGGTTCCAGACACACCTGACCAAACAGTCCAAATAAATACGGTAAACCAAACGGAACAGACAGAGAGTGATGAGGCCCAAGAACCCAAAACTCCTGTAGTAGCCCGTTTAGATATACCATCGTCATCTAGGCAAATAGTTCCTAGACAAACTGCTCCAGACCTTAGTCTCGAAGTAAGGCCCAACAAACTAGTCCAGCCTAGTTATAAGGCCAATGCCTTATACGAGTGGAACATAGATGGACTGTCCGAATATCAAACCTTAGGCCTTCTACAGCAAATGACTATGGCAGCAAACGCGTATAAAGCCCAAATGAACACAACCGATAAAACCATAGCAGAACTCCTCATAGCAGGGTTCTCAGGACAGTTAAAAGGTTGGTGGGATTTTCATTTGACTTCAAACGAACAAATAGATATTTTAGATGTCATTAAGGTAGATGAAAACGACGAAATCATCTTAGATAATGGGGAACCCATATCTGATGCGGTAGCATCCCTTATACTGGCCATATCCTTACACTTTGTAGGAGACCCATCTCACCTTAAGGATAAAAATGGAGAATTATTATCCAACCTTAGGTGTAAAAGACTTAACGACTTCCAGTGGTACAAAAATACTTTCCTGACTAGAGTCATGCTTAGGGAAGATTCAAACCAGCCATTCTGGAAAGAAAAGTTTTTAGATGGATTACCACCTGTGTTAGCGCAAAAGTAAGGAACAAAATCAAAGAAACTCAACAATCAAATTCCTTACAACAAATTCACCTATGGAGAATTAATAAGCTTGACACAAAAGGAAGCCTTAAAAATTTGTCAAGACTTAAAATTCCAAAGTCAACTCAAACGAGAGATGAGTCAAACCAAACAGGAACTAGGATCTTTCTGTAAACAATTCGACATTGCAGGAATAACAAACAAACAATGTTCGGGGAATTGTAGACCTAGTCACCACAAAAGAACAAAACAAAAGTATATACCTGCTCCGCAGAATCAAAAACAAATACCCTATTACCAAAAATCAAAACCTAAAAATAGCAAAACTACAGTTTCATCTTCAAAAGACCCGAATTGGGGAAAAAGATACAGAAACTATAGGTGCTACAAATGTGGTAAAATGGGACACACACAACAATTCTGCAAAATAAACAAACAAATTCGTGAATTAGACTTAGATGATGAAACTAGGGAAAAAATTCAAAACCTCCTAGTATCTTCTGAGGATGATAACGAAAACCCAGAGTTAGATGAACTCCAAACAGAGTCATCTTCCTCTTCTAGCAGTTCTTCTGACCCGGAAGAAGAACCTATAGAAAACCAAATGAATGTTTTGACCAAACAACAAAAAATGGTTTTAGACATAGTTCATTTAATCCCAGACCCATTAAAACAAGCAGAATACTTGGAAAAATTAATGGAGTCAATCGAGAAAGATGAACCGCCCAAACCATTAATTCAAAACATTCCTTCAAAACCGGCAAATGCATATGACTTAACCAAGATTCTTAACAAACAGAAGAAATCAAAAGATTTAAATCTGACTACTATTGAACTTCAAAAAGAAATTAAAGAAGTCAAAAAAGAATTAAAAGAGTTAAAATCAAAACAAGAATCTGACATACAAACAATCCAAATGATATTATCCAAACAAATCTCCAACTCTTCATCTGAAACTAGCAAAGATGAACGAAACACTGTTGAAGATTCAAACGAATTAATTCCAGGAGAATTTCTTAATGTTTTAAAAGAAATAACCTCCCGCAAATATATCATCAGTATAACCCTTAGGTTAAAAGATGGTTTCCAAATAAACACAGTCGCACTATTTGATACCGGTGCTGACTTAAACTGTATAAAAGAGGGAATAATTCCAAAAAAGTACCTCTCAAAATCAAACGAAAAATTATCTGCAGCCAACAGCTCCAGATTAAAAATCAAATATAAATGTGAAGCGGATTTAATTTGTAATAACTTACAAATCAAAACGACCTTTTTGATAACTCCTGATATCAGTCAATCTATTATCTTAGGTACTCCCTTCATTAATTTGATAACCTCTTACAAAGTAGGTTTGTCCGAAATTTCATTCAAAACAAAAGGAAAAAAGAATAATTTATCCTTTTTAGAAATCCCTAAGACGAGAAACCTAAATTTGTTAAAGGCAAACTTAATTTACGAAGATCAAATTAATCTTCTGATTAAAGGCAAACAGAATGATTTGCATTTCCTAAAACAAAATGTCAATTTACACCGAGTCCAACAACAGTTGCAAACAAAATCGGTAAAGGACAAAATTGACCAACTAAGGAATCAAATCGAAAAAGAGATCTGCTCTGATCTCCCAAACGCATTCTGGTCTAGGAAACAGCACATGATCGACCTTCCGTATGAAGACAAATTTGACGAAAGGAACATACCGACAAAAGCTAGACCCATACAAATGAATTCGGAACTAATAGAATTTTGCAAACAGGAAATAAAAGACTCAGAAACAAAGGGTTTAATCTCAAAATCTAGGTCACCTTGGTCCTGTGCAGCATTCTATGTAAACAAAAAATCCGAAATAGAGCGCGGAACACCTAGGTTAGTAATAAATTACAAACCTCTTAATGACGCTCTCAAATGGATTAGATATCCGATTCCAAACAAAAAAGATTTGCTCCAAAGATTGTTTTCGGCGCTTATCTTTTCAAAATTCGATTTAAAATCTGGTTTTTGGCAAATACAAATTAACCCCAAAGACAGATACAAAACCGCATTCACGGTCCCCTTTGGACAATTTGAATGGAACGTGATGCCCTTTGGATTAAAAAATGCTCCGTCAGAATTTCAAAGAATAATGAACGACATTTTTAATCCTTATTCAAATTTTTGTCTAGTATATATTGACGATGTCTTAGTATACTCAAACAGTCTGGATCAGCATTTTCGACATCTTAGGATTTTCCTTAGTGTCGCTAGGCGTAATGGACTTGTAGTATCTAAGCCCAAAATAGATTTGGCCCAAACTAGGATCAGATTCTTAGGTCATTACATCGAATCGGGTAGAATAAGGCCCATCGAGAGATCCATAGAATTTGCATCTAAGTTTCCAGACCAAATCCTAGACAAAAACCCAATTGCAAAGGTTCTTAGGAAGCCTGAACTACGTTTTAGACTTCTGCCCCAATCTTAACCAGATTGCAAAACCATTACACGACAGGCTTAAGAAAAACCCAAAACCTTGGTCTCAAGCCCACACCAATGTCGTCAAACACATTAAGGCCCAAGTCCAGTCCATTCCGTGTCTGACCTTGGCCAACCCAAACTTATTCAAAATTGTCGAGACAGACGCCTCTGAAATTGGTTACGGAGGTATCCTCAAACAGTGTCAGGCCCAGACCCTTGAACAGTATATGGCCCATGTCAAAGCCAAAACCCAAAACGAAACAGTGATCCAATTTACATCCGGACACTGGACCCAAACACAACAAAATTATTCGACGGTCAAAAAGGAAATATTCGCGATCGTCCAATCCATTACAAAATTCCAGTCCGACTTATTAAACCAAAAGTTCCTGTTACGAGTTGACTGCAAATCAGCCAAACAGATACTAAAGAAGGACGTACAGAACGTCGCAAGCAAACAAATCTTTGCCAGATGGCAAGCCCTACTTTCGGTGTTCGACTTCGACATCGAGTATATAAAAGGTGAAGACAATTCATTGCCGGACTTCCTCACGCGTGAATTTCTTCAAGGACGCTCTCGAACGAATCATGCCTCCTCGACGAAAAGGAAAGGAGAAGGTTCAAGAGATACTGGCTGCAAAGCCAATCAAATCCTGGTATGAAGCTACCATGGAGGACGAAGCAGCAGCAGCCGCTTCTTCAAACAAAGAAGCCTCGGCTTCTACAACACCAAATCCAGACGTGCTCAAATGGGTGGAAACACTTTCCCACTCACCTCAAATGGTTAAAGCACTCCAAAATCTTTCAGAACAAGTTCAGAGTTCGCAACCTGAACGCAAAGGTATGAGTTCTGCAAACCTTGTTTACAAAACAGAAGGAGGTCTTTTGATCCCTATGACCCCTTCAAAATCGATTTCAAAAATTTCCTCTGACAAATCGATTTCAAACTTTCCGGCCTTGAGATCTAGAATTTCAAGACTTGAAAACGTTTTAGAAATAAAACCAGCTTTCGAGAAAAAAGCTGAGTATTTCACAAAACCAAACTTTCAAATAATTTCAAACCTCGAAGACGGATTCCACCATCAGGATCCCTTCGTTGCCCTTCGAAAAATGTTTTCTGGTTGGGATTTCAAACCATGGGACGTGACTGCACCCCATGCGTATTACAAGTCAATTTTAGAATACACCGGTTCAGCTTCATTCCGAACATTCAAACTACCCCAAACCAAAAATGAAGCTGCCTACTCAACCTGTCAACTACACAGGGTTATCCTTCCCGCGGATTGGGGACAAAGCCTCGAATTACCTCGAAGGCTCCCGGATTCGTACAAATTCAGCCCAAACGCCAAACTGAATTTCAATTACTGGGATTACCAACAGGCTTGGTGGAACACTTTCTTCACGGAAAATTCCAGAAAGTCTCATTCCTGGTTGTTGTTTTTCAAAAATTTCAGCCAAACCCATTACCCTGTCTGGTTTATCCGTTGGTGGAAAGACTTTGGCGCCACCCCAGACATCCTACCGGAACAGGTTTCGAAATCTCTAGACATGTTCAAAACCCTTTACAAACCCACAAAAGACGATAGGGTGTTGCCCCTATCTTTTCCTTTTGTTCCAAACTGTTTTGCCCATGGGTGTTCGCCTGGACAACGGAGATCCATGAAATAGAAGGAGTTCCAACTTTGGTCCGCCGATTCAAAATCAAATGGTGGTCAAAGTATCAAACATTCGAAAAAGTCTCAGAACAGGCCGTCCGCAAACTCATCAATACCCAGCCGGCCTCTTCCACGACAAACAAAATTCTAGCTAGATCAGAAGACTCGAAGTTCCTGGCTCAAAAATCTGTTACGGCCGCCAAACTTGCAGCCGCCAAAACCGAAGGTGAATACTTAGCCATCCTGGGCGAAGTATTCTCTCAGAGCAAAAAGGGAGATTCTGCATCCTCATCCATCTCTCCAGAGATCGACTATAGCGATGAGAATGAAGATGACTGTTACGGGATACTACCTCCTATCCAGTAGACAGTACAAATACAAGTATCTGCAAAGGAGGACTACGCATCCACATGCGTCAAAGGGATCGTGGCAGACAAAGAATATTCCTGCCAACCAAAAGCTAGTGTCAGAGTCAAAAGTGCCGTCCTCAAAAGAAGAAGGAATCTACTTTCTGCTACTTTCGGCAATTGACATTTTTACCAAGGTAAAAACACGAGTAAAAGCAACCGCAAAAGCAAAAGAGAAGACGACAAAAGAATCTGCGGCAAAAGTTATTCACGCGGATTACTATTGTATTTTCTGTCGGCTACTTTTAATGTTTGTACTTTTTACCTTTTACTATTCAAACTTTAGGGTACACTTCTACTGTAGGCAGTACACTTTTTACTGTTTACCTTTCACTGGGTACTTTCGGTGGATTCCCGAATCCACTTTTCAAACTTTGTTGTAGTCTGACCCCCCTCTTCTATATAAGGGGCCTTAGGACTTCATTGTTAGGGGTCGGCATTTGGAGAGGCAAATCCACCCTTAGCAAATATCCTCTGTACTCAAACTTTATCAAATAAAAATTCTCAAACTTCTTTCCTATCCATTTCCATTCTTTAAACTATATTTCTTTGTTTTCCTATCTATCTATCTATCCTCCCTTGTTTTCTTGTTCATATTTTTCAGGTTGCCCGTCTGTATCCCGAGATCCTTGGCGACTATATATATATATAGTCATATAATATTTATATAAAATATTAATTTAACAAACAATTGTGTAGAACCAGAAGTTATGTTTATCAACCTAGCAAGGATATATATGTATAGTTCTATATATGATTGTGTGTGTATATGCATAATCCTAAGCATAATTGTGTATATGTGTATAGACTTTGCTAAATGTGATTATTAAGAATTTTGTATATTATTTAAATTTATACTTTTTCCTATAAAATTAATTTTATGTATTATACGCATGCATGCATACATACATACATACATACATACATACATACATACATATATATATATATATATAATTTTTTAATAACCTTATGAGCATACTAACAATATAATTATAAATATTAGTAAATATAATTCAATTTATTTAAAAAAATACAAATTAGGTCCATTTTGACTAATATTTTTCAATAAGTTTATGTATATTTTTTATACAAATCACGTCGATTTTTAAATTTAATTTTCATGTGATAAAATTTTTTTATTTCTCTAAATAATTTTATCCATATCAAAACTCTCAATCTATAAAATCATCAATATTACATAAAATTTTCATAAAATTTAACTTTGAAGCAAACTGGTAAAACTAAAAGAAATTTTGAGACAAAGTATATTTAAAGGCATAAATATTTCAAATTTATTCCCATTAAGGCATAAATAAAAATTATTACATTTTAAAACTTCCTAACCTTAATCTTCAAGTGTTTAGCATCTTAATTCTCCCTTAGCCTCTCAATCTTGCCTTCATCTTTAACACCCCGTCTCACTGGTCGTGGGTAGTTAGCAGAAGCACTTTTAAGATTAATGGTTGACCCATTTCCCCCTAAGTACTAGGGCTTTTGATAAACCGATATGGCTCGCAAGCCAACTCGGCTTGGCTTGGCCTTTTTGTTTAGCATAATGAATCAAACCTGAAGCTTATTTTTAGGCTCATTTATTAAATGAGTCGAGCTTGAGCCAAGGAAGGTTCGACTCATTTGTTCACAAGTAGCTAAAATTTGGGTCAAGCTTGGTTAGGCTCATTATAAGCTTAATTCATTTGTTTATAAGCTAGTCTTGTATAGAATTTACTTAATAAATGAGATAAATAGTTAAATAAGCCTTTAAACAATCTGAATAATTAAATGAGTTAATTTGGTCTATTTAACTTTCAAATGAGTCAAATAGTTAAATAAGCTAAGTCACAAATTGAATCATGATAAACAATTTGATTTGGTCCATTATTTTTTTTTTAAAAATTTAATGAGCTGATCTTGAGCCTAAAAAAAAATTAAATGAGCTGAGCTTGAGTCGGGGCTATTTGGCTCAATTCGGCTTGTCAACAACCTTAATAGCTACCAAACCTCTTTCTTTTCATTTCTCTTCCTTGTTTTGGCTATTACTTTCCTAACTTTCCTTTATCCTAACTCCTAAACACTTAATTAAGTGCATATAGTTAAGGTTTAGAAAAGTTAAGGGAGGTTTGACTTATTTATTTGTGAGCTGACTTAAATTCACCTCAAGCTTGGTTTAACTCATTTATAAGCTTAGCTCAAAAGTTTATAGGTTGAAATTGTATAGAATTTACTTAATAAATGACCAAAATAATTAAATGAGCCTTTAAGCAAGCCAAATAATTAAATGATTTCATTTGGTTTGTTTAACTATCAAATGAGGTGAGTTACAAATTAAATTATGATAAACGAGTTGATTTAGTTAGTTATTATTATTTTTTTTATAAAAAGTTTGATGATCTTATTCAAGTTAGATCGAGAACCTTATCAAGTCGAGCTTGATTTAGGCTCGTTTGGCTTGTTTTTGACTTGAGTTGATCTCAAGCCTGAAAAAGAAAAAATAAATGAGTTGAGGTCTCGAGGTCTAGCTAAGGGGTATTTGGCTCGATTTGGTTCATCAACAACCCTAAAAGCTACCAAGTCCCTCTCTTTTCCTTTATCCTCCTTGTTTTACCTCTTGCCTTCCTAGATTTCCTTTAGTCTAACTCCTAAACACTTAATTAAGTGTAGAGAGTTAAGTTTGAGAAAAATATGGAGCCTTAACACTGCTTCCCTTAGTGAAAGAAGTTGTTAAGTTAGGAGCAATTTTTCTACAATAATGGTGCTTTTAAGTAAGAATATATATCTCTAGTTTAGGGATTTTGATGTTATATGTTATTTTAATTTAATTACTATGTTAGAATGATTATATTGTAAAATTATGATTATATTACTAAATCTTACATTAATATAATTATCTTATGATTTCATGTGTAGCATGTGCTTTTATAATTATATGTGAAATTACCATGCTATGACATGTTCTCTAATTCCAAGCATGATGTTGCAATTTGCTATTTTTATTAATCATGTTGTTAAGTGTCATGTGATCAATTATTTTTGGTGAATAATAAGTTGAGGCTTGATCTTTAGGCCTTTGGCCTTTTGTGGGTTCATCCTTTTATTTTTATGGGCCTATGGGCTAATTTAATTTATTTCAATTACATATTTGGGTGTTTGATAAATTATGGAAGATTATGAGAGAATTTAGTTAAGTATGGTGAAAGTTGGAAATTAATAGTTTTGATATTAGTTTATGTTATTAGGGAATTTGGGTCAAATTTGCGAGTCTTGTGGAAAATAATTATGCCATTGTATTCATTGATTTTTTTTCTATGAAATTTGATAGATAATATGATAGGGTTTGGTGGGCATATATCAAGTTATAATTAATAATAAAATTCGTGGTGTTTATGAGAAATAAGGGTAATATGGTCATTTTGGGTTAATTTTAAGAAATTGAGGTTGTGCAAGCTTTATTTGGGTTAAAATGCGATAAGTGTGATATGTGATTAATGTGGATTAATATGGTTAAAATAATTATTAATATTATGTAAAAATGGCTTAAGATAGGCTTGGAAACCCTATGGGTATGATTGATATTTTATACGTAAAATGTTGGAATTACATCCTAATATTTAGATGTGGTGTTTAAAATGATATATTAGAGTGTGGTGTTAAATTTGGTGAGTCTTATGGATAGAAATACATGTTTATTGTGAATTAGGGTTTTTGTGAGAGCATTATGGTATTTTCCTTTATGTAATGTCTTTTGTTGTGCTTGTTGTTTGTTCTTATGCCTTATCATTCCTTTATGTGTTTCTAACATTTTTAATTTTATTAACCATGGTACATTTCTTATTATCTTAATTAATCACAAATGTTAGGATGAATTCAAAGTGCTAAGCATAACAAGTACTAGGGGAGTGTATTATTAATGAAAGTGAACTAAATAAATGAAGGGTGTTACTACCACATTTAGTATAAGTATAGTATCATCTACCATTCTTATATTGAGTACTAAAGATAAAGTGTTACTTTTCTTAAATTAGCATTCGCAACATAAGAACAAAATATAATTTTATAACAAATTAACATTGTCCCAACAAATACAAAAGGTTCAAGAAAATGAGCTATAATATGAAAAAAAATGACAAATAGCAAGGGACATAAAAGTCCAAGGAATATCCGAATCTAAATATGACGTGGAAAACACTAAATAGTCCTAACTCTTAACCTCCATCAGAATTTATTAATCTAAACACTCAAAGTATTTATACTAGGTAAACAATGCTCGGTGAACAGGTAAGGAACCATGAAAATGAACATGTCGGTACTATAGTACTAAGTGAACCATTGTACGACACTAATATATAAGGCCATATAAGGCACATGGGTAGTAACATGACATATATACATCAAGGAAATAATGAAATAATGAGATGGACAAAACCAACATAATCAAATCAATTCCAAATAACAAAGGTAAAGTGAGGCAACTACTTAATTAACAAATCCAAATCAATTTCAAATACCAAGGTAAGGTGCTAAGCTAACTACCAAACCACATAACAAACCAGGTAGTGCATAACAAGAACTACCCAATCAATAACCCATGACAATCCATTTACATTCTTATACAATACTTACTTTCATTTTTAATTACTCAACGGGGATATAATAATAATCTGGTGATATAAATTTACACCGGTCATACCAGTGCATAAGGCATCGTGGTACTCTCCCAAATATCCAACTTAGAGGTATAATGACACTCTCATCATACTAGCGCACAAGGTGATACAATACCCACCAAACCTAAGACACCTAATCCTTAAGTATTAATACCTCCTATAGGAACCATTAGTCACCTATAAAGTAGATTAGGATATTGTTGAGGCACAACGACACAACAACCAACGAAAACAAACTGAGGGCTCATATCATATCTATAGGGTAGATAACCCTAGAGAGAAACCATTTCCAAAATCAAGGTCTTCCACTTTACGTATTAATATTTTACAAGGTGATCGCAGATATCAAATGTTGCACAATAATTATCATTTTCATACTTGACCATTTTTTATTTATTTTAAATTATCCAAGTCAACTCAAAGGTCAAAGGTCTTGGTAAAGGTCAAAGTCAAAACTAAGGTCAAATTATAAATATTTTAAGGTCATCTTATGTTCAATTATTCACATTAAGTACATTAGGTCAAAAATGACTATAATGCCATCAAAACCCTAAATTTTCCATTATTATCCAATTTTA
This sequence comes from Tamarix chinensis, assembly GCA_030549775.1. NCBI lineage: Eukaryota > Viridiplantae > Streptophyta > Magnoliopsida > Caryophyllales > Tamaricaceae > Tamarix > Tamarix chinensis. Next base: position 66,115,847 of record CM060172.1, read on the forward strand.
TTTTAAACATTATTGTTATGAGAATTTTTTATGAAAATGATAAAAGACAAACATTTACAATATTCTACTATGTAGGAAATTTTTTAAATTTAGTAATTGACTATATTTTTCATCTTGTATGCATTTTGCAACTTCCATGTACAAGCCCTAATCATGTGTTTCTGACATGTCATAGATTCCATGTAATATATACATACATGTTTATATCATGATTCCACATTTAAAGTAACAATCATAACAAATTAACCCTAATAAATCTTGCATACAAACATGCTATATTTTCCCCTAGTTATAACATGCAATGATAATCATGAAATACTCAACATGGTATTGACGTATAATTTAACAAGGGCATATACCTTGGGCATCCACCTCTAATTGATTGATAAGACAGATTGCTCCAAACATTGGATATCTCTAGGCACTCCTAGTATTAGATCGCTAACCCATACCATTACCTTGTTGTGGTGGATGATAGCTTGGAGCATTGCCCTTACTCTCTCTACTTTATGACTTGTTTGTTAGCTAAGGGGTCCTATATGTTGGCTATTGTCGGTAAGTGAATGACCCTGAGGGTTGCACCTGCATCATCTAAACTCAATCTTGAAGTGCTTAGAAACACTCAAAATTCCTACAATCATGCTTGCCAAAATTATAGCACTTAACTAGCTAACCCTCACAAGTTCTTTCGGGGTGGTCTCGTCGGCAACACTTGTAGTGGTAGTGCCTAATCTATCATTGACCTTCTATACCACAGTAGACACCCTGACTACCTTGACCTCTTGTTTGAGGTTGAATCCTATAATCACTATTTTGATCTCTTGGCTTCCTCTTGCTCTCCAAGGTCTCACTAACCCTAATTTGAACACCATTTGCAACCTTAGTCACCTTTTCAAACATTTCATAGAGGGTGGGGAAATAAGAATTCAAGAGAAACTCCTAGATGTGAGAATTTAAGCCTATATCAAACTGCTGCACCTTCATCTCCTCATTAGCTTCTACATTGGGTGTGAAATGAATAAAATCAGTGAAATCCAAATAATAATACTCAACTATGGAGGAACCTTGGCTAAGTGCCATGAATCTATCATATAGTCCTATCCTAACACTAACCAAACAAAAATGATCCCTCATCCTTGGTAGCACGTGCTTCCAAGTCTCAATGGGTGCACCTAACACTTGCTAACTACGCCACCACTCATTAGCATGACCCTTCAGGAATATGCAGCTACTTTTACCCTCTTCTTGGGTGGGCACTCTGAAGCTTCAAATATTTTATCAAATTCTAGAATCTAATGTTCTAGAGTCAATGGGTCCTTAGTACCCATGAATGTCAATGATGAATGCAATCGTGTCCTTTGTAATCGGTTCTCTTGTAGATCTAGTGCAAGAATGTGGATAGGTTTCTAGTGGTTGTTGTAAGTCCCTCTCGACTATGGTAATAAGAAGCTCCCCCATATGTGCAAGTCTCACGTGTTGGCTCATGATGCTCTATGATAGAGGTAAGGAAGTGTTCAACACACACTTCAAGATAACCGCGTAGCAAATACAATATAATAAGTCTACCTAGAGAAGTGCTAAACAACTACTCACATCAAGGCCAACATGTAACCACATCTAATTCTAAGGCAAACCAAACCTAATACACACTTCCTCATAAAACTAATATAGGTTTTAAAACATTTAGGAATAGATATTTTCAAAAATAGAAGAGAAGATTTACAACTAAAAGCTCTGATACCAACTTGTTATACCTTTAATTTTATTAATTAACAATTTTATTTTGTGGAAGCGTTAATTACAAAAATAATGGGTGTTACTGCCATACTTAGCATAAGAATGGTGGAACTTGGTATAAGTCTAGCATCCTCCGCCATTTTTATACTAAGTACTAAGTCTAAAATGTTACTTTACTTAAATTAACATTTATAATGCAAGAATAAAGTAACGATTTCATTATAGATTAACATTTTCCCAACAAATACAAAAGAATTAGGTGAAGAAGTTACAATATGATAAAAGGAGAAATAGCCAAGGATATAGGAGTCCAAGGAATATCCATATCAAAAATTGACAGAGCAAATACTGAATGGTCCTAACTTTTAACCTCTACTAAAATCTATCAAGCCGAACCATTAAAGTATTCTTGCAAGGGAAACACTGTCAATTAAATAAGCAAGGGACCATAAAATAAAATTGGTTAGTACTACGGTACTAAGTGAACGATTACATGACACTATCATGCAATGCCACATGAGGCCCATAGGTAGTATCATGGCATAGATACATGAAGAAAATCATGTGATAATGAGATGCCAAAACTGAAAAAATTAATTCCAAATACCAAAGGCATGGCACTGAGGCAAGTATTGAATAAACATATCCTAATTAATTCCAAATACTAAGATAGGGTACTAAGGTAACTACCAAACCCATATACCAAACCAGGTAGTGCACAACAACAGCTACTAAATCAATAACTCAGAACAATCCATTTACATTATTAAAAAATAGTTACTTCTATTTTTAATTACTTAAGGGGGATATAATAATAACTTAGAGACATAAAAGTACATCGATCATACTAGCAGATGAGGTATTACGATACCTTCTCAACCATCCAACTCATAGGTATAACAATACTTTGATTATACTGGTGTACAAGGTAACACAATACCATCGAAACCTAGGACACCTAATCCTTAAATATTAATACCCTCTGTAGGGCCTATAGGTCACCTATAAAGTAGATTATGGCCTTGTTGGGACACAATGGCACACCAGCAAGCCAAAACAAACCGAGGGCTCCTACCTCATATTTAAGATAGCTAACCTTATAGAGAAAGTATTCCCAAACTTTATATATTCCACTTTACGTTTTAATATTTTATAAGGAGATAACAAATATCATATATTGCATAATAATTCACATTTCCATACTTGACTATTTTTCTTTTATTTCCAATTGTCCATGTCAACCCTAAGGTCAATGTTCTAGGTAAATGCCAAAGTCAACACTAAGGTCAACCTATTAATATTCTAAGGTCATCCTATTTCCAATTATTCACATTAGGTGCATTAGGTCAAAAATGACGATAATGCCCTCAAAACCCTAATTTCACCATTATTATCCAATTTTGCACTAAATAATATTGTTATGAGAATTTTCCATGAAAAGGTTAAAAGATAATAATTTAGAATATTCTAGTATGGAGGATATTTTTAAGATTTAATGATTGACTATAATTTCAATCTTGCATGCATTTTGCAACATACGTGTACAAGTCCTAATCATGTGTTTCTAACATGTCATATATTCCATAAAACACATATATATAGCTGTATAGAAAAATTCCACATTTATAATAACAATCATAACAGATTAACCCTAATTAGACTTACATACAAACATGCTATATTTTTACCCCAGTTACAACTTGCAAAGATAATCATGGAACATTTAACATGGTATTGACATATAATTTGACTAGGTCATATACCCTAACAAAGCCCTAGGTAGATAAATATTTATATATATATATATATATATATATATCACATATATCTCATATTAAATAATAAAGCCAAACACATGATGATTATTTAATATCATACATTCACGTTAACACCTTTTATAACACTTTCATACCTATTGTAAAATTATGGCATAAAATGCATACATATATCCCTTCAAAAACCTATGCATAAATCATGCTCTAATGAATATAAAAACCTTTGTGTGTCAACACATGATTTCACATTTAATATAAGGGTATGGTTACCTTTTATCTAAGTAAAAGAAATAAGCAATATTTGCCCAACTAATCTCCAGTCAACCTCTTTGAACTCCTTATAGCAAAACAACCACACACATTAGTAATTTAATTCAAAACCATCAACTTCTTTACAAAAATCCATCATACTAAATTGTGTGAGGTTACCACTTCACTAAGACAGAAGGCTAGAACTCATACTAGTTTGGAAGGATAATGGTAGAAGTCTCACTGAGGATGGATGGTAAGGTTTTATGCATGGGCAAGTACGATTTTGTATGAGGTGAAGATTAAAGGCCATTGTCATGTATGCAGAGCATGGTGGAGGAGTAAGAGTACACATGGGCGTATGAGGATAAAATAAGGAGAGAAATGCATAGGTTGTGCACAAGACATACCGGTAAGGATAAAATGTGTATATAGGCTATGCACGAAGCCATACATGTATTATGCGAGAGAAGCACAGCTGGGGCATGCAAGGGGTGCATAGTCGTGCGCCTCAATGACAATAAAAATAGGGCATAACAAAGGAAATAAAATAAATGGTTTGAGGTGGTGATGGTTGGGCGACGATGAGGGAGATTGATGGGGCTCATGGTTTTTAGGCGAAAATGGTGGTGCTTGGTGGCTGTTGATGGTGAGATGATGTAGTGATGGTTGATGATGGTGGGTGGTGCTTATTCAAATGAGAACAAAAAATAGGGAGAATGGGAGAAGAAGAAGAGGGAAAAATGGTTGGTTTGGCTGAATCAAAACATTAAAACAAGAGGAGGGGAGGTTCAAATGGACAACGGTGTGAATGGATCAAGTCGAGCAAGACATGGTGAGGGGAACACAAGCAGAGTTGATGTGAAAGGAAAGATGGTGTGAAGAAGAAACTTATGTTGGGGGAGGAGGAGGTGGGGTATTCAGACAAAAAATATGATCAAAAAATATGATCATAATAGGATAGGATGCCGGTTAGATAAGCTAAATTGGGAATAAACATTTGGTTTGCTGAATTAGGCTTCATCAGTAAAACAGATACAATTCAAGATTCCAACTACAATTTAAACTAATAACTCAAATTCTATCCAAATTTTAACCAAGTTCAATTTTTATATATAATACACCATAATAATATACAAAATAATAATATATTTAATAAAAAACATCATAAAATAATCATTATAACTAATTACACATAATTACCTGTTTATAATTTGGGCTTCTACAAATGGGGTATTATAATAAGACACTAAAAAAAAGGACCACATGAGTCATGACTAGGTTGTATCAAATATACTTTACTTTCTTGGCTCTATTGAAATAGTTGTTACCCTATATATTCTTTATATTGTATGTTATACAACTTATAAGGGGTATGCATACTTAAGGACTATATGTTTACTTTTATATTTTTCAAGAGTATTATATCGTGGAAGGACATATATGTATTAATATGTTCCAAAAAATGATAATAGTGACCATAAACGTGTTCCTCCATATATTAATAATGGCTTCCAGTCTCATCATGCAACTTATGCCCCGAGAGGAGTTTTATTTCTTGATATCGTTTCACTGGTGATGAATAATGGGGTCTCTGATCTCAAAAGGATTAAGTAAATAAAATATTGTGATCATCCAATGTTGAACCCTAATATGGGTTTCTCTTTAGTTATCTCCTAACATAAGCATATATGCATGTATAATATTTATCTTGTCATATGACTTTTATGTGTTATGCATGCCTTAATTTTGTTGATTTATATTATTATCTTACTCAATATGTAGTATACAAACCATCCTTTTTATATTTTTTCTCATTTTCATGAGCAAATATCGTTCTATTTTATAAGTATTTGTTGATTCAATGTTCTTAATTTGATTATATGCAATGAGCATTTATTTGGGTTGGTATTAACATATGGTTATCAAAATCTCTCTCTCTCTCCCTCCCTCCCTCTCTCTCTAAACTTTTAGTCCTCTGCTTTATATTCTATTTATTCTCTTCTCTATTTTATAATTTTGCATTGTTATGGGATCAAGTGCTTCCTACATATGATCTCTAGGTATGAGTTACTTTTATACTTACACTTAACATAAATTGGGTATAGGGAGAACCTTTCTATATTAAATGAAGTATAACACCTTGTGTTTTTATTTTTGGTTTTTTTCAAAAACCTATTTTAAAGAAAAAATCTAGTACATGAAAATAGAGGTGTTAAAAAAATGATCAAAAAGTTTTTAAAATATTACACCTTATGGGAACATAGTCTAAACATTAATGCCTTTATGGAAAATTAATATATATATATATATATATATAAGCCTAAAATATTTATGCCTTTAAATACACTTTTACTGAAATTTTGATCTTGCGTAGAATAAAAATTTAAATAGATTGATAGTATGTTTTATATTTGATGAACAAAGTGCAGTATATAAATGTATAATATATAATATATAGTTTCTTTGATGCATATTTAATGTATAGTTTCTTTGAATTACATGTAGCATGTAGTATATGAAATATTTGGGAAAGTGTCTCGTCCTCCAATGTTTACTTTTGAATCATAGTTTTTGGAAATTTATACAATTTTGTAAAGTTTATTTTCTAAATAAGTTTTCCTTTTAAATGGTAATATACAATGACCAAGAACCAACAATATAGATGACAATGGATATAGTCTAGGTTGGATTCACTCATACCCAACTATAGGCATGCTTATGCTTTTGAACTAGACTTGATCTAGATCTACAGGGTTTCAAAATTTTAGACCCATATCAAACCCATTGGATCTTGAGGATAAAGGAGTCATAAACGGGTTATAAATGGGTCTAACTATTTATTTTTTTAAAACTAAATAATTTAGTTAAATATTGATATATTAATGTTTTTATGAAAGTTAATGTGTATGTGTGTGTGTTCAAATAACTCATCCAAAGGATATTTTGATCCCTTAAGGCTTTGAAAATAAAATTAGTAAAAAAAAACTTTTAGATTTCTTATATATATAGAGTAAATAGATAAAAGTAAGATTGAAAAAATAAACTATAAGCTTAAAGAATATTACACGATAAAAAATAATGGAACAATATATAACAATAATATAATTTGTCAGTATATGTGTGTGTGCACAACTAAATAGCTTTGCAAGTCAAGTTAGCGTATGAAATTGTTGTAGCTAGATCTATCGTAGACTCAACAGTTATAAAAAGGTAACCTAATGCTCACTATAAATGGATTAGATCCAGTATATCTAGGTTAGGTCCATGCCACATTGTCATCCTTAGTTAATAATTGTAATTATACCTAATCTTTGGGTGGACTTGTGCCGAGTCATGAGAGGGCCTAGTTTGGATCAAATTGTTTGTTAATGGGCATCAATTAGGCTTGAGTTAAAACTTGGCCCACAACCCTTGAAAACTTCTATTTATAATTTTATTCATTTTTTAGTTGATTATTTTTCATATCTTTTGCAAGTAAAAAAATAAATAAATTAGAATGACTGCATATACTAATTTCAATACTACCTTTGTTAATGTTTATAAAACAAAATCTTATGTCTTTCCTTACTAGATTTTCATTTGTAAATGTTATATTGATATGGAACTAATTTTTATAGGATTTATAATATTTATCAAGGCATTATTTTCATTTAACGTCATTTTTTTCATATAACTTTTTTTACTTAAGTTTGAGTTTGAAGTTATTTTATTTTTTCAACACTTATTCTATTCCAAGGGAAAAAATGAAAGGAAAAAAATGAAGGCTTTTGGTTTATACTACTATCTATTACAACTATATAATTATTAACATTATTTAAAACATAATTAGTTTTAAAAACATATTATTTAAAAAATAATTATTGAAACATAAGTCATCACTTGAAAAATAATTAGTGCTAAAAGAGAGTTATTTTATTTGGTGTACTAATAATAAAATAAAAATAATCGAATTAACAAAAGGTCAAAGGTATCCATAATTTTTTTAGAGTTGATTTATATTTAGTTGGGCTTAAAATAAAAGAGACTTCCTTAATACCCTAGGCCTTAGAGTATGGGCAGGCTTAGGGTCGTGAGTGAATCAAACTGGGCTAGTCCCCACGTTTTTACAGATCTAGTTGTAGCTCACCCAAATAATATATTTAACAGACATGTATGTAGGACAATCATATAGTAAATATGTAATATATATTATAATTTTACATGATACTTAATGCCTTACAGGTAAATGTATACTACTATTATATCTGTAAATAATTGATATATCACACTTTACTAAATACTATTAATGAGATTGAGGATTGAAGAGAAGAATAAGGTAAAATTAAGTTAGTTATACTACTACTACTACTAATAATAATTAACTATGTTATGGTAGAAAAGAGATATAAGATAAAATAAAATGTATCATATGCCCTTGTATTTAGAGAAAATCATATCATATACCTTATTTAACCCTTATTTTGTTATGTTCATATATTTTATATTTAGGAAAAATTACACCATATACTCCTTCCTCCACTTTTCCATTAAAAATTCTAATGTTAGAGTTAATTTAAGTGAAATGTTAATCCAAAGTGACAAAATTGCTCTTTTTATAAGTGTTAATTATTTAATTTATTTTTCCTCCTGTTAGACCCATAAAAATTATCCAAATACCCCTATGTTAGATTTTTGCCTTTTCCCCTTAAATGTTCTTAGATAAAGTAAAAAAAATACAGCTAGCCTTTAAGCCACATATCCTTCTAAACATAAAAATTCCCCCCCAACAACTATTTTAGTGCATTTGGTGTTTTTGTTGCACCAAATTTCCCTATGGTTAGAAAACTTTACTAATAACTATGTTCCTTCCCCCCATCAACAACTATTTCTAATTACCAAATATTGCTACCCCTATAAATTCTTATTCTAATCCTCATCCTCACATCACTTCTTACCCACAATTCATTCTCTTGTCCCAAAACAACAACCCAACCTCATTGATCAACCTACTTACATATCATCTCAACCAAAACAATTCTTACAAATAATATCAATCAAAAGGCTAATGTAACATTCTTTTTTTCCTAACCCTAATTACATAATAATTAAAATCATATTCCATCTCTAAGATTTTTAATGTTGTTCTCCACACCATCCATATTAAATTCAAGCATTCTTTATTTTATTTTATTCATTTGCAAAAGGTCTCATTTTCGGCAATTTTTATGATTTCATCGTTTTTGCATATTTTTAACTCGACCAAATTCGTAACTTCTTATAAAATTATTTCTAAGTTTAACAACTCTTTTTGTTATATTTTATTTCACTTATCCTCTCCGAATTGCTAAATCACAAACAAATTTATTTATGCTATTAGACAATTTTATCGATTTTATTCGTTAGGGCTACAAACTAATTCAGAGATCATATATATATATATATATATTATAAAATTATTGCATTTATGCCTTTTAGACCGTTTGTTGTTCATTTCATGTATATACGAGAAAAAATGTTTCTATAGATTATTTGAGTTTTTCCATTTTGTTTATTTTCCATCTATTAAGTTTCAAACGAACTCCAATACTCAATTTATATATATATATATATATAATATATAATATATCATCACATTCCCATAGATTTTCATAATTTTTAGGATTCATTTTCTATTTTTCTTAATAAATCCTAAGTTTTTGTTAGCCTTTTTACCTATTTAATTAGACTAAAATTTGTGAAATTTCTAATCTAACCTTCCATACCTAATATGGGCCTTCCTTATCTTGGGTGACCATATTTTTTTTAGTTTGGTTACTTGAACTAAATCCTAACAGTAACATAAATTATACCCAAAATCAAATTATTTTTACACTCCCACAAACCCCTCTCACTTCCATCACTATTCTCATTCAAATGTTTAAGTGTCTAAACCACATCCATACCAATCCCAATAAGATTTGACATCTCTCTCAACCCCTCAAAACATGATTTGTGTAACCTAACCATTTAAACCCCTAAAACCCTTACATTCTTTGATTTTGTCCTCTAGTAATTCGTTGATTGAGTTGGTTGCTTCCAGCCTCTCTAGCAGCTTCATTCCTTATCCTTTCTCCCTAGTCTTACTCATCTTGAATCCTTTCATTACACACTCCATTTCAAAACTCTTTCCCTATTTTTTTCATGTCTTCTTCCCTCATTTTTTTTCTTCTAGACTTTTGGATCCTGACTAACCATAAACTATTACGACTAATTTTCAGCCAATTTTATGCCTTTTTTTGGGCTTATTCCTCTTTGATTAATTTTGTGCTTTCGACTGGGTCTTTTTAATTTCATTTTATATTTATATTTAGGCACCAAATTCTTGAAATTGTGCCCCTTCCCTTTTCTTTTTCCTCTCTTTCCTTCTTTATTGAGTTCAGCACTTGTGGTTGTTGTTATTGATGTGTGTGTTGCAATAATGTTTTTGTACCCTTATTCCTTTAATTTATTATTGTTTTCATTTCCATTAATCCTCCAACACCTTGATCTATCCTTCCTTGGTGGTTTCCTAGCGCCCATATCCAAAATTAGTTATTTCCATTCCACTTCTTTCCTTTCCATTTCCATAATTATATTTTATGTTGACCTTAAATCTTTAACATTATTTTGTTGAAAGTGATCAATGTTAGGAGTTTTTATGTAGTGATTTAGGATTTTATTTTCTTGCTTGAATATTTAGCAATTAAGTAACGTGATTAATTTTCTAGATATAGGATATGTGTTATTATTTTTGTATTAAGTTAAATGCCACATATACATGATTATATTTATAGGGAAATAATGATTGAGAATATACTTAAGTGTGGTATGATGATTTAATCTTGGTGGTATTAATATTTAAGTATGAGAATTCAGATGAGAGAATGAGTTGCATAATTTTAACATGATTTTATGTTTGTTGAAACCTTGATGAATGTATTGTTGGTGTGTGGTGAATATTATATTGATCATGTAGTGAAATCATGATGAATATGCCCCAACCTATGATTTCATTTGTATTTTTACGTATAAAAGTCTTGGGTGTAATTTGGGACTCATTAGAACTAAATCAAATTTATTAAGAAATTATTAAGTTGGAAGTAATTAGTGTAGTTAAGGGTATTTTTGACATTTAAATATTAATTCTATAATTTAGGATCTAAAATGAGTATTATAATAAAAATGAGTTAATTGTATTAAGTAAATTAATTAGAATAATTATGATTAGTATCAATTAGGGTTTTATGGTTACACGGCTAAAATGAACATAAAACACCATAAGGGTAAAGTTTATTTTATTGTCTGTAGTATGAAAATGACACCAACTTGTCGTTTCTCATCCTAGTACTATAATCAGTGCTAAAGATGTTTGACCATTTCTTTTTTGGTTTTCCTAATGGTATAAATCAATTAAAATAGGTCGTGATTTTAGGATTTTTTGTTACTCATTTTTCTCTCTAAATTGTATTAGAGTGGGTATATTTTTTAAAATTGTATATAATGTGTGTGTGCGTGTGTGTGATATATATATATATATATTGTCATTTCCTTTTGATCTTGTTTCCTAATTTTTTAATAAATGACATTTTTTTCGTTTCTTCCAATCCTCGTCCCCATGCAAAATAGATTTTGTGTGCTTAATTTTGTGTCTTCTACACTTGTATAGATAAGTATAGAGCATTCTAGAAACTCTAAAGGAGTACTCTAAAAATCCTAATGGACTATTCTAGAAACTCTAGAAGTATTATTAGTCCATTTTAGAGGGATCCATTAGGTCCTTCTCTAGAATCTTCCTAGGATGGGGAGGGGATGAAGGCATTTAAGAATCACCCACCAAGAGTTGTGTTTAAAGCTTCTCTCTCTATAATACATAATTATTTATCTCTCTAAAAGTTTTCTCTTGAGTTCTTTTGTGAAGTGTTTGGAGCTGAGTTCTCAAAGTTATCTTTTGCATAATAAGTGATGAATACACTAGAAGGAGGAAGGATGACTTAGTATCTCAAGGATTGAAAAAATACTAAGGCCACACATATCTAGGCTTGGTGAAGAAGTCAATGCGTTATAAGTGGTATCAAAGATTGGTTCACAATGACATAAAATCCTAAAGCATCATATATCACTAAAGGAGGTTATGTCTATATAAGGAAGATATTAAAGTCTACTTCCAAGTCTCATGCCCCAAGTTTGGAGGAAGTTCTTGAAAGGATGGATCACTCCATAGCCATGTGCTAAGAGGATGTTGCCACCTTTAAAATGGAGGTGGATGGGTTGGAAAAGGATGTGGAATCCTTGACTAGCTAAGAGGAGGTGCATGGGTTAGTTAATGCTTTAGCTACCCAAATCCATTAGGAGATGATGGAGACACACCAAAAGCTCATGGAGGATGTGATGGCTCGAATTGACTACCCAAATCCATTAGGAGATGATGGAGACACACCAAAAGCTCATGGAGGATGTGATGGCTCGAATTGACTACTTGATGGCTGAGAATGATGTGATCAAGGATCGGATTTCCAAAGTTAAGCCTAATTGTGATCAATGCAAAGAAGTGGTATCACTCAAAGTCCGGAGTTAAAAGGGTCCCATGCCAATGTTGGACACACCCTAATTGCATAAATTCAAAGGATTTTGGAATGCAAAAGAGATTAACAACTTCCTATATGGCATAGAGAGATATTTTGCATCCACTCATTTATTGGGTGATAATCTTCGTATTACACAAGCCACATTGTACCTAGAGGAAGATGCCATGTTATTGGCATGCCCATCATTGGGAGATCAAATGGGGGTGATGCGTAAATCAAAGTAGAGGAAGGTTGGATCAAAGACTAATGTGTTGAAGATGTCACCCAAGAAATTAAGAAAAAGAAATGAAGGTTTAATATGGATTATAATAGAAGAAAACAGGATGTAAAGATAGGTTGGTTCGACGGGTTTGAATCAGGTTTCAAAAATGCCGAAGCTTGAGATCAATGGAGGAAGGTAATGTCTCGGACTTTTCCTTTCTCAATGACGACTCAAATTGAGAGAGATAGACACAGCCTAGCTATGCTCAAAATTGTATTCAAATTCTATATATTTCATCTTATGATTTCATGCGTACAAGAGGTGTATATATAGGAAGAAGCAGTCGGTTGAACAAGCTCAATCAGTCGGTTCCTATCCTTAATTTAAGCCCACTTAACTTGGTTGAATTAAGCCCATATAACACTTAATCCTAATCATAATATCATTGGTTAAATGATACTAAGGATTAATATTACAAAGCTATACAATTAACTATGATACATATATGAAATTATATCAAACCCTAACTTACATAAAATACACTCAGGGTTAGGGTTTACAACAAGTTAATACAACTAAGGAGAATCATCACCATATCTTCTCGTTGTAAAGTATCATCCCATGTATGCCATAGTCTTGCATGCTTTGAATAATTGTACACATTAAAGTGTATTAACATCTTCTTCTTGAAAATATGTGACATACCTACAAGAACAACTTGAACGGTTTTCAATACCAAGCATATACAAATTATCAAGAATATTTAACATGATAGGCTCCAACATTAAGAAAGCTAATTCTTCCTTACCTTGAGAATTAAGATGAACATGAAAATCATTAGATTCATTAGATGCTTCTGCATCAAGGGGACTAGTGTAATACACATGGAAAGATTTTAAGACATAATTGAAGAAATAATTCTACCTAGCAAATGCCAAGTTGGATGCAATGAGGGAGATTGAGGAATCTAAAGCATACTAGAACCATGAAATAGTATTAGGCATATAGTTCCCTTATTCTTGAGATATATGATATGCCAGAGAAGAAGAGATTGTTGAACTTCCTTGATAGGTTACAATCTTGGGTAAAACAAGAGCTCCGAAAGTGGAATGTCTAATATTTCCCCTTATAATACTGAGAGACAGAATCCCTAATCTATTATAAGTTTAAGAAGAAGGGAAAGGGTTGGAAGGATATCTCAAACAAAGGTGGGGGAGAAGATCCCCAGAATCCCAATAAGAAGAATTACAAAGGCAAGACAAAAGAGAAAGAGCGTGTTGGAAAAGATTTCTCAGAGTTCAAGTGGGAATGCTTTATGTGTGGAGGTAATCATATCCTTTGAGATTGTCCTAAGAAGAAGGCTTTGAGTGTTATGATGGTAGACTAAGCTGAGAAGGAGGGCATAAACGAGGCCCAGATGGGGTCCTTAACTCTATAAAAGTCCATTAATTTCAAGCTTAAGGAGCAAGCTATAGACTTGATGTATGTTGAGGTTCAGGTCAAGGGTATTGTTAGTAAGGCTTTGGTGGGCACCGGTGCCTCTCACAATGTTTTCAATCCTAAGGAAGCACAAAGGATGGAATTGAGAGTCACCAAAGAGGTAGGAAGAATGAAGACAGTAAACTCTAATGCTAAGACCATTCTTGGGGTAGCCTATGGAGTTCCTATCACCCTTGGCTCATGGGAAGGAAGGGTGAACTTTACGGTGATTGAAATGGATGACTGTGACATGGTGCATGGGATAGAGTTCATGGATGTGGCAGCTCCACTTACCTTCCCAGGGGATAGCACCATGCACATCATAAGGGGAGAGCAAAGCCACAGTGTGCCCCTAGTACGAGCCAAGGTAAAGTCCCATTCTCTCTTAGCTATGTAATTTTCTAAAGGATTTAAAAGTGATGAAGTCTGCTACTTGGCTTTGATTGTTGAGGAGAAGTCCTCATAATCCATGGAGGTGCCTGAAGAGATATAACGGGTTCTTTGTGAGTTAAAGGACATGATTCCCACAGAGCTACCCAAGAAGCTTCCACCTAGAAGGGAGGTGGATCATGCTATTGAGTTGGAGTTAGGAACCAAGCTGCCTTCAAGGATTCCTTATCGAATGATCTTGTTAGAGTTGGAGGAATTGAGGAAGCGGTTAAAAGATTTACTTGATGCTGGGTTCATTCGTCCCTCAAAAGCTCCTTATAGTGCCCCCGTGTTATATAGAAGAATAAATATGACTCTCATCAAATGTCTATGGACTACCGGGCACTTAACAAGATTACGATAAAGAACAAGTATCCATTACCCTTAATATATGACTTGTTTGATCGACTCGAGAAGGGGAGGTATTTCACCAAGATGGATTTGTGATTGGGGTATTGGCAAGTGAGAATTTTTGAAGGAGATGAACCTAAGACCACTTATGTAACAAGGTATGGGTCCTATGAATTCCTTGTTATGCCCTTAGGTCTTACTAATGCCCCCATAACTTTTTGTACTCTAATGAATAAGATATTCCATCCCTACTTGGATAAGTTTTTGGTGGTGTATCTATACGATATAGTGATCTACAATGAGACCTTGGGAGACCATGTTAAGAACTTGAGGAAGGTATTCCAACTTCTAAGGGAGAATGAGCTCTATGTGAAGAAGGAGAAGTGCTCCATTTCTCTCTCTGAAGTAAATTTTCTAGGTTTTTATATCAAGGATGGAAAGATTGAGATGGATATGGCCAAAATTTGATCTATTCAAGAATGGAAAGCCCCAAAGAATGTGTCTGAACTCTAAAGTTTCCTTGGCCTAGTAAATTACTATCGAAGATTCATTCGAGGATACTTAGGAAGGGCTACACCTTTCACAAATAGATTGAATAAGAAGGTCCCATAGAGTTGGGATTAGGAGTATGTCAATGCCTTTGAAGATTTGAATAAGGCCATGATGGAAGAGTCAATTCTGTGCTTACCTAATAACTCCAAATAATTTTAGGTACACACAGAAGCCTATGATTTTACTATTGGGTGAGTACTTATGTAGGAGAGGCATCCGATCTCTTTTGAGAGTTGCAAGCTGAGCAATATAGAGAGGCAATATCCTACACATGATAAGGAGATGACCGCCATCATTTACTACTTGCGAGTATAGAGGCACTATCTTCATGGAATTAGGTTTGTAATCAAGATGGATAATGTGGCAACAAGCTACTTTCAAAACCAAAATAAGTTGAGTCCTAAGCAAGCTCGTAGATAATACTTCTTAGTAGAGTTTGACTAAAAGATGGAGTACAAGCTTATGATTCTAATGTGGTGGTTAATGCACTAAGCTGCAAGGCAATGCTTGCTATAATGAGCGGTCCTATGAGAGATATCCTAGAAGGAGTCAAGGAAGGGATGGTGCATGACACCTTTGCTATGAGCTTGATAGAGATGGAAAAGGAATGGAAGACTTAGAGATTCTAGGAATAAAAGGGATTACTTTACACCATAGGGAATCGTCTTTACATACCTATATGAGGGAACTTTTAGAGGGACATAATGAAGGAGTGTCATGATTCCAAATGGGCTGGACACCTAGGTATGACACGCACCCTTAATCTTATTGAATATGCTTACTATTGGCCATATATGTGGGACGATGTTGAAGGATATGCGAGGACTTGCTTGCATGCCAACAAGATAAGAATGAGCATAAGAGTCCTGTAGGTTTTCCTAATCCTTTACTGATTCCTGAAAGACCTTGGGAGGTTGTCACTATGAAATTTTTCTTTGCATTCCCAATGTTTGAGGGAAAATGATTGATTATGGTTGTGGTGGATAGGCTGAGCAAGTATGGAACATTCATCCCTACCCCAAAGGATTATACAGTGGATCAATGTGCTTAGTTGTTCTTTAAGAATGTAGTGAAGTATTGGGGATTACAGAAGAACATCTTCAGTGACAAATATCCCTACTTCATTGCAAAATTTTGGAGGGAGCTATTCAAGCTGATATGGTCTAAGCTGCACCTCTCTACTAGCTTTCACCCACAAACATATGGACATATGCAGTGTGTGAATGCCTTAGTGAAGATGTGCTTGAGGCACTTTGTGAGTGCAAATCAAAAAGACTATGTAAAGTTGATGGACATGGATCAATTCTAGTACAACTTACAACAGAGTGAAGCCACATGACATAGTGCTTTTGAGTTTTTCATGGGACAATCACTCCACACATAATACAATAGGACTATAAAGGGATTAATCCTATGACACATTCATTTGCTTAAGGATGGAAGGAGAAACTTGACTTAGCCAAGGCATATCTGCAAAAAGCTTCAAAGAATATAAAAAAATGAGAAGATGCAAAATAAATACCTTTGGAGTTCAGTAAAGGGGACTTGGTCGTGGTTAATTTGTCGCCTGAAGTATTCAAGGCTTATCCCTAAGTGAACAAAGGCTTGGTGAGAAGATATGAAGGGCCATGTCCAATTTTGAAGAAAGAAGGGAAGTTATCCTATCGAGTAGAATTGCCATCACATATGAAGATTCATTTGGTCTTCTATGTGAGTTTGTTCAAGCCTTATCATGATGAAAAGGAAGATCCGATAAGAGAAGAAAACAAGCATGCACCACCTATAAATGTGACATATTTCAACCACGAGGTTGAATAGATTTTAGCCGATAGGGTAATCAAGAGAAAAGGGATGCCAAATTATAAGGAGTACCTCATCAGGTGGAAGGGACTATCAGAGAGTCAGAACAGCTGGAAAAAGGTAGAAGATTTGTGGTAATTCAAGGAGGCTATATAGAATCACTTATATTCTATCATCACTAAAGAGGACGATGGTTTCGGTGGGGGAGGATGTCACAACCTACATCAAGACTTATGGTGATCTTCCATGGAGCTCTACAATAATCTAAAATGTTCTAGTATAGTTTAGATAAGTGTAGAGAGATGTATAGGATTCTACACTCTCTTAGATGGTTCTAAATGGAGATGTCCCTAAATCCTTCTACGCTTGTATAGATAAGTATAAATCATTCTAGAAACCTAAAAGGAGTACTCTAGAAATTCTAATAAACTATTTTAGAAACCCTAGAAGGCTTATTAGGCCATTCTAGATGGATCCATTAGGTCCATCTCTAGAATCTTCCTAGGAGGGGATGGGGTGGAGTTTCACTTATAAATAGAGGGGGTAGAGGTATTTGAGAATCATCCACCAAAAGTTCTTTCTAGAGCTTCTCTTTCTATAACACATAATTCTTTCTCTCTCTAAAAGTTTTCTCTTGAGTTCTCTTACGAAGTGTTTGAAGTTGTGTTATTAAAGACATATTTTGCCTAAGTGTTGAATAAACTTGAAGGAGTAAGGATGAATTAGTATCTCAAGGAATGATAAGATACTTAGGTCGTACGTATCTAGGCTCATTAAAGAAGTCAGTGCATGATAGCATACTATCTTGCTTAATTCGTGCTTGTTTGAATAGTCTTACATATTACGTAAAATGTCCCAAAAATACTTATTTTAAGAAGTGTAATTAAATAAGGATTTATTAGGAAATTAATTTAATTAATTATTTTTATTGGAATAGAAAGAAATTATTTAGGGAAAATTAATAAGGAATTTATAAATATTTTTATAAGGGAAAATTGGGTATTTTGCTAATTAAAAAGGAATTTAGGAGGAAACTTTTAAAAATTCTAAATTAGCATAAAAAGGAAATTTAATATTATTTTATTTAAAATATTTTTTTTAAATACCCAAAAATATTCTAATTAATTTAATTAACCCCAACCCACCTATTTTCTTTTTCCCTTTTTCCTCTTCCTTTTTCCTTCTTTTTCTTTCTTTTCTTTCTTTTTCTTCTTTTTTCCCCTTCTTATTCCGATTCGACCTGTCAGGCCCAATCTCTTCTTTCTTTTTCCTCTCCCGTGGCCCATCCTCCTGCTTCCTTTTCTTTTCTTCCTTTTCTTTTCTTCCTTTAGCAGCCAAAATGATGCGTATTGTTTCTTTTCCCCCTGGAACGTCGTGTTCCCTTTAAAAGTTTTATAACAGGCGCCGACCGGCCCGGTTCTCCTTCTTCTTTTCTTTTCTTTCTTTTCCCCAGCCGCCCGGTTCATCTTCTTCTTCCTCCTTCCTCCTTCACCGTCGACATGCAGCTCCGCCGCCTCCGAAAATGGTGCCGCCAGCTACGCTTGACTTAACCAGTCATTTCTCCTCTCTTTCTCTTCCCCTTGAATCGCAGTTCGACCTAACCTAACCCACTTTCCTTTTCTTTCGCGCAAAATCCTCCTTTTTCTGTGTGAAAGGTTGACCACGACCTGAACTTGTGCCAGCCAATTGACGTCGCCGGCTACCCCAAACCCTACCTGCATTATCTCCTGCCGACCCTCAGAACCCTACCTTCCCCTCCAAACTCTATAAATAACTCTTGTTTGGTTGATTTCGAAACTTTTTCCCCGCAGCCCTAAGAACCTACCCTGTGCACCACTGCAACTTCAAACGACCTTTCCTCCGTCGTCAGCTAACTTCACCGCTTGCTCTACCTGCCTAAGTCTTCCCTGCACCACCCTCAAATTAACTGAGCCAACCATCTCCCTCGATTCTTCTTACACGAGCCACTACAGCCGTGTGAAGTTCCTTACTTGACCATCCAAAATTTTATACTTGTAACCCTTAGCGCTGCCGTCCACCACCACATCCGCCACTATCACTACCTTCTGCACCACCCAAAAGCTGCTACCAATCTTCCTCCACCTCACCCTACCCTTCTTTTATCCTTTCTCCTTCTCCTCCCCTCTCTTTCTTCTTCTCTTCATTTCGGTCGCCACCTCTGCCGCCACCACTTGCTGCGCCACCACCCTCACTTTACTCTTCTTAGTCTAGGCTACCACCAACACCTCAACCTCCATCCTTATTCACCATCTCTACTTCTCAAACCTTAACTTTTTCCTTTTCTATCCTCTTTTCTGGCCACCACCATCTCCGCCGTGCACCACCATCGGTGCCACCTATCTCCGCCGACCCAAGGAGAAACCCTAGACCCTCTCAACCCTTCTCCCCTATTTATTAAAGCTTATTCTATTTTATTTCATATTCGATTATTATTATTATTATTGGGCTTGATATTAATGATATCATTTCTTGGCAGGGTCGAGAGTAGGTATAAACTATTTACGCTATTAGTTTCAAATTATTAATATTATTAGTATTATTATAAGTTTTATTATCATTATTAATATTATTATTATTAGTATTATTATTTTTTTATTACTATTATCTATCTAAAGGGGGCCGAAGCCCTATTTTATTTAAATGGTGCGCATAATCCTATTTTTATTATTAATATTATTATTTCTACTATTATTAATAATATTATTATTATCTTTATTATTATTAATATCATTATAAGTAATATGTGTTATTAATATTATTATTAATATTAAATGGTACCTTCACTATTTTGAGGTAGGGTCGAAAACCCTACCTTATATTATTTAGGCTTAAGTTGTTATTGTTATTATTATTATTATTATTATTATTATTATTATTATTATCACCATCATCATCATTATTAGCATTATTTTGGTGGAGGGTAGAAGCCCTTATATCACCATCCGTTTTGAATTACATTAATATTATTATTAGTATTTTTAGTAGTATTTCGTATAGTTATTATTAGTATAATATTATTTTATTAAAAACCTGAACTTCGAATAATTTAGTAAATAATAGTAATTTTTAGTAGAAGGGAACCTAATTATAGTTTTTCCCTCATAAAGGTGAGACCGGTCAAAGCCCTAAAGAGGTGTAGAAGCGTGCTCCAAGACCCGTGACGTTTTTAGGTAAAGGATGCTAAGGCCATTTTGTGTATTATGTGTTTTATATGCCATGCATGCCATGTGATATGAACTATAATGTATTTTATGTGTATTTGTATAACTGTCATGTATGCAGCATGATAAGGAGTTGAGGTAAGTTTGTGCAAATAAATTGTGGCATGTGTATTACATGTAAGGGTTGTGTTGTTATTGTGGTATGGTGTGGCCCATAAGACATGCATGATAGGTGTTGTAATATGATGATAGAGAGTGTAATAATGTGGGGTCGGTTTGTGTGTTATATGACCATGCATGGGAGCTAGGGTTTGCATGGGAGTTAGGGTTTGCATGGAAGTTAGGGTTTGCATGGGAGTTAGGGTTCACATGGGAGTTAGGGTTTGTATGGAAATTTAGGGTTTCACGTGTAGGCGTAAGTTTTTGCATGAAAAGTTCGCACGTTTGCATAGGGGACACAAAGTGTGGATGAAAGAAAAATTTACGTGTAGAAAGTTGATATGGGGTGTAAGGAAGGTATTAGAAGAGTCGTATGGGGTTTTGAAAACATGGGGGGGAAATAGTACGTGGGATATTATAAGGGTATGGAGGAGACTGAGTTAGGGTTTGATATGGTTACCATGGTTTGGTGTGGTTAACTAGGGTTGGAGGATAAGAATAGTAGAAGTCAGTCATACATGTCTGGATGAGCTTCTGAATAAGATACTTAATACATTAAACATTTAAACTGGAAGATTATTGAGATGGGACCAGCCGATCCACCAGTTAGGAATAGTGGTTAGGGTTTTTACCCTATGCGTGACCGATCCACCGATTATAATAGTGGTTAGGGCAGGATGCCCCATGTGTAACCAATCGACCAATTATAATAGTGGGGGATCTTGAGCTCAATAAACACAAACCAGAGTTTTTCTAAGGCACTTAAAAGATACTAATTACTTACAGTGGAATACTATGCGAGCAGAAACTAAACCGATCCACCGGTAAGAAATAGTGGTTAGGGTTTTTACCCTATGCGTGACCGATCCACCGGTTATAATAGTGGTTAGGGCATGATGCCCTATATGTGATTGAGCCACCGGTTAAAATAGTGGGAGGTTCCTGTAGTTGCATTGTTTAATAAAGAGCATGGTGTGAAATGAATATCAAAAAGAGATTATAATTTACTAATCCAGACTAATTTGGGCCTTTGTACATGGGCTTGAATGTTTATAAGCAGTATATTATCCTGCATGACTTTGTATAGTATATGTGTGGGTTTGAATGTTTCTAAGCTGTATATTATACCGTATGATTTTATGTACATGTGTGTTGGCCTTAGTGCTCGGTTACCTTACTCAGTACATAGAAAATTGATCACCCATTTTATGGGTGTTGCTCATTCCCATGAGCAAAAGGTTCGTCTGACGTGTTGCAGGTAGGTTATGCCTTCTTTAGTGCCATTGATGTCTATGGGACATCAGGTGGGGCCAAGTGATGTTTTGGGCTGGATCAAGTCCTTGGAGTGGCGTGGCCGGTTTTTCCATTACGATATTATTATTCCTTTTCTCTTTTAACTATGTTTGAAACTTCAAAAAAAAATTTTAATATTGTAGCTATCTTTCTTCTCTAAAGAACTATCTCTTGTATTTCGGATTATATAAAAACTTATGCATACTCTGATTTCCGTACTTATGAACTTTGGTTATGTAATGATGTGAGTAGATGAAAATATTTTATTCGCCTTAACACTTGGTACTGGAACGGTAGGAGTGAACCGGTATGGTACTAAGTGTGGCAGTAGCATCCCCAGAATTTACGGGTTTTAAATTTAAAGGTCTGGATTTAGAAAAAAATTTGTAAATTTTGGGGTGTTACATTACGGATTTAACTTTTTCATCCTACCTTTGATTAATGTGATAGAAGTTTATTTTGAAATATATTGAAGATACCTACAACTTTGGTCTTTTGAGGTTTTTCATTTTCACATTACATCATGGTTGAAATTTCAGTTAGTTTTACGTATGCATTCATTTTCTTCTCGAACCCTGCATTCTAAATCTCATTGTGGCTCCAAATTCTTGTTTAACTTCCAAAAATCATTGTAAATTGCAACTTTGATCCAATACCTACACATAAGAATACAAACCAATGTATTATCATTGATCCAAACATAAAATATGCATCTAACACCTATAAATCATGCTCGAAATACACTAAGATAATGCATATTTTATGTGTTTATCAACTCTCCCAATCTTAGACTTTTGATTGTCCTCAGGAAAATAATTAATAAGAACCATATGGGGAGGAAATATAATGGAATAGGGATCACCCCTTATTAATTCTATAACCAATATGTAACATGTCACAAGACGCACACGTTTCATCAGGACTTAAAAAAGTAATTCCCACAACTTTCAATAAAATTACATTTAAAAATTTATTTGCGATCACAAGTGTCACAAGTTCAGGATAACCTTTCCATCTAGTCATCAAACCAAAGTAAGAGAAATTAATTTCTGTAACTAGCTTCATTTTGGAAGTAGTTAAATTGGTAGACCTCATTTTAGGACATGTGGACTCTCAATATCTCATGCATTTAAGGGTAGAGTTATGTCACCCAGGATTCTTCCTAATGGATGTATTCAATCCATAGGCTTTCATATCATCTCAATTATCTACCACTTTGAAAACTAATGTATGCAAAAACAATCATGAGGTCTTTTATTTGGTTGTAACAAGGCTAGGGTCAAAAGGGTAGGATAGATATTTGGGAATGTAGCTAAAAGCCTATCACTAGTGGAGCAATAAGTGAAAAACACAAGATGTCAAAGAAAGATCAATAACATCCACACAAGCTCCACC
Source organism: Tamarix chinensis (assembly GCA_030549775.1). Taxonomy (NCBI): domain Eukaryota; kingdom Viridiplantae; phylum Streptophyta; class Magnoliopsida; order Caryophyllales; family Tamaricaceae; genus Tamarix; species Tamarix chinensis. Next base: position 66,139,035 of record CM060172.1, read on the forward strand.
TTCTATCAAAGAAATTCTTCCAACTACTCACTTTGATACTTCATAATAAATTATGCATATGGTAGGTTGTTTGGCTAATATGGACTAAGAACAAAAATACATGTATCTCAAGCACTTTTTATGCATGCAAAAGTTATATGTGGTCTTGAAGAGATTCAATGCAAATTCTAGTCTCCTACACCATTAGAGAATATCATATAAGGAAATAAAAATCATGATTGGATATGTAATGCATCCAATTTTAGGATCAAACTCTCACTGATTTTAAATGTCTACTAAATTTAATTTTATTTTGTCTTAATATGATAAAGGTTATAGTTCTAGCACATAAATGCTAACTCCTATAAGATAAGAGAGAATTCAAGTCCCGTTCTCCCGTATTGCTAACTTACAATCAAAAGCCTTTGAGAATCAGTTGAAAAGTGGGTTAAAAAGTTCTTCTAGTCCTGATTAATGAGCATCTATCTAGTTCAGTGATTGATAAAGGATAAGGATTATTATCATCATTAGGAAATCATTTCCCTATATTTTTTTTTCATTTTTTTAAAAGAGAATAAGCAAAAACAAAAAATAGGCAATCATAGACAATCATCAATGCATAATGAACCTACATCCCCAAGCTTAAGATCTACATTATCCCCACGTTAGTATGATATAAAGGAGTGTAAGGGTGCATGAAACATGCTAACTCGTTGATTAGAAGGTGGAGTGGGGCTTCTTGGTAGATCTTCCACTAATGAAAATATTACATAAATGAAGGTATTAGAATTTAAATTCATACCTATTTGATTGCTTATAAAAATAATAAATGAAATCAAAATAAAATAAAATAAGGAAGAAGAAAATAACAAAAATGGAGGAAAACTTGAGTTGTCTCTCAAGAAGAACTGGTTTATGATCATGAGCTCAACCCCTATTGCACTTAATTATATAATGAAGGGGGATTGGAAAGGTTATAAGTAACCCTTTTCTCGCTTTGCTCCCCTATAATATAGAGATTCAAACATTTCCCATTCACCTTAACATATCCCATTATTTTACTCCACACTTCAACAACTCCACAACAAAAGAACTCATGAAATTTAAAAGGTATGGACCATATAGACTTGAGTTTTTCCCAAGAAAGCTTCAAATGAGAATTGAAAATTAGCACCACATCTCCTCGATTAAACTATCTTTGAAGGAAATTCTTATCATGCCATCATTTAGTACTTTCTTTATAAATCCGAGAATTATCATAGGATTCCAATCGTAGTTCATCTAAATCATGAAGTTAAAGCTTTCTTCTCTCACCCGAGTCTTTATATCAAAGTCTAATAGCTTGATAACGCAATATGCCTTGTGCTCTAGCTCAATCGGGAGATGACACTATTTTTCATATGCCAACTTGAATGGTGTCATATCTATCGGTGTCTTGTAGCTAGTTTGATAGGCCCATACGGCATCTGGGAGTTTCATAGACTAGTTTTTTCTCAAATAATTAACTATTTTCTCTAATATACTCATAATTTCATGATTCAAATCCTCGACTTGGCCACTAGTTTGATGATGATATGGCATGGCAACATTATGAGTGACCCCGTACTTTCTTAAGAGAACTTTAATTTTTCTTTCTATAAAGTGTGAACTGCTATCACTGATTACCATCCTTGGCACCCCATACCTTGAAAATATGACATTTTTTAATAGTTTCACAACCACGCTAGCATCATTGGTGGAGGATGCTATTGTTTCTACCTATTGGAGATGTAATCCACCGCCACTAAGATGAACTTGTTGTCACATGATTGTGGAAATGGGCCCATGAAATCTATTCCCCACATATCAATAACCTCAAATTCTAAGGTGGAGTTTAAGGGCATCTCATGTCACTTTAAACTATTCTCGTTACACTAAAAACTATCACAAGATGTCAAAAACTATATTTCATCTTAGAAAATACTCAACCAATAGAAACCCGATTATAGAACTTTTGCGGTTGTATTTGAAGTGCTTGCATGTTCCGTATAGGAAGATGAATGACAATGATGGAGAATACTTGTAACCTTATATTTGGGAACACACCTTCTAAACATCCCATCAACACACCGTTTGAATAGAAATAATTCATCCCAAAAATAATACTTCAAGTCTGCAAAGAACTTCTTATATTAGTAGCTCATATTTAGAGGCAAGACTCCACACACTATGTAGTTGACAAAATCCGTATACAATGGTGCATCCAATATTTCTATGGTTAATAACTGATCACCTGGGAAGGAGTCATTAATTTGTAGTTCATCATCCTCCCTATCATATGACTCTTGTTTCATCCTCAACAAATGGTTTTCCACTATATGTTCTATCCCTTTCTTATCCTTTATCTCTTGGTCAAACTATTGTAATATTAGTATCTATTATATTAACCTAGGCTTGGCATCTTGCTTTCTAAAAAAATATTTGATGGTGGAGTGGTTGGCATACTAACTTTGGACCCCATTAAGTAAGACCCAAACTTGTCAGACATGAAAACAACTGCTAATAGCTCCTTTTCTGTGGTACCATAATTAAATTAGGCCTCATCAAGATTATGGATAGCATAATAAATTGAATGAATTATCTTATTTTTCCTATGGCCCAACACAAAACCATAATCACTTATATAACTCATAACTTTAAATGGAAGATTCTAGTCCGATGGTTGCATAATAGGTGTTTTTATCAGTGTTTCCCTCAACCTACGAAAAGCATCAGTACATTCATCAATGAAATCAAAGGGAAAATCTTTAAGAAGGAGATTAGTTAAGGGTTTTACACTTTTTAAAAATTAGTTAATAAAATGCCAATAGAGATCAGCATGTTCCAAGAAACTTCTTACTCCACTAACCAACGTTGGTAGAGGTAGTTTTTCAATGACTTCTACTTTTTCTCGATCAACCTTAATGCCACAATTGAACACCTTGTGTCTTATAAATATTCCATCCTTCACCATAAAGTGACATTTATCCTAATTTAAAACTAAATTAACCTCTTCTCAACATTGCAAAACTTGAGATAAGTTAGCTAAACAACCATACAAAGTAGTGCCATACATGGAGAAGGTGTCCTCGATAAAGTTAGAGAAGCTCGCCATCATAAATTGTTGAAAAGTGGTAGGGGAATTACAAAGACCAAAATACATGCACCTATAAACAAAGGTTTTATAGATATAAATAAAAGTGGTTTTTCCTAGCCACTAGGATGAATAGGAATTTAGAAGAATCCCGAATAACCATCCATATGAAAAAAAAAAAGTTCTTAGCCAAACTTTCCAAAATTTGGCCTATAAAGTGAAGGGGAAAATAATCTTTTCAGATTGCCTTATTCAACTTTCCATAGTTAATGCAATCCTTCAACCCGTAACCATCCTAGTAGGAATAAGTTCATTATTCTCGTTCTTGACTATGCTTACAACCCCTTTTTTGGGAACCATGTGGACCAGGCTAACTCATGCACTATCCGAAACAGGATAGATTACCCCAACATATAGTAGCTTAAGCACCTCTTTTTTAACCACACCCTTCATATTATGATTTAATCTACATTGGCAATCCTTAGAGTGTTTATGATCATCTTCTATGAGAATTATATGCAAAGAAATTGATGGATTTATTTCTTTAATGCCATCCATGATGTATCCTATGACTTTGAAATGCTTCCTAAGTGTTCTAAGAAACTTATCAGTTTCATTTTTATTCAAACATGCATTCAAAAACACAACATAAGTAGAGTTAGGGCCAAGAAAGTTATACCTTAAAGAGGATGGGAGGGGTTTTAGTTCTACCTTTGGTGCTTCATCCTCTTTACAAGTAAAACATTTTGGCTCTAACTTTAGATTTTCAAGATTTCCATTTTGAAGTGGATTAGTTGTGGTTGTTACCAAATATTGAGCACATACATCTACCTCGAGGTCTTCATCATTTATTAAGTTGTCACTTACCAAACACTTCTCAAATGGATCAACTGAGTAATGGTTTGAAAATTTCTCACGTGTACACTTTTTAATCATTTTAACCCTATAAAAAAAGTTTATTAATTAGAAGCAGTTTCATAACTTTGCTTAAATCAAATTCTACCTTCTCCCATCCAATATTTAGGGAGAGCCTTCCATTTTTAACATTGATTATAGCACCTACTGTAGCAAAGAATGGTCTTCCTAATATAATTGGAATAGTAGATCCTCTATTTCCAAAATAATGAAATCAACTAGGATAAAAAACTTATTAACCTGAATAGGCATATCTTCAAGTATTCCTACTAGATACTTCACTAATCAATTTACTAATTGGAGTGACATCACGGTTGGATTCAAATCACATATACCAAACTTCTTGTAAATAGACATTGTCATTAATCTTATACTTACACCCAAATCACACAATGCACGGTTAATAGAGACATTACCAATAATACAAGGAATAGAGAAATGAACCAAAATCCTTAATTTTAGGAGACAAATTATTTTGAATCATATTCCTTCAACTTTCTTTGATAGGTGGAGGTTTGGGTCTTTGATAGGATGATGCGGGAGCTTCCTCATCTGATGGTTACAATCTCATCATTAATTTTTCCAATTTTGAGAGAAAAAAAAACCCTTCTTACTTAGAAAAATCATCCAATAAAACCTATCCATGAAATCCATACAATTAATGTAAGCCTTGTCAACCTCCCTTTTGTACCATCCAAAAAACACCCCAAAAAGGCCACTATAAGCCACATTTTTCTCTCTAGTTTTCCCACCATTTTAACCTATTTTTCCTTAATATTTTATCCCTAAAAATGTCACAAAAATTCATCCAATTCTAAACCATTGAAAGCCACAAAAAATAGACATAAGTACCTCTGAAGTTGAACATCAAGTTATTTTTAGTACTTGGGAAGAACAATGCAGATTTTGGGAAGAATAAGGAAGGCTAGCAAACATTCCTTACTTCTTTTTGTTGCCTAAAATATTAAAAGAGCTTTTGTATCTTTCCTTTTGATTAATATGGCTCCTATATAAGTTAGGTATGTGTGTTAAGTAGGAGGGCATATTCAAAATCTACTCAAATCTTCCTACCCATGACCAGAACTCATGGCTGGAATATTAAGTAGATTTTCTCCTTCCAGCACTACCACCACTAGCCATTCCACCCTCAACCATTTTCCAACACCAACCATCACCACCATCTCCACCACTACCTTTCCCTTCCTACCTGCCAACTAGTCTAACAAAACCCCTACGCATGTAGCATAAGGAAAGTTTTGGTAAAAAAAAATTTGTTACAGTTAGGGCACTTTAGTAATTTCTAGATAGTAAATATTTTAATATAATAACTATTATTTTATTTATTAAATATTAATTCGGTAATTGTGGTATAATTATAGGTATGAAAGTTTGATTAGTGGAGCCTTATCATTTTTAGTAGGATACCACTAATTTGTATTTTTGTTGAAAAATTTGTAACTTTTATACTCTCTTAAAAATTTAGACATCACATGATAGCACATTAATATTTTTATGTATAAACTATATTAAGTATGTTTCTATATTATAAAGTTTATATTAATATGGTAAATATTGCATGATGACACATTAGACTTTGAAGTGCAAAATATGTTAAGCATATTTGCTATATGGTAACTTTTATATTCTACTAAAATGATTGATATTTTATGATAGAACATTAGAGTTTTATGTATGAAATACATTAAGTATTATTAGTTATCCTATAATTATGTGCTTATTATTGTTATTACTAAAATTAATAAAAAAAGAGAGCATATTATCTTATGTAAAATAATTAGGGTATGAAAGTATGAAAAAAATGATCTTTTACAATTATGTATAACATGTACGTAGAAAATGATAGGTTGATCATGCTTAGATATAATTGTGGAATAATAATTATGGCTATGTGGCCTAGAAGTAATTTGGTCATTTTTGGGTGTGTTATAATATTTATCCCAACAAATATGTCTAATGTGTATTATATATTGCTGAGCATGTGATTATATGTTCCTAAACGTATTAGATATGTATGCTAGGATTGTATATGCCAAACCTTGAATAAGGTTAAAATGGTCATTTGCATTATCTAATAATTTAATTGCATGATAAAGAACTTAATTATTATTTTTTAGCCTTTTCATGATAAATCTATAAATAAAATAAATTTAGTAATTAAAGTGGATGTTAATATGGTAATTTTGATATTTGGGGTATTTTGGTCATTTTTAGTCTAATGCACCCAAATGTGAATAATTGAGTGTAGGATGGCCTTGGTATATTTTTATGATCAACCTTGGCTACGATCTTGTTTATGGTTATATCGAATAAGTAGAAAATGAGTAAAATGGTTAAATATGAAAACTAGATATATGTGACTGATTAAAATTCCGTGGTCACCTTAATAAAATACTAATACTTAAAGTGAAAGACCTTGAGATCGAAAATTATGGTTCTTTAGGAGTTTCTACCCAAAAGGCATGGTTCAGCCCACGTTTAACTATGGATTTTTGCTAGTGGGCCTTAGGGCACTAATCAAGCCCTATATCTTACTATATTTAGCTATACAGACTTATAAAATATATACATACTTATGGATTAAGTGTCTTTATTGGTAGGATACTGTGTTACCTTCTTGTATCAGTGCGACAAGGGTACTTTTGTGTCATTGGATTGATAGTTGATAGATTATTGTGCTGCCTTAGGCGTCGGTATAACTAGAGTGCCTTAGTGTATTTAGGATGATTTGAACTCTCCTTGATAAATAAAAGTGAAAATGATTGATGGATTATTGAATTTGGTCAGTAGTACCTTTTGTTCCTATTTGTGGTTAGTTAGTAGCCTTCATTCCTACCTATGGTTCAACAGTAACTTTTGTGCCTACCTATGGATCAATAACAGCCTTTATGCATACCCTACGTTTAAAGTAGCAGCCTTTTTTCATACTTATGATATTTTGGATCTTCATTGTTCCTACTTGTGGTGTTATTGGTTTTTAATGGAGATGATAATGAGATATGTGACCGTAGCTATTTTTATGGTTTAGGTTGATATTATTTCTAATTATACTTCAAAGATGATGTGGGAGCATCCTCATATAATTATCACACTATTAAACTTAATTTTCTCAAGTTTAAGAGTCACAAAACTCTCTTCACTTAGAAAAATTAATCACTTCTAAGAAAACTAGTCATGCAAGCTATGCAAATCTTGTCAAGTTTTACCACCTCCACATAATAAAACCCCACCCTTTTAAGCCACATTTCCCTAAGTTTTTCCCACCCTTTTTATATATTTTTATTTTATTATTTTAGCTCCAAAAATACCCCCAAAATTCAGCCCAGTCTGCACCCACAATAGCCATACAAAACAAGCCACAAGTCCCTCTTAAGCTACATAATAAGTCCTTTTCAGCACTTGGGAAAAACAATGAAGATTTTTGGGAAGAACAAGGAAGGATAGAAAACATTCTTTACTTCTTTTTGTCCCTTAAACCTTTTCTATTTTCTTATTAATCAAATTTCATATGATAGAAGACCCCCACCATTCGAAATCAGCATAAACACACACCCCATGGTCGAATGACATGGATGGTGTATTAGGTAGTCTCCTTTATTTATTTTAGCTCAAATCACTTTTATTAGTTGTATAAGTTGTAAAATTTAATCTTTAACTCCATCTATAAGTTCCAATCAAATAATGAAAGAGAAATAAACTTTTTTTTTATGCACACAATTCTCTTAAAACCGAGAGCCCTCAACCTTCAACTCTAGTGTAAGAGTTTTAAGTTTTATAGAATCTTCCAAGATTTTTCTTTAGAGTGTAAACCTTAGGTGGTTCTTATAAGTATTGATTCAAGGATTTACCAAGAATCAATTTCATCTTCTCAAATCTGTCCACACTCTACTCTTAATTTTTGGTAGATCTAATCTTAATTAGACACCACTTCCTAGCATGCCCCTAGTTGGATCTCATATGCATCAACTTGGTATCAAAGCTTAGGTTGAAGCAATTTGGGTTATGTTTCTTTTTATTCCATCACCCTTTTTGAAACCTAAACCCACACACACACAAAATTCTAAACCAAACACCATTCCATTTGAGTTACAGCACATTTTCCCCACCCATAATCAAAAACACTTCCTTTCTTTTACCTTCTAAAATTTTATTTTATCTTCAATGGGATACCTCCCTTTACCAAGAGGTTTGAGCCTTAAAGAGACAAATAAGTTTAAAGAGGGATCAAGATATTGAGTCTCTTCAAAATGATATGAGAAGAGTACTTGATATCTTGGATACCATCCTTCCTAGTTTAGACCAAAACACACACACAAAATTACCCCCTACTTGAGACCATCATGGTGTTGGTGAGCATGTTGAAAGTGAAGATGGAGAAGATTCATCCTCTAGTGATTATTATATGGATATAATGAGAAGGAGAAAAAAAAAGGAGAGAATTTTCATAATGTTAGAGCTAAGATCTAGGAGTTTGAAGGCAATCACAATTCCAAAGAATTTTTAGAGTGGGAGTTGAGGTGTAGTAAATTATTTGAGGCTAAGGGCTATTATGATACCAAAGCCTTTAAGATGGTGGTTCTTAAACTCAAAGGCCATGCCTCATTATGGTGGGAGAACTTAGTTCATAAGAGGATAAAAAAGGAAAAGTCAAAAGTTAAGTCTTGGTTGAAAATGAAGAAGTTGATGAAGGAGAGAATCCTTCCTCCTTCTTTCACTCATGACTTATACAATAAAATGTCCTCTTTGAAGCAAGGATCATTAAGTATAGAAGAGTACATTAGGGATTTTGAAAAACTCTCTATGAGGCTTAGTTTGGATGAGCTAGAGGAGTATACCATGTCTTAATTCCTTGGTGGACTTAGGCATGATATCTCTAGGAAGTTGGAAATACATAGATTTTACACTTTATATGAGCTTTACCATTTAGCCATTAAGGTCAAAAAACATAAAAAATAAAAGTGGGTTGTGAGGTATCGAGGTCTAAATAAGGGTGCTAGCACCTCAAGGGAGACTCCTCCAACATTCAAAACTCCTTCCACACCTTTAACAAAAGATGTGAAGGGTAAAAGGGTGGTGGTTGAGAATTGAACAAAAAGTTTGAGGTTTTTTAAATTTCAAGGATTGGGACGCTACCAAAATGAGTGTCTTAACAAGAGGTTGATGACCATGGTGGATTTAGAGGGGGCCAACTGAGAGGAAGAAAGTAAGGAAGAGGAGGATGAGTCTGCCTTCAATAGAGAGGAAGAGTATGCACCACCGGATGTGGGATAATCCTTGATGATTAGGAGGGTGTTGCACACTAAGTGGGTCAAATATGATGAATTCTAAAGAGAATATTTTTCAAACCAAGTGCAGCATACCTGAAAAAATATGCCCACTTATTATGGATGGAGGTAGTTATGCCAATGTTACTTCATGCACTTTGGTAGAGAATATTGGTCTCCCCACTACAAAATGACACAAACCATATAAGCTACAATGACTTAATGATAATAACCTAGTGGAGGTGACAATGCAAGTAAAGGTGCCATTTTCCATTGGGAAGACCTACCAAGATGAAGTGGTGTGTGATGTAGTGCCAATATATGCTTTCATTTACTTTTGGGGAGACCATGGTAATTTGATAGGAGTGTCCTACATGATGGGAGGACGAACACCTAATACCCCTTTAGTTACTAAGCCTAATCATATTGATATGAGTTGTAAAAAGTCTTTACTTGTAGGGAAAAAATGTATAAATAAGGCTATATTAAAAGGGAAGGTAATATGCTTGTTGTTATTATTAGAGGATAATGAGGGGAAGGCTTGTATTGAATGAAGGGTTAGGGCATTATTGGAAGAGTTTGATGATGTATTCCCTTATGACATACCCCTTTTATTACCCTCCATTAGAGGGATAGAATACCAAATTGACTTTGTACTCGGTGCTATACTCTTTAATAAGGAAGCATATAGGTGTAATCTTAAGGAGGCATTGGAGTTATAAAGGCAAGTAGATGAGTTATTGTCTAAGGGTTTGTTAAGGGATTCCCCTAGCCCTTTTGCCGTACCTGCCTTGCTTGTGCCAAAGAAAGATGGTACCATAAGAATGTGTGTGGATAATAGAGCTATTAATAATATTACCATCAAGTATATGTATCCTATACCTATATTTGATGGTATTCTTGATTGTCTAAATGGTGCATGCTTGCTTTCCGAAATAGACCTAAGGAGTGTCTACTATCAAATAAGAATGGAAGAGGGTGATGAATGGAAAACCACATTCAAAACTAAGGGAGGATTGTATGAGTGGATGGTTATGCCATTTGGTTTGTTAAATGCCCCTAGTACCTTCATGAGACTTATGAATGAAGTACTTAGGCTATTCATTAGCAAATTTGTAGTAGTTTACTTTTATGGCATCCTCGTGTATAGCTCTAGCAAAGAATAACATGTAAAACATCTCATACTTATATTTTTAACACTTAAAGGTCACAAGTTGTATGCTAAGCTAGAAAAATGTGAGTTTTTTGTACCTAGGTTTATATTTCTAGATTTTGTGGTGTTTAAGGATGGCATAGCCATGGATGAATTCAAAGTGGAAGCAATCAAGACGTTTCCTATACCAACAAGACTTACAAAAGTGAGATATTTTCATAGTTTAGCTTTATTTTATAGGAGGTTTATTAGGGATTTCAGCACCCTACTAGCCCCTATAACCAAATGTATGAAAAAAGGTGAATTCAAGTGGACTAAGGCCACACAAAATAACTTTGAAGTGATCAAGGGGAAGTTAAGTGAATCACCTATCCTAACATTACCCAACTTCAAAAAATTGTTTGAGGTTGAGTGTGACGCTAGTGGAGTGGACATTGGAGTTGTTTTACTACAAGAAGGGAAATCGATTGCCTTCTTTACTGAAAAGTTCAACAGCTCTAGGGTTAACTATAACATGTATGACAAAGACTTCTATTCTTTGGTAAGAGCTTTAGATCATTGATCCCACTACTTATGACCCCAATAGTTTGTGCTACACACAGATCACGAGTCATTGAAGTATATCAATGGCCAACACAAGCTTAATCCAAGGCATGCGAGATGGGTAGAATTCTTACAATCTTCTTCCTTCATAGCCAAACATAAAAGTGGAAAAACAAATGTAGTAGCAGATATACTCTCTAGGAGTTATTTTATGCTCTCTTTATTAGAAGTAAGAGTATTGGGGTTTGGGTGCATTTGGAAGCTCTATAAGGAAGACAAAGACTTTGGTTTCTATTTCAAGGATCAAGACAAGAAGAGAGGCTCGTTTTTCATCTAGGAGGGGTTTCTTTTCAAGAAAAATAAGCTTTGTATTTCTAAATTCTCCATCAGAGAATTACTTGAAAGGAAAGTGCATGGAGGAGGACTAGCGGGACACTTCAGCATCAACAAGACTGTGGACATACTTAGTGAGCATTTTTATTGGCCTGAACTTTTGGGAGATGTACAAAGTGTAATAGCTAGATGTGTCACTTGTTAAAAGTTCAAGAGTCACTTCCACCAAGGGATGTATAATCCTCTACCTATCTCACACCAACCATGTGAATATGTAATTCATTGTATTATTTCCTAAGACACAAAGACAAAATGATGCTATAATGGTGGTGGTGGATCGGTTCTCTAAGATAGCTCATTTCGTTGCCTTCCATGAGGTGGATGACGCCTCTTACATCGCCGATCTATTCTTGAAGGAAATAGTTAGGCTGCATGGTATTTCCAAATCTATTATTTCATATAGGGATACTAAATTCCTTAGCTATTTCTAGAAGACTTTATGGAGGCTAGTAGGTACCAAACTCTTATCCTGTACCGCTTACCATCCACAAACCGATGGGTAAACGAAGGTCACTAATAGGACCTCACCATGCACCTCAAAAGTTTGGTTCACAAATCCTTAAAGGATTGGGATGCCAAACTATCTCATGCTGAGTTTACCACAATTGAACACTAACCTATGCTATAGGCCGCTCTCCTTTTGAAGTAGTATATGAGCTGAACCCTACTACTCCCATCGATCTCTTACCTCTCCCCATCGAAGCCCACACCAACTTTGAAGCACAAGAAAGGGCTAGGGTAATGAAAAAACTTCATGAGCAGGTGATATAAAAAATAGATAGGGTTAATGAGATGCATAAGAGTAAAGCCAACAAGCATTGGAAGCAACACTTGTATGAGCCAGGAGACCTAGTTTGGCTTCACCTTAGGAAGGAACGATTTCTTTCTAAATAGAAGAACAAACTCATTCCTAGAAGCAATGGCCTATACAAGGTCATTGAAAAGATTGTGATAATGCATATAAGTTGGAGCTACCTGGGGAAATGGAAGATATATCAAATACATTTAATGTGGGAGATCTACTTCCTTACATTCATGATGAACCCTTCAAAGACAAGGAGGATGCATTTAAAGAGGGAGAGGATGATGCAGTAGCATCCTCATGTAATGATCACAGTCTTACCCTTAATTTTCTCAAGTTTTAGAGTCATAAAACTCTCCTACTTGGACAAATTAATCACTCCTAAGAAAACTATCTATGTAAGCCATGCAAGCCTTGTCAACTTTTACCACCTCCACATAATAAAACCCCACTTTTTACGCCACATTTTTCCACCCTTTTTATCTCATTTTCTTTTATTATTTTAGCTCTAAAAATACCCTAAAAATGCAGCCCAATCTACATCTACAATAGCCACACAAAATAAACCACAAGTCCCACCTAAGCTACATAACATGTCCTTTTCAGCTCTTGGGAAGAACAATGTAGATTTTTGGAAAGAATAAGGAAGGTTAGAAGACATTCTTTACTTCTTTTTGTCCCTTACACAATTAAAATGACCCTTTTATCTTTCCTTATGAATCAAGTGGTAGTTGCATGAATTGGATGCATAATAAAAGACCCCCACCATTCGAAATCAGTATAAACACACACCCTATGGCTGAATGACATGGGTGGTGTATTAGGCAGTCCCCTTCATTTGTTTTAGCTAAAATCACTTGTATTATTTGGATAAGTTTTAACCTTTAATCCTACACTCCATATATAAGTGCCAAGCAAAGAATGAAAGATAAATCAACTTATTTTTGGTTGCACACAATTCTCTCAAAACTAAGAGCCCTCAACCTTCAACTCTAGTATAAGAGTTTGAAGTTTTACAAAATCTTCCAATATTTATCTTAAGAGTCTAAACCTTAGGTGGTTCTTATAATTATTGATTCAAGGAGTTACCAAGAATCAATTTCATCTTCTCAACTCTCTCCACATTCTACTCTTAATTTTTAGTAGATCTAATCTTAATTAGACACCGCTTCATAGCATAACCGAAGTTGGATCTCATATGCATTAAAAGAGCATCCCTTGAATGTTCAATTGGTAAGTTTTAGTTTATTCTAGATAAACAAGTATAAGTAGTATATTTCATTAGTGGTATTTGGTTATACGCATGATTATCGTATTTCAATTAATGTATGTACATTTTAATATTTTATACCATGTATTGTTATGATGCCTTGTATATGTTCCATGCTAGTTTTTTATATTGGTTTAGTTCAATGGGTTACTCAATACCGTTGTACTGAAGAGCTCCTTTCATGGACCCTTACCTATTTAATGGATAATGATCTTTGTACGTTAGTTTGTGAGATCAGTGGAAGGCTAGTAAAATGAGTTGAGAAATTAGGACTATCCGGAGTCCTTTTTATTAGGTTATTTTTTATTGTATTTGGACTCTTGTACCCTCCTATTTATCTCTCTCTAAGTTTTACAATGTCTGATGTTTTTTTATTTAGAACGATATAAATCTGTTTGCTCTCTCTAATATGATTCTTCTAATTATGTTATTAATTTAAGAGTAATGATTTTAGTCTTAACAATTGGTATGAGAATGGTAGAGGAAAATAGATTTATACCAAGTGTAGTGGTAATACCTTTCGTTTTTATTAGTTTAGCTTCTACACCTAACTCTTTAAACGAAAATTTTCAATCCTAAAAAGTGGGGTGTTATAATTACTTTATATCATGAGTTTTAAATTTGTAATATATTATTTATCATTATATAGTTTTGGAAAAATTGAATGCAGAATGTCTACGGAGGCTAATCATAGTGGTTTTGCTTCTATATCAAGTTCTTCTCCAAAAAGTACCTCTATAGAAAATAAAGATCTCACTATGTATTAAACGACTTCTACTACATTTTGTTGTATATTTCTTGAATATGTATGAGCTTGATGTGGAATTATTATATTTTGTGATATTTATGATATTTTGTGATTTTCTACAAATAATTTGAGTAGATTATGATGTTAAAATATACTATTTTGAGGTTTATGGTAGGTAAGGATCAGGTAAAATATCAAACAAATTTATACATGTTTTTCTTATGTTTACCATCCAAACCACTAGTTAGGTAGTTAGGACCACTAGTTCGACCAATGATTTAATGGTAAAATTGGTATGGTTATGACAACTATGGTAGGGGTAGCGTAATACCCCAAAAATTTTAAACCCTTAAATTTAATAATTAATCCTCATTTGAAATAATTTAATTTTTAAATTTATTTATTTATTTTGTGGATCTTTGGGTGTATAAAAATGGATATGAATATTTAATAAATTAAAATAAAAATTTTGTTATTTTATCATACTCATTTTGTTAAATAATCTTCAAAAACCATATGTTACTAAAATTTCCCTCTTGAAATTAATATCTTCATTTTAAAATAAATTAATTTATCCATCTAAATAATGAAATATCCTCATTCCAAAAATTATTTTATTTCTATTTTCCCCCTTTTCCTTTTCTTTTTTCTTTTTTTTCCTTTCTTTTTCTTTTCCTCCTTTTTCTTTTTCTTATTCTTCGTTTAGTCCACCGACCTGCCTCATCGCCTTCTTGGTCATGGCCCTTCCCCTCCTCTCCTCTTTCTTTCTCACCCTCGCATCCAACCTAGTGCCCTCTTCCTTCTTCTTTTTCTTCTTCCCTTTGGTTGGGCCAGCTCAACCCCTCCTTTCCTTCTCCCTTATTCCTCGGGCGCACAGGCCAATCCGTCTTCTTTCTTTCTCCCCTACCCGGTCACCCTACCTTCTTTCTTCTTCTCTTATTCTTCCCTTCTCCTTCCTTCTTCGATTTCGAGGCCATGGTAGCCTACAATCAACCGCCTTCCTTCCCCTACAACCCTACTCTCTCTATCTATCTCCCTCTATCCCAAGTCCCTTTCCTTTCCATTTTTATCCACACATGTCCCAACACCACTATCCCGCATGCCTTCCTTTCCCCCTATTTTTCTTCTCCTCCCTACCACTGCATGCCATGTGCCTATCGCCTCTGCACCTTCCACCTAACCTGATAGGATATGCCTCCTCTCCCTCTCCTTTTCTTCTTCTCTTCTACTCATTTTCTCCCCTACTCGAGCTCCCCTTCTCCCTCTACTGATCCCCCTTTTCTCCCTTCTTCCTCTTTCCTTCTCCTCCCCTATTTTGCTTTGCCGCTTCCAACCACTGCCTCTGCTGCCCAACCAACCACTGTAGCAATGCCTTGGCATCCCTTGCTACCTCCCTACACCACCCAATAACCTCCACTCACCCCTGCAACACCCTTCCCCTCCTTTCTCTTTTCTTTCCCCTTCTTGGCCTCTGCTTGCACCACCACCATGCGCCGCCGCTCCCCCTCTTCCGTCGTCGCCATAGGCCCCCATCGACCCCTTGGCACCTCCTCTAGCACCCCTTCCTTCCCTTGGCCGAAATTCCCCTGTAGCCCCCTCCCTTCTTCTCTTCTTTTCCATTCCTTCTTCTTTTTCTTCTCCCTTCCTTCACCCTGCAACCACCATCCTTACCGCCTTGAGCCACCAACCTTCTACCCCAACCACCACTTATACCCCTACTCCCTCCCTATAACTAGCCACCACCTTTACTCCTCTCCACAAGCCCTCAATCGAGCCCCCAAAACCCTCACCCAAACCAACTCCTCTCCCTTCTACCAACTCCCTATTTAACCCTTAATTCCCCCAGCCCGTGCATGTAGCTCACGCATGCATCGTGAGTCTACTGCATCTATTTGAGCGACTGTTGTTAAATTTTTGATGTATAACAATAGTTAGTATTAGTAGGTATTAATTAAGCTTTTGATAAAAAATTATTCTTTTGATTTTCTACTTTTAATATGCTAATTTTTTATATTATTTTTAGGTATTAATTTTTACTAATCAAAGCTCAAACCTTTAACCGGGGTACCGGTAAGCTTTAATTATTGTTGGAAATAAGGTAACCATTATATCCTACTAAAATGTGTGAATATACGTATGCTAGCACATTATAGTTTTTAAATATGTTTATGTGCATGTTGTATGATGTTAAGTATAATATGATTTGTAGCATATGTTGGTTGTTGAAATAAAAAGCTTGTTAATTTATGTGTCATGTGTAGAAACGATATTTAAGGAATGAGCCTTATTGTTAATGATAATGTTAAATGCATGTATATGATATGATAAGCTAATGTGGCCACTTGTAGCATAGGTAATGTTAATTGAGCCCTAGGGGCAATTTCGTAATTTTTTTTGTACAAAAGGAGTGGCTTAAATAAGTATGTGTGGTAAGTGATAATGGGGATTAATAATAAATAATAATAAATGGTGGTGTTAGATGATGTATATGGATCATGGTTGTTAATGTTGTATATGGTTAGGGTATTTTAGTAAATTTGGCATAATAAGGGCGAATTGGTAATTTTGTGAGTAAAAGGGGTAAAAAGGTAAATTAATAAGTAAGAAGGGTATCTGGGTAATTTAGTATAAAAGAAGGATAATTTGGTAATTTTTATTAGTAAGAAAGATATTTTGGTAATTTGGCATAAAGGAAGGATAACTTGGTAATTTTATGAGTAAAAGGGGTAAAAAGGTACATTAATAAGTAAGAAGGGTATTTTGATAATTTGGCATGAAGGAATGATCACTTGGTAATTTTGTGAGTAAAAGGTGTAAAAAGGTAAATTAATAAGAAAGAAGGGTATTTTGGTAATTTGGTATAAAAAAAGGATAAGTTGGTAATTTTGTAAGTAAAAGGGGTAAAAAGGTAAAATAATAAGTAAGAAAGGTATTTTGGTAATTTGGTAATTTGGCATAAAGGAAGGGTAACTTGGTAATTTGGTGAGTAAAATGGGTAAAATGGTAATTGAGTAGGTAAGAGGGGGTATTTTGGTAATCTGGCATGATAAGGGATAATTTGGTAATTTTAATAAGTAAGAAGGGCAATTTGGTAATTTAACTAACCAAAAGGGTAATTTGGTACTTTAATAAGTATGAAGGACGGTTTGGTAATTTAACTAACCAAAAGGGCAATTTAGTAATTTTAATAAATATGAAGGACAATTTGGGAATTTAACTAACCAAAAGGGCAATTTGGTAAATGTAACACGTATTAAGGGTAATTTGGTAATTTAATAAACCTAAAGGGCAATTTGGTAATTTTAACAAGTATAAAGGACAATTTGGTAATTTAACTTACTAGAAGGGTAACTGTAACACCCCCAAAATTCACTACTGAAAAATTTCGTTTTATTAAAAGATTAGCGGAAACAAAATAACAACCTGTGAATTTCGAGGATATTACCGCCGCACTTAGTACCAGACTGGCTCACTCATACTGTTCCAGTACCAAGTACTAAGGCTAAAGAATGAAATATCAATTGCTAGAAATTCAAATCATATTTAAAATCAGAATAGCTCAAGTAAGCATTTACAAAAATAAAATCCACCAATGGTGGTTATAAGAGCAAGGATTTCATTTAAACCAGACAATAGAAGAGGAAGGATGAAACCCTAAAAGTCGGATAATCCTCACGCTCTTTCCCGTTGCCCACTTGAGTAGCACCTGAAGTCGGACCTGCAAGGGACACTGCCCATTGAATAGGCAGGGGCCCCACGAATGGAACCCTTCAGTACTACGGTACTGAGTAACCCTTTAAAATCACACTTAAAGGCAGGTCCGCAATGCAACACATGAAACAAAGCTACATACATATATAATAAGATGTGTATATAACATTCACATAATTAACATTCACATCAGATATCAATAGATCATTATGAACAATCGATACTTTCAGGCCTTAAGCCATGTCATAGTGCAAAATCAATACATTCGGGCCTTAAGCCATTAGTCCATCATTATTCAATCAACTCTCTCATATTTTATATCCATATGAGTGCGGGAACCCCACTATTATAGCCAGTGGATCGGTCTCCGGGACAAAACACTCCTAGCCACTATTATGCTGGTGGATCGGTCTGGCCCCGACTCTCATGTTGTTCCACTGTAATTACTTTGTGTCTTCCCCATATTTTATCGTTATTATGTTCGGTTTATTGAGCTCGGGATCCCCCACTATTATAGTCGGTGGATCAGTCACTTATAGGGCAGAACGCACCTAACCACTATTATATGCCGGTGGATCGGTCTCCAGGGCACCCGGCACCTGGCCACTATTATGTCGGTGGATCGGTCTGGGCCCGACTCAATAATCTTCCACTTTAAGTGATTAGTGTCTTATTCATATCTTATTCAAAAGTATTTCACCATTGACATGCATGCCGCCGACCTCTACTTCTATCCTCCCGAGAGGGCCCGTCCCATATCTTGAGACCTTTGCGCTTCTTATCACACCCCGACATCCATTCCCCCTTACATCCACTTATAACAAAAATCCAACTCCTAAGGATATGGGTCGAGGCCCATCACCTTACGACATTCAAATTCTCCCACTACCACTCTCTTGGGTTTTCCTTTGAAACTCTAATCGGACCTATGTGGCCCAACCTTTCTTTTATCGTCCAACACCCCATCTCATTTAGTTTAAACCCAAATCCCATCACTCTACTCACCAATCATACATGTGACCGTAAAAACCCTAGTTGGCCGCTCAAACCCTAACACCTTTCTTACATAAGGATTATCCCATGCAAACCCTAGAAACCTCCCATGCAAGAGTTGCATCACTCATTCGTTTTGATCATAATCTCCTTCTATTTTTCCCCCATGGATCATAAGATATTAAGGTCAATATCGTGTCCCCTTAGTCAACTCACTTCCCATTTATTCCTTTTTATCCTTTTACCCCATATCATATTATTAAACACCCTAGCATGCATGTCATAGAGGGTCACATCAGATAACATCGTACGCATAACATATATAATCATCATCCACATGCCATAAGAAAGTCACACAAGCATACATCACTCGAAGTTGTACTACAAATGATTAATCATAAAGCATAAAGTACACAATACGACATAACACATGGCACACGAGGCATATAATACACACATTGTTGTTCTTAGTGACATTCCTACTCGTTTTGGGTTACCAAGTCATCTCCTACACTTATTAGGTCACCAATCACCCTTCATAATTGTTATACTTATCATAATTCCCAATTGGTTGGTTAGATTACCGAATTGCCCTTCTCCTTTGTTATAATTACTAAATTGCCCTTAAGTTGGATAAATTACCAAGTTACCCTTCTTCATTATCATGATTACCAATTTTCCCCTTTAGTTGGTTAAATAATTACCAATTTACCCTTTAGTCGGTTAAATTACCAAATTACCCTTCTCCATTATCACCATTACCGAATTGCCCCTTTTGGTTGGATAAATTACCAAATTGCTCTTATACATTATCAAAATTACCAAATTACCCTCCTATTGGTTAAATTACTAAATCACCCTTCTCCATTATCATAATTACCATTTTACCCTCCTCAATTATTATAATTACCATTTTACCCTTCTCCATTATTATAATTATTAATTTACCCTTTTCTGTAATTATAATTACTAATTTACCCTTCTCCATACTTATAATTATTAATTTACCCTTCTCAATTATTATAATTACCATTTTACCCTCCTCCATTATTATAATTATTAATTTACCCTTCTCCACAATTATAATTATTGATTTACCCTTCTCCATAATTATAATTACCAATTTACCCTTCTCCATATTTATAATTATTAATTTACCCCTCTCAATTATTATAATTACCATTTTACCCTTCTTCATTATTATAATTATTAATTTACCCCCTTTTACTTACAAATTACCGTTTTACCCCTTTACTACCAAAATTACCATAATATCCTCTTATTTATAAAAATTACCATTTTGCCCTTCTCCTCCAAAATTACCATTTTACCCCTTACTTCCAAAATTTACCATATTACCCTTTTGCTTGCAAATTACCATAATACCCTTTTACATCCAAAATTACCATTTTACCCATTTCTTACAAAATTACCATTTTGCCCTTCTCCTCCAAAATTACCATTTTACCCCTTACTTCCAAAATTTACCATATTACCCTTTTGCTTACAAATTACCATAATACCCTTTTACATCCAAAATTACCATTTTGCCATTTACTTATAAAATTACCATATTACCCTTTTTCCTCCAGAATTATAACTTTACCCCCTTTATTACACCACTTTTATTAAATTAACATTACCACATGGAATACTAATATTAATACTCCATTAACAATATCCAACTCCACAAACCATTATATTTTAATATAATACTTATTAGCACCCACACATATTAGGCCATAATCTAGCACAAGGAGTATTACTAAAATGCCCCTAGGGCTCACAATAATATTATTCAAGTATAAATGGTCACAATAACATAAAATAATAAGGATAAGTACTTAACACTTTCATTAATAATCAAACTCTTCCCTTAAGCAACACTTCCACACATGGCATATAAACTAACATACTTTCTTTCCTTTTTTTTTTATCAATAAATACAAGCAAATATATATATTATATTAAACCACAAATATCAAGCATAATAACATATTAAAAATCCTAATGTGCTAACATACGTTTATCCATGCGTTTAAGTGGGGTTTAACGATTACCTTAATTCCTGCAAAAATCAAATCTTACCGGTATCCCGGTTAAAGATTCAACATTTAAATAGAAAAATCAACACCTAAAAATAATATCAATAATTATTATATTAGAAATAATAAAATCAAAGCATAAGACCTTATAAAATTTACTTAATGAAATAATTAACTTAAATATTATTTTACCTTAAATTTTTTAACCAAAATAAACCAAGAATGCAGCAACTCATCCTGCTCATGCAGCATGAGCTGCATGTAAAAATAAATAGAGGAAGGCTCGAAGGGGGGTGAAAAGAAGGGATAAGGGCTATTTTCGGGTTACAGGTGGGCTGCCGATAAGGGAGAAAAATGGGGAGGAAAAGAAGAGGGGGAGAAAGGAGGGACTGCAGGGGCTTGAGAGTGGCTTGGGTGGTCTTGTGGTGGTGCAGAGCTGAGGTATAGGGTGGCAGTGGGTGGTGCAGGGGCTTGGTGCAGCAGTTGGAGTGGCAGCGTGCAAAAATAGGGTGGAAATGGGAGGAGAAGAAAATGAGAGAAGGAGGTCAAGGAAGGAGAAGAAGGCTAGAAAATATAGGGCATGAAGGGATGGTGAGGGTAAGAAAAAGAAGAGGGAGGATAGGGGTGCAGCTGGCCGGCTGGTGGCAGCGTGTAGGGTGGCAGGGGAGGTGGTAGGGTGGTAGGGAGGGGAGACGAAGAGGGAAAAAAATAGGGCGATGCAGTGGTGGCAGTGAGGGGTTGGAGGCGTCTCAGTGGTCGGGCATGGCGTCGAAACATGCAGTTAGTCAACGTAGAGGTCGAAGAAGAAAGAAAGGAGGGAGAGAGGGAGACCAGGCAACGCAGGGGAAAGAAAAAAGAAGAGTTGGGCCGGCCTAGGCAAGAGGGAAAGGAAAGAAAGAAGGGGGGTCTGGGCTGGGTAGAGACGCGCGGGAGAGGAGGGGAAAGAGAGGGAGAGGGGAGATGGGTTAGTGGCTCAGTAATGAGCCGGGGAAGACAAGCCTGGTGTGGCAGCTCGAGGGAAGAAAAAGGAAAAAGAAAGGAAAGGAGAAAAAGGAGAAAGAAAAGAGAAAGGGGGGAAGGAAAAAGAAAATAGGAAAAATAAAATAAAATAATTTATAAAATATTATAATATAATATTTTTGGAAAATAAATTTATTTAATAATTTTTATATAATATAATTAAATATATGGGTTAAAAGGGATAATTTTAGTAAGGTATTTATTTGGAAAATTATTTAAAATAAAATAAGTAGGGTAAAATAACAAAATATTTATTTTAACTTATTAAATATTCCTACTCAATTTATATACCCAAAAATCCATAAAATAATTAAATTAATTAAATTATAGGTTTTCTAAAATTTTGGAGGATTACAGTAACTTAGTTATTTTACAAATAAGGGGTATTATAGTAATTTTCTAAGGATGAAGGGGTAAATTGATAAATTACTTATGACATGACAATGGATTAAATAAGCTTCTATAATTGTAATACCCCAAATTGAGCGGAGTGTTATAAGAATTGATTTGGCTACTTATATCAACATGGTATACCATCCTTTTGGTGATTCCGTCCTAAGAACTCCACAGTTAAGCGTGCTGGCCGTGGAGCAATTTTAGGATGGGTGACCTCCTAGGAAGTTTCAGAAATTTTCTAAAAGTTTCTCGGGAAGCACGTGAGTGAGGACAAAGCGTGCTAAAAGGACTTGTGTTGATTTGTGGGGCCAGCCGATCAATCCGAAAGCACTCCAAGGTAGCCCCCGCGTGGTCGTGTCGACTCGGGGTGTTACAATAATAAGACATAAAGGATATTAAGTAATAGAATAAGGTTTTATGGCCTTAGGAACACTTGTTTAACTATATCCATGTATATTATAAGGATGAAGGTATTTTGATAAATCGGTAAATATCGTAAGAATAATGCATGGTATAGGGTTGAATGAGTGATTATGGGTATGATATGCTATTTAATTCATAATCATGCAAGAGGTGCCTAGATTGTTAATTATACATGGAAATGTGTGTTGGATATGTTCGAAGTACATGTTAGCATCTTATGTGTGCCATGATCCTTGATATAGAATACCTACTTCTATGACCGATATACCTTTGTGTCTCCAAATTCGTGACCTCTCCTTTGAGTTAAATAAATAGATATGTTGTGTTAAATAAACGTAAAATACTAATCACGTAAAATGAAATATTATTTAGCTAGGCCCAGACCTATCCACGGGCAAAAATAGTGGTTAGGTGCAAGATGCCCTAGAGACTGATCCACTGGCGAACAATAGTGGCCAGGTGCGTTCTGTCATGGATGTTTCCGATCTACAGGCTATAATAGTAGGGGATCCTAAGCTCAATAGACCAAACCTTGGATGCTAATAAATTATGGGAAAATACTAATCACTTAAAGTAGAACACCATGCGAGTCGGGGCCAGACTGCTCCACCGGCAAGAATAGTCACCATGTGTAGGGTGCCCTAGAGACCGATCCACTAGCAAATAATAGTGGCCAGGTGCGTTCTGTCCTAGGTCTTTCCAATCCACAAGTTATAATAGTGGGGTTCCTACATTTATATGGTAATAATTTAAGAGACGATGTTGAATAATGTCTAATTAATAGCTTAAGACCAAAAGTAATGATTTCACTTTTATGATCCATTGATATAGTATAAGTTTAGCCTTGGTGTCTATCACTCTCTTAGTATGCAATGGAATTGTTAAGTAAATGGACCTTGTATTATGCCTTTCCTATTGTATGTGGTGTTGCATTGTGCATTAGCTCCCATGTTGATTATGATTATTGCTATGCTTGCGTATGTTGTCATTTTTACATCGTTTACGTATGATGTGTTGCATGTGGGCTATGCCTTTCAGTTTGGTATAAAGGGTTATTCAGTACCATAATACTAAAGGATTTTGTTTGTAAGCCCTTGCCCATTTAATGGGTAGAGTCCCCTTGCATGTTAGTTGCAGGTGCTGTTCAAGTTGTTATCGGGTATGAGCGTAAGGATTGTCTGAGAAGATTTCAGGATTTCTCTTTCTACCTTTCTAATTCCTTGTTAAATGCTTTTACTCTTGTAACCACTAACGGTGGGTTTATATCTTTTGTAACATCTTTAACGTGCTACTCTGATTTAAATGGAAGTTGAATTTATGTAAATTGTGCTATGTTCCTTTAGCCTTAGTACTTTGTATTGGAACGGTAGGAGAAAATTAGTCTGGTACTAAGTATGGCGGTAACATTTTTAAAATTTACGGTATTTGCTTTCACTAATTTTTAAATAAAATAAAAAATTTCGGGAGTGAATTTTGGGAGTGTTATAAGTAGTTTAGTATTTTTGATAAATTTTAACCACCATTAGGAAAAAAAGTAACAAAGGAGTATATAATGCAATCATAGAGTATATCATGCAAAAAATAAAGTATAGGGTATGTTTTTCTTAAAAGTAAAGTAATTGATTGTAAAAATATTCGTATTTGTATAGGACTTGACCTCATAAATAAGTAAAATAAATGAAAAATAATTTGGAGAGAGACTTAGGTGTCTATTTAATAACCACATTTCTAATTAGATCTAATATGAACTAATCATATGATACAAGCAATAGTAATTTTTGTTAGACATATTTATGTATACAAGTTGCTAAAGTAATTATAGTGTTTGCCAACTTATCTAATTTGAAATGAATTGATGTATATTGATACTTTCAAAAAATTTTTTATTTTAATAAAATATTTTTAATAGTGGTGAGTGGATATAATTAATAAGATAATAATATAACATAGTTTAAAAAGTTAATAAAAATTAGTAAGATTAGTTTACAAAATAATACTTAATCCGTATGAAAAAGAAAATTATTAAAAAAATATGTTTACTTTTTGTAGACTTTTAAGGAAGTAATAAAAATAATTTTAAAATTATATTGACATCATTTATTTAAAAATAAAAAATATTTAATGTATATATAATAAAAAAATAAAGGCAAAATTAAAAGTAAACTTTGATTTTTTTAATAATAATTTTTTATATAATAATTTAATAATACAATAAATTTATTTTTAATATCAATAAATTAATACATAATATATTTTATAAATAATAAAGTTTTATACAAAATTAAAAAAATAAAAATTTGTATGAAATAATAATAAAGATAATGATTAATGACTAACACAAACGCTAGACGAGACGAGGGGAAGGGAGCAATGCCAACGAAGGACGTAGAACAATTGCAATGCCACTTGAAGCTTTAGCATGGAGCCCTGACCTCGCCCTCGTCTCTCTCCCCTACTTTCACTATCTATTCGCCACCTCTCTTTCTTCGTAAAATACTCTCTCCTTGTCATCTCTTCTCACTCCACTTTCTTATTATTCATTTTCTTCTCTTATTCATCTATGCCTTCTTCCATCTTCATCATCATTATCGATCACGTTAAGCAAAGCAAACAGCTATTTAGGACTTGTTCTGGCTTTATCTCTCAAATTCTTCCTCAAAATTTCTAGATTTCGTTTCTTTCCATATCAGAATTGAGTTTGAGGATGTAGTAGTGTTTTGAATTAGTAGGTTAAAAACTCCTCAAGTATGACAACCAAAAATAGAAAATAAATGTTTCTTTGTTTCGAGTTATAGATTCATTCTACAAAGACCTCATTTCTTTTTATTTTGTTTTACTCTTTCCAGATAATGTTTTTGAAAATTGAATCTTATCCTCTATTCACATTGAAATAAATATATATTTTTGTCCTTCCGGAAGAGTTGGGCCTTTTTACCTGTGGTACTTGAGAACCGACGAAATTCAAGTTCTTCGTGTTATCGTGTTACTCTTCTCACTCACAGATCCATTTTTTTTTTCCCGATTAAGATTTCAATTCCCATTCACTTTAGTCATTTCTCTGTGTGGCGTTTGTGCTTTGAGGTTTTCTCCTAGATCTATTTGCTCCATTGGTGGCGATTCGTTGCTGAAATTTTGAGCGTCGAATTCACTTGATTTTCGGGGGATGCGGCGGACAATTATGTGATGCATTTGTTGCTGAATTGCATTACTTCCGAGTTCCTACAGCGCATATGTTTCAGGTATACCAATCTTTTTTCTTTTTCTTTTTTGAATTCAGTAAAATTTACACTAAATTTTAGCGAGTTTTCGTTTCTTGAAATTTGTGCTGTTGTGGTTTTATAAGACCAGTTGTTTTCCCTGGGTGCATGTGATGTCCCTGAGAGTAATAATCCTTGCTTCTTGTGTATCTAAATTTTAGCGTCTACGTCCACGAATCGTTGTGTCTTTACTTGGAAATTAGTCTGGTGGTTCTGGAAAAAGCTGCTGTGACTGAATGATGACGAACATAGGTATGCATCTCTAGGCATAAGCGTAGTAATAAACAAGTCTGCCATCAGGAAAGAACCAAACTGAAGGATGTGTTTAATTTAGTTAGATTTATCCGATAGGATTATGTTTCTTTTTCTATTCGTGGCGTGATGATTGCTCGTTGTTGAGGGGGTTCTGTGTGCGTTACCATCCAAAGGAAGTAGTTTGTTTTTAAGCATTGCCGTCTTGCCAGTATGCATAGTCCTCATTGTGATTTGTGATACCATAAGTTGGGGAAGGTCTTGATGTAGGCCAAGTGATCCTACTGGACAAAAGAAAACATTCAGGAGGACCTAAATGAAACTGTACACATGCTGTAATTGTAACACAAAAAAATCGCTGTCTGTCTGTCTGCTACAGCTCAAACTACTTTTCAAAGGGATGGCCAGGTTTATGCTATACTTAAGCCTGACTAGCAGCAGCTTTGTATGTGGTATTCTTTGTTCCAGATGTAAAGACATGCGATGAAGTGATAATGAAATGCTTGATTCGGTAATTCCAATTGTTAGTTATGACATTTCTGATTTTCTAGCCGAATGCTGCTGGTGCTTCGCTTCATGAATTTTATTGGAAAGTGTGCCTTATAATTGGTCAATCTATCAGCCCACCACCTGCCTGAACAGAAGAAACAAGAAATGAAAAACTTTTGCTCAATTTCTTTGAAGAACTTCCATATTACCTACTGCAGATATTTATTTATATATTGGTTTGTTTCTTTATTTTAATTAGTTAATGTAGATGACCCATGGGAGGTCAATGAATTTGAAATAGAGAGGGCTGAGGGGTGATAGTTTTGTGGGGGACTTATACTTCACAGCCATTCTTGTTGCAGAAATTCAAAATTACAGTAGGGGATAGGGGCGGGCAATTAAATTGCACTCACGGTCGCGTTTGTGGTCGCAGTGTCACGGTATTGGAGCGTCGCGAACGATAAATTATGTGTCGCGGTCATTGTGGCATGAATTTTTATTTTTATTTTACCATATAATTTAATTATTATTTATTGATCATTTGAATATAAATATTCAATAAACTAGTATTTTATATCATATAAGAAGTATTAAAGTGAGTCATTATATACTAAATTTTTCTAATAACCCTAAATTTACCTTAGAATGAAAAGAAGACATGTTATTTAATAGTAAATGTGAAGATAATAAATAGTAATATTTTATTATAATTCAATAGTAACTTGATCAAAGATATATATATATATAGTGAAAAAAAATAAATTATCATGTATGTTTTTTTTAGTAGATTTAAGAATTTTCAATAAATTATCTTGATTTATCAGTGATATTTTCCTATTTAGTAGCTGATAAATGTGAAATTTTAAAACCATAGCATATCAGTAATTTCGCGTCGTGGTTGAACCAAAAACCGCTAAATAGCTGCCGCTACGCTTTAGCGGGATGGCGGGACCGCTATGCTATAGCAGGACCGCTATTTAATTGTATGGATATGGGTTTTAAAATGGCTAATTACATATTAGGTCACTTATACTATCACACAACTTTAGAAAGGTACCATCATACATGCTCAAAGATAATATTATATGATTTGTTCCAAAAATGTTAATATGGATACTAGTTTATTATCTATGCATTGACTTAAGCCATGTTCTCCTCAACTTATACTTCTTATTGTATCAAAGCGGATTAATTTAATAATTACTCATAATAATAATAATAATAATAATTAATATTAAAGTAATATAAAAAAATAATTGGAATATTAGTAGTAGTAGTAATAATAATAATTTATTTATTTATTTATTATTATGATAAGTATTAATAATAATAAATTTATTAACAAGAATCAATTTCATAATATAAATAATAATATTAATAGTAAATAATACTAGCAATTAATTTAATATTGTAAGAATAATTCCCCCTTCGTGCCATAAAAATAGGCTTGTTTAGATTTGCACCCGTGTTAATAAAATATAATTAATGACATGTTTGTAGTACACTTTATTATTAATTTTTTTTTCCATATTTACTCATAGATTGAAAATTGTTGTAATTAATTCTTTAGAGGAATTATAATTTCATTGTGAATTAATTAAGGACATTATAGAGAATAAACAAAATAAATATAGAAACTAGCTTATATATTGGGACAAATTAAAATAGAAAACTTGCCTATTATTATAGGATGGAGGAAGTAATTAACAATAATTACATGAATTAATATTAATTTCTCAATAATAGTATTAATAGTTAACCATTCGTAGTAAAATAATAATAATAAATAATATCAATATTATAAGTAACATTAATTAGTAACCATAACAATACTTAATTTAAGAAGATAAATAATAATAATAATAATAATTATCATTATTATTATTCATAATAGTTAGTAATATTAATATCAACTAAAAAGAATTAATACTAATAATAACAATAAATAATAATCATAATCTTAATTAATTAATAATATATATAATAACTAAGAATATTAATATTAATTTAATAATAATATTAATTCATAGTAATCAATAATAATATTAATGCTTGATGATGATGATGATAATAATAATAGTGATTAATTGAATACTATAAATAAAAGTAATAAAACTAATTAAGAATAATTATTAACATTATTATTGATTTAATCATATTAATAATAATTAGTATAAAAAATACTAATTAATAATAATAAAAATTAATATTTTATGTTTAATTTGATAACATTAGAAAAATATTTATAAAATTATTATTAATAATAATATTCATTTATTTATAATTGAGATTAATAATATTTTTAATAGTAATAATAGTAGTAGTAATAATAATAATAGTCAAACTTATAATTATATTAGATCAGCGTTAATATATTCCTATTAGATCATCAAAATTAAACCAAAGAAAACAGAGCCTTGCATCAAAATTAGTGATGACTAAAAACAAATACATAGGTGAAAACGTTTTATATAATATATCTCATTTGTGCAACATGCAGATGAAACAATTATTTGATGTCCTTGTAGGAATGATACAATAAAACATATACATTGTTACAAAATTTGGAACACCAATTAATTATTTAACGTATAATGATAATAATTGAATGGAAAAATTATGAAATACAAATGTGTACATAGTAATAATTTATCCAAGTCATTTTTAAAGTAAATACAATGCTAAAACATTGTTATTTAGTCTGTACTACATTCAATTGTTATTTTATGCAAATATAAGAACTGTTTACCTACAGACAACCAATATTGACCATTAATGTATATCACATATGTGTCAACAATTATACTTTTGATATAATCACAGGCATCCAAATCTAGACTACCATGGTAAAAATGAAGCCCACTGTGGTAACACCATAATTTTGCAGATTATGTCTTGGTTTAATGTTAAAGTCTAAGGTTTGATATCTTAGATCCCAAGTTAGGTTCAGATATATTCTGCTGCTATTGTATTATATTGACGTGTAAAATTCTATTTTGACTTATCTGACACAAGATGATCATTTTGTTATTTTAGGGAACATTTTATATTGACTTGTGCTTCTCTAGTATATGCAACTCTGTTACCCCACTGTAAATATGATGTTTTATTTGTTAAATGCACAGAAATTGTATATTTTAATTGATTGGTTGATTAATGTCAAATATTAACATAAATTTTAGCAGTACTCAAACATCATTCTGGGAAATGTAGTTTTATTTATTGTGATTTCCCATTGGGTGAAATACTATATTAGTAGAAGCAGTGAAAATATGAAAATATAAATATTCAGGAAAAAAAACCCCTAATGCATTAACCTCTTGATCTTAGAAAATGCAGCAAGGTCATTTGCATGTGATTTAGTTGCTTCTTCATTTCCCCCCACCTCCATTTATACATTGAACTACCCTAATTTTTTGGCCGGTTAGTTTGATGGATCAATTTCCTTGGTAACTCATAACATTGGTAGCTTGATCTTAGTGAGCTGAATATGGAAGTAATATTTCCAAATAGAAATGAGGCGTAGATTTTGAGGTTCAATAGATGTTGATGAAAGGAAGTTGAATTGTGATAAAAGTCTTCCTGAACTCTTTATATATACGGACATTGTTGTATACGGATGTGTTGACAGTTTATATTCCAAGAAAAGAGTAAAAGAGATATATATTATGTAATGATTTTAATCATTTTTGGATACATAATTGGTGGGTGTATATTCCTATAATATAGTTAAACTATAGTATTAAAAATCGGACCAGACTAGTTGGCTTGACCAGTAAACCAAACAACAATTCATTCTGAATATAGCATTCAATCAATTTTACATGTGACCCAGTAAAAACCTGTAGTAGAACTGGCCAAGTTTTTAATAAAATTGGAAAAACAAACATTTTTCCATAACCAATGCAATATATTACTTTTTCCAATTTTGCACTCTATTCTTGAACTTGTTCATTTATGGGAAATCCTTCAGCCATGTAAGTTTGCACAACCCCCAACCCTCAATCTTCTTCCTCACACCGCCAATGTTGAACCTTGGTCTTCGTACCGTGCACTATAGTTTTAAAAACAGGACCGATCATCGAACTGATATCATAAGTGATTCATTGGTTTAGTGGTGGTCGGATTAGTGATATACATAAGATAAAAAATTTGAAATCTGTAAAAAAAATTAAACTACACATGAATTTGATCGGGTCGTGACCAGTTTTTTATCGTTTTTGACTGGTTTTGGGCTCATAGGACATGTACAGCGTACATGAAATCTGCTATCGATCTGACCTGTTCATATTGGTTCATTGGTTAACTGGTTAATTGGTCAAATTGGTTTTTAAAACTATGTTGTGTACATACTCTGTTTTCATGTGATTTTTGTTCCATTGATGATGATGGCTGCACCAAAGTAATAAAAGTGAATTTTAATTTTTGAAAAAGGGACTTGTAGAAGACAAAAAGTATAAGGGAAAAGTTGGAAAGGGATGATTGGGATTTTAGAGAGGGGGGGGGGACCATTGTGGAAAAGTGTAGATAGGAAATGTTAGAATTTGAGTAAGCAGGCAAGGAATTTGGGTAAAGGATCGTGGGGTTAGGGATTTAGAGGTGAGAAGGAAATTTTAAATTTGAGGAGAGAGGAAGAAGAGGAGGCATGTAAGTTTTCGGGAGCTAACCGATGGGAATGAGATATGAAATGGGGAAATGATGCTTATATACCATGGTTAGAGTTTGATTAGATGGGCTTGGGTTAGGTTAGTTGGTCCTAAAGTTTGTATATTTTAAGTTAGATAACAACATACTTATTTTTTATGGAAAAATTATATAGTTTTAGTTAATATCATATTTAATTTTTTTTACCAAAACATTTTTTTTAATTTAAAACTAGTTAATTTATTATTAAATTTATGTATTTGTAGTTTTATTATTCTATTTAATGAAACTATTAAACCACTGGTTTGACCAATTAATTAATTATGGTTTCTAAATTATGAGTTAAACTGTACCACTATTTTTGCGTTGCAATCAATTACAAATTTAAACTGCACGATCTAGATGTGGTTAAATTATATTATTAATATCTGCCAACTGAATAGTCGCATACTCTAATATAAATGTCAGATGTACAAATGAATAGTCTTAGGTTTGGTTTGTGATATATGATTTTAATGTGTCCTCAAGCATACCTTTGTTGACAAACAAATGAATAGTTAATGTGTTGTCATGTGTGCCGTGATTGCTGCTTATATATACATATAAGATTATTAGTCTTAAGTGGCCTGATATAAACTGACCCTGACCATGGCAATCCTTTTCTTCTTTCCCTTTGTGTCTGTTTTTTACTCTTCAGATTTCTGATCATCATTGTCAGGGGGCAGTCTGCAAATTTCTGGTGTCTAAATTCACAAAATCTGGACTTTTGTTTTAGGGTTTATCTTTTTTTAGCTGTGATCCAGAAGTATATTGCGATGCTAGATCCTTTATAGGTTGATGGATTATATCAAGGTTTTATTTATTTATTTATTATTTTTAAAGTTGTGTTTCTGTTATGGGATGAGAGAAGGTTTTAAATACTTTTTCGTAGGTGATTTCATTGTCTTTGATTTTTGTAAAGTTTTCTTACCTATAAATTCTGAATCAGTTGGTCCTAAGAATTCTATGCGACAATTCTGGCTTAATATTATACAGGGTAGCAAGATGCATGATGCTACAATTGAGACTGAGACAAGGAAAACGTCCAGATGTCGCCAAAATTCCCGTTCAGCAGAGGAAGCCAGCAGCGGTGGAAACTCTCATGGAGGCAGTCCTCTGAAGAAAGGTCCATGGACATCAGCTGAGGATGCAATTTTGGTGGAATATGTCAACAAGCATGGGGAAGGGAATTGGAATGCTGTCCAGAAACAGTCTGGACTTTCACGCTGTGGGAAGAGTTGCCGTCTGCGATGGGCAAATCACCTAAGACCAGATTTAAAGAAAGGTTCATTTACACCAGAGGAAGAAAATCGTATCATAAAACTTCATGCTAAGATGGGAAATAAATGGGCTCGTATGGCTTCAGAGGTATGGTTTGGCTGTCTGGGCTTCATAGCTTTTCATATGTATACTTCTGCACTGGCTTTGCAAGCTTCTGCTGTTGGTAGAGCCATGGAACTTCAATGTATAATATGTCATTATTGTCATAGGTTCTGATAATGTGTTTGATGCTAAAGCGCACACTCATCTTTACTTATATTTTCTGTTAAGTATCTTTAGATGAAGCTTCTTCCTTCATAGAAGTAATGTGGTGTTGGCTGTTGCATCTGATTGCACTTTCTCTTAGGCTTTATTTGGATGAAGAACCTTACAAAGGATGGAATTTTGAAAATAATGGAATTTCAAAAGTGATTCACTTTGGAAATTCCACACTTGCAAATCCTTTATTTATATAGAAAATTTGAATGGAGAATCTGAATTATTTTTGTGTTTGGATATTTTTATACATAGAATTTGGATAGAGTATTAATAATACTTTTCTTACTTTCGTCCATGAGATTATGTGCATTCACTTTAAAACTCATTCTGTGGAATTATAACATGGATTTTAAAGCATTTGAAAAGTATCTAAAGTCTATTTTAGAATACCCAAAGTATTTAATTTAGATAAGTTTACAAATCATATTTTGAAATAAAATTTCTCCTAAAGGTCCTTTATCCAAATGAAGCCTTAGTTTATGTGTGAGTCATGTAATTAATCAAGGTTAGCTCCAAGAGGACCAAAACTAAAAGGACCTGTCATGATACCTTTTTTTTGTGTGTGTGTGTGTTTGTGTTTTTTTCCTGATGTTCTTTATTGTTAGTCCTGTTCATCATGCTGGTACTGATTCTGTTGCCTCTTCTTTATCCATGTTAAGCTACCTGGGCGTACGGATAATGAGATCAAGAACTTCTGGAATACTAGAACCAAAAGGCTGCAACGTGCTGGCTTACCCATTTACCCCCCTGATATCAGTGTTCAAGTTGTGTATGAGAATCAACAGGGTCAGGATAGAGGCGCATGCAGAACTGGGGAAAAGCACCACTCTGATTCGTTACAGCCAACTGAATTTGATATTCCTGATGTAGAGTTCAAAAATTTAGAGCTTAGCAAAGGATTTTTAAACTGTCCAACGGCAATGATTGATATACCTACCAGCAGCATCCTCCAGGAGGGTACTAGTCCCTCGCATGGTTATAGCTTTATGTTACCAGCAGTGCATCCTCATAAACGCCTTCGAGAAACTGAGACACCATTTACTGATTCTATTGGAAGCACAAGTAATGTTTTTTCATCTTTTGATCAATATGAGGATGATAGTTATGGGAAACTCGCTTCATCTTTTTGGGAATCTTCCCCATATGATCCTGATCTAAACATCAATGATATCTCCCCAGTAGATTTGCTTCCTTGCAGCCATGCCTCTATTAATGGCACCACTACTGAGCCCTTTTCTGCAGCAATGAAGTTTGAGCTCCCTTCATTCCAATATTCAACACCTCCAGTGGGTAGCTGGGCAAGTTCATCCCCACTACCTTCACTTGAGTCTGTTGATACCCTAATCCAATCACCTTTAAGTGAACCTACTCAGTCAAATTGCCCTTCCCCACGAAACAGTGGCTTGTTGGAGGCAGTAGTTTATGAATCCCAGTCACTGAAAAACTCAACAAATTACTCGCACCAGCAACTTTCGGAAGCCCATGTCACATCTGGTAACATGATGGAATCTGCTCTGCCGAATGCCTGTGACACAAAATGGGAAAATTGTGGTGATCCAATGTCACCTTTAAGTCAGTCTGCTGCATCGGCTTTTGTTGATTATACTCCTGTCAGTGGAAGTTCATCAGAGGAACATCATTCGGCTGAAACCACACGAGGTCAGAAACATTTTATCTGATGCTATCTTTGTATATTTCTGATAAATCTTTCCGTTATTGGCTAAATTAGTTTCTGCGGCACAATTTACACATGATTTCATATTAAGCCAGACATGGTTGACTGGCTTTCAGATGAATCAGGTGGAAAGAAAGATGTAGTCTCTCAACTGGACTTCTTGCGGCCTGATGCAGTACTCGACTCTTTTTTTACCTTCGGGCAGCGCACTGGACGTGGCAAAGACCAATCAGTGACAATGGACATAGGACTCTTTTGTGATGATCTAAGCTGCGAATACGAGCAAGTAGGCATTATTACTGATGATTCAAATCAAAGTTGTTGCGCAAAGGCTTCTGATTGGGATAATATTTCTGCTGTTTGCCATTTCTCCAAGAATCGTTGAAATATGGGTTTGATTTCTCTTTCATGTTAAAATTTTGAATTTTTTTGTTATCAGATGGAACTTTTCGTCACCCTGAAAATTTCAGTTGGGGTAATTTCCTGACAGTTGTGGTAAACATCGGCAATTTGATCTTTCAATCTTGATGATATGGGGGGGCTTGCCTTTTGGATATATACTGTATTCTTGCCTTGACGTGGCAACATATGTTTTAACTGTGGAAATGCTTCTGTCATGTTCCCTCTAATCAATGAGATATGATGATGCGCTGAGCAGGAGCTGCATGTTATACAAAACGTTTCTGACCAGATTTTGTACCCAAAACCATTCGAATAATACAAAACGTGAGATCTGCATGTTGTGTGCATTACTGTATGTTAATACTTAGTTTTCAACCCCTAGAGTTGGAATCAAATTCGTTGTTTGTCATTTGTTGGTTAAATCATGCTCTATGGGGTGTAACTATATATAAAAGAACAAAAAAAAGGACGTGAGAAACCAAAGTCATAAATATGTAATTTGACCATACTCAACCTAAAAAGTTATACTCTTTATTTATTTATTTAACTTTTGATGTTATATTGTGTGAGGATGAGTCATAGGCGGAAGAATTAGCAAGGAGCTAGAATGAGAAGAAGAGATTGGAATTCTGTAAGATATAATAAGTGAATGAGGAATACAATGAATATTTATAGGTGAAAGGGTATCTAGGTTCAAAGGGTAATCTTTAGGTTTTATTTTTTATTTATTTTCATTATCTATGGGAGTATTTGTTACATCAAAATAACTGGGAACATATTAGGGATTAAAATGGTATTTTTATAATTTTAGTGTATTCTAGAAATTTAGGCATTTAATGTGATAAGGGTATTTGGTGTATTAGAGAGACAGTTGTTCGAAGAAAAATAGTTATTAGGAAAATATTTCAGATTTAAAGGCATTTGGCATAAATAATTTTTTTTTAATTTTTTGTTTATTGGAGACAATTAGGTATTTAAAGTAATAGGGTTATTTGATGCACATGGAACAAAGTTATTGGAAGAAAATTAACTGTTGGAGTTTTTGGTCCTAAAGGTCTATATAGTACAAAGTAGTGTGTCCTTGTTATTATTTATTTATTTATTTTTAATAATTTGAAAGCAAAAAATAGAGACAAAAATCTAACTCGTGTGTTTTAACATTTTTGGGGCTATAATATAGAGGGAAATGTGTTGCGTGGCCAGTAATCATGGCCAATGACATTTAGGTTAAATAATAATAAATAAAGAAACTTTCAAGCTAACTATCAATTTAGTAAAGTGAACAACAAAATTGATTGTGAGTTATATAATGACATTTTCCATGAATAAATGATATTTGATATAATGGAAAAATGGGTAGAACCATGTACTGTAGGTTTCCCTAAACACACATTTACTTTAAACAATGTCTTTTTATTTTCTTTCAATGACTTTCTAATTTTCATCGATGACCTTTTTCTCGTACAAATCAACAGAAATTTAACTATGGATTCATGCTTGAAATAACTAATCCACAAAAATATGCTACATTCAAACCCATATTTTTCTTATACAAATAACTTAAAACCTATCATGCTCCTATAACCATATTCATGCTTCAAACACTCAAACAATCTTTTTAACAGAAATTTACCCATGGGTTCATGCTTGAAATAACCATAGCCCATAAGCCATCATTTTACATCTATAAAGTCTAGCCAAACTTACCGATCAAGCAAAATCTCTAAGTAAGGAAGACCACTCAAAAATGCACACCAACACCTCGGATTCTTCCTCACCTATTAAGAATCAAATAAATTATTTAGCAAAATACATTTCAGATTAACAAAAAAATAGCGTGGAAGAGAGAAGAAGAATGAAAAAGCACTTGGAGGTTTCTCTTATAATAGAGGAGGATAATGCTTCATGAGGTTGGCTAATGTTCAATTAAGCACAAATGAGGAGAAGAGAGTTTGAGTTAAACTAAAGGAAGTAGGGAGCACAAAAATCAAAACACTTTTGAGTAGGGAAGAGAAGAATGCAAAAAAGGAGGTTAAGAAGTAAGATACAGACCAGGGGGTATGGGGGATCTTGGACTAGCATAAAAGAGAGCATAACAGTGGGATTTAAGGCTATAAAAGGGATATGTGGTGCAATTACAAGGAGAAAAGACATGTGAGAGAAAGTTAATCAAAAAAGTATTTCCAACATAACTAGTTGATCGGTTTAGCCGATCAATAGACTGGTTCACAAAGAAC
This sequence comes from Tamarix chinensis, assembly GCA_030549775.1. Taxonomy (NCBI): domain Eukaryota; kingdom Viridiplantae; phylum Streptophyta; class Magnoliopsida; order Caryophyllales; family Tamaricaceae; genus Tamarix; species Tamarix chinensis. The sequence continues at coordinate 66,176,354 of CM060172.1, forward strand.
AACAAAGCAAATACATAGATAATCATTTGACTAATCTGCTGTACTAGTCAAATAGTTCCCCAATTTGAACGACATTTTTATAATTCATTTTTTCTCTAAATATAATACAAATATACTTGTTATATATGGGGTATTACAAAGAAGCACATTGTTCATGCCAATAGACTCTGTCTCCCCCTTCTTCCCCTTCTCTATCTTTCTCTAACCAATAGGGAAAAAAATCATATGAAGTATAGAAAATGATTATAGAAGAAAAAACATGTTGTTTATAAACTTAAGAAAAGTTAAAAACTAAAACCCTACTAAGGTATAGATAAGGGTCTTGTAATATTATTGCTATCTATACATTTATCCATTGTTTTTTATGATAGATGATAGCTCTAAATTTGTAATCATCGTCTATACCTTTCTTAATTGTATTGCCTTTTTTAATCTTTATTTATTTTTTCACAAGAGATATTATATATAATAGTCTATAGTAATAAAAAAAAATTGTTGTTATTTTTGTAGTGGTGTATGCTTGTTTATTGTCCTTATGCATGCTGGTTAACTTTTTATCAACCTTTGGCCTTTTGTTAACTTTCGTTGATTTCTTAATAATTAGATTTGTTTATTAATCCTTTGTGATCTAATTCGACTTACTCCTTCCTGGGCATGAATAATTGGGCCTTTATGGCATGATTAATGTGGATCTTTATGCCTCTTGAATAGTAATTGGACCTTTGTGCATAAAGGTTGGATCTGCATCCCATGTACATCAAGTACATGGGTTAATGAACCTTAATAAAAGAATGACTTAATTATCGTGGATGTATGATTTAGTGTAACATTTCAAAATTTACTGCTTAAATTTTATTTTATTTTAATGTAAGCTTAATTATAAACTATTTGGTGTAAATGCCACATAAAATATAACATCCCAACCCCCACACTAGCAACAAATAGATACTTGGAGTAAATTTAGGATTAATAACTAGCCATGCAGATTAATAAAACCCTTGCTAGTGTGCTTTATACTTACTCACATAGTCACATGCTTACTAAAAAAATTATCTAGAGTTCACTCATCAACTCCAAGCCAATCACATTTAACTATGGAGTTCTTCAATGATAAATTTTAAAAAATAAAAATAAAAGATACATCTTGTCGATATAGGTAGTATGATAAATTCTTTTAATTCTCCACAATATAGTACTAATTCAGGGTGCTAAATAAAATTAGTGATAGTTGGTGGAGGCTTAAGATGATTTATTAAACTACTTATATCAAGAAGGTGTATCTTTCTTTTTTAAAATCTATCATTGGAGAACTCCACAGTTAAGCATGTTTGGCTTATAGTAGTCCAATGATGGGTGACCTCCTAATAATTTTTTTTAGAAGCATATGATTAAGGACAAAATACTATATAAAAAACTTGTGTTGATCTGTAGGGCTAGTCATCAATCCCCAAAAGTGCTTCATGTAACTACCCATGACCAATGTGGGGTTATGGTGTTACATTGAACATAAGAGATATGCCCCTTACACCTAATCTATGTTGGATGCAAGACTAAATAATAACTTATATGAAATCTCAAATAGAAATGAAGAAAATAGATAAAACAACCAAATAACTTATATTATAACATAAGAACAAAGTAATATAGAGATTAACCCCAAAAGATAGAAACAAAGGAGAAGGAGAGAGGAAAAGACATAATGGAACTAAGAGACTCCACAAACAAAAATGAAAGCTAGGAAAAAAATATATACAATTATCCAATACCGAACTCAAGGTAACACTTCATCGCCACAATTAGATCTATAATGAAGACCTACAATACACACGAAAATCATATGCTTGTGGGAATGAACAATAACCATAATAAGTTAGAATGAGTTTGATGAGATACTGATAGGGATGTCAATTTTTTTAGTGGGTTTGGGGCCCCATTGGGGATTCCCGGTTTGGGTTCAGGTTCGTGTTTGGAGAGAGAATTCAGGGATCGGGTTCGGGTTTGGGGATTTTTTCAAGGACGGGTTTGGGGTCCCCATCCCTAAACCCTCCCCAAATAATATATATATATATATATATTAAAGTGTAATATAAAAAAAAGCTTGAGGATTGGAGATCGGGTATAAAGTCAGATTTCTGGGATCAGATTGGATTTTAAGGTCGGAAAATAAATTGGGGACGGAAAATAAATCAGAGATTGGGTTAGGGAATCCCATTTAAAAAAAATAGGGGATCGGGTCGAGTTTGGGAATTATTTTTCTTATTGGGTTCGAGGATAGGGATGGGGTCCCCCCGACCCCCCGATATTGCCATCCCTAGGTACCGAGTAACACAATCGATCATAAAGAGATACCATTCTACACATAAATCCATCACGTGATCAAAAGTATAAGAGTATGCCATAACATTAAAGATAAGCATGTGATAACATTAAAGATAAGTATATGATAAAATCATTCACAATAACAATAACAATGATATGAGTATGGTAACACAAAACACGCTTACTAGACATACAATATAACAACAAGGTAATCAACAAAGCTAGGAGTACACTCCTAATTAGTTCCATTAAAGGTGATAACATAAATCCACTTTATTAATCACTTTGCAATTAGAGAGATTCTATGATTATTCCCTATATATGGTACTTGTGTGGCTTACTAAAATCATTGAACCATGATAAATCCCCATGGACGGGACTCTTGAGGCTTACAAAACCACAAACCATTATTATTCCCCATTAATTGGTCTCGCAAACTCTATCCAAGGTAGAACACACATGGACCCACAATTAGACATCTAATCCTGAAGTAGGTGTACCCTTTATAGGCTAGTGGATTGGAGTACTATAGATTAGATCTATGTCTCTCTTTGTTTACCACAATAACCTTGCAATAACACACTAGGAAGGCATTAATCACAACCCTAAACCTTGGAGGTGAAATTGAGGACAAATGCATCACAATATTAATTCGATTGTTATTTCACTTCAATTATTAATTATTTATTAAATAAATTAGCCAAAAATATTAATACATAATTATATAAACCTTATGATGCATGATAATATACTATAGCATATGGTTATGTATAATATAAACATGCTTAGAAAAATTTAAGCCAACAAACTACCACACAATTACTTCATGTACGAATGGCAACACCATTAGGTCACAACAAATTAATCATGACTTGGTTGTATATTCATACAAAGATAACAACAAATTCATCCAGAGCTAACAACATATGCATCCATTTTTTAATAGACCTAAAACATGCTTAAATCAAATAAATCATTCTCTCATCCAATTTTTATGCCTATTCACATGTGATGATAACCTACATATATCAAGATAGATTATCCAATATATTATTTCATGATTTTAAAAAAATAGAGATAATCATAAATAAAATTAAACATGTAACACTTAGCATAAAATCTTATTTCTACAAGTTAGTTATGTTACCTAGTTTCCTAAGCTCCAAGCAATACTAAAACAAAAATCTAAATACCATCACCTCTAGGATAATTGATTATCTTTACAAGCAAGAAGGAAACCACTTATAACAATATTACAACATAAGAAAAGAAATGAAGGAAAAGGGAAAAAGGTTGAAGATGATAACCCTTGAATATGGGGGCTTAGAAATGTTTAATAACTATTCTATCACTCCAAACCTTAACTCTCTATACTTATATCAAGTATTTAGAATTTAATTTAAGGAATTTAAGTGAGAAAAATAGAAAAAACTAAAGGTAAAAGAGAAAGGGGAAAATGAAATAAAAATAAGTTCAAAATTGCTCAGTAGAGGGGGAAGAATGCAAATAAGGAGGAGGAAGAGATCTTATTTTAGGGGTTTAAAGGGTGGCTCATGGAAGTATGCATCATGAGGAACAAGAATAAGAAAAAGAGACAAGTAAAGGAAGATAACCTTGGTTGCTAGAAGGTCTAGAAATGGCAAAAAAAGAAAATAAAAAGTATAATACTAAATATAACAATAGCAAGGTTGAATGGTATAGGGGGATGACCTCAAAACAAGGCATAAATTATAATATCCCAAAATTTTATATTGAAAATTTTCTTTTTATGGAAGTATAATATTAAAAACCATATTTGACATGAGTTTGGCTTACAACACCATTTCCTTATTAAAGAAAAAAAACATTTAAAAATTAAAATAGATAAACGAAAAGCTAGAGGAATATTTCATAAATCTTATATAAGAGTTTAAAGGTTAAACTTTGAGTATAACATGAGAAGAATGCAACAAAAAGTGATCTAATGGAACTCAGAGTGCAAAAGGTATTCAGACTAAAACTCACTAATAGATAACGTCACCTCAATACCTAAACCCTAATAGATAAACTCACTCCTCCACAAGAAGTGTATCATAAGAAGCAAAATCATCAAATCATTCCTCAATAACCTACAAATCAAAACCTAGATTATCTATTCATGGGAATGAGCAACACCTATAAAATAATGATCAATACTTGTCTATTAAAGAAGGTAACAGTACAATCATAAGGAAGGGAATAAGTAATACATAAGGTCCTATCAAAGGACTAATCATACATATTCATTAAAACTTGAGAGGATTCCTGAGAGGAATTAAAAGATTTCCAAGATATATAATTATAATTTTCTATTTACTTAATATCTTGAGTTTATAAACTCCACTATTCATAACTGGTGGAACATCATCAATCAATACAATAACCCTAGAGCATAATGTTCCTAACCATTGATGGACTTGAATACTTTTAATATTTTAATCATATCTTACCCTCATTTGCTATTTTTTTTGCGTGATTTCCTCACATTTTAGGCTAATTTAGCTCATTGGTTTGTGTTATTGCTTTCTTGATGTGTTATATAGGTGATTTTAGAGCTAATAAAGGAATTGGAGCAAAGTGAAAGCTAAGAGGATCATGGGAAAAACTACATGACCCCCTTAGTGTCCAACAACATGGGAGTGTTGAAGTGAAAAAAATCACAATGAAAATGAAGTTTCTAGACCTAATACGACATGCTAGTGTTGATTAACATATTCATGTTGGCTTGTAGTGTGAAATTAGGCTCCACAGCTGTGTCAGAAGTCACTTTTCATTTTTCAAGCACTACTTTCAGCATTTTGACGGTTATATTCGAGGTAATCTTTTCCACACTTAAATGAGCATGACCCAAGGCATTAAGTGAAGTGATCATTCATTCTTTTTGGTCTCTTTCTCTTTTTTATTCTTCTCTCCTTTATGTAAAACACATTAGGTTAAATCAATGCTTTCAATTTGTAAATATCAATTTTAGTGAATTGAAGCACCAAATTGAACTTTGACTCTATGGTTTTAATATTGAAATCTTCTCTTTCTCTTCTACTATTATGTATTTTATTTCATTATTGTGATCTATAATTTCAATTATAGAAGAATAATAATTATTCCTAGGATAAAATTAAGTTCAATTCCGTTGTTGATTTGATGAATTAGTTGAATTATTGTTAGAATTTGAATTATGTTATTTAATTGCTAGCATTTAATTAATTAGGGTTAGAAAAATTCATAATTATTTTAATCTAATTGGGTTGTTAATTAGGATCGAAAGATTATAATTACCTATGGAATTTATTAATTGAACTAGAATTCATGTCTCACGAAAGTAAATTAGTGATTCTCGAAAATTGATTAAATCAGCTTGTTTTAATGAGTTTAATTAGGTTTATAGCCATGAAAATAATATTTAATTGAGCATGAAATTTAATAATCGAAAGGGATTAATGGTTAAATTTATTTAATTGTTCCTAACATACTAAGAAATCCAATATAAGATAGATCAATTTATTAAATTACATTAGAGTTGCATCTGAAATTCAATTCTAGGCTTGTTTCTAATAAATTAAATTCATAATTAGTTGTCTCCATCATTTTTGTTATTTTATTTGCCTACATTTATCAACCATTACATTTTAATTAATCCTTTTAGATAATAAAAAATAATAGAAATCAGTAATTAAAATTGAAATCCCTAGGATATGACCTTATTTTGTTACTACGACATTCGTATTCTTGTGGATTTAAGCGAACAAATTTTTGGCATATTCTTGTTTGGTGGAATAGGGTGGTGCAACCCTAGGATATAAAAATCTTAGCCACTATTATATTCAGATAGAATAGTCTAATACAATCGATCCTAACTTGTGTGAGCATTTACTTTAAATATTAATACTCCATTTGTTTTCAAATAAGTGTCATTTTAGTAATTTAATTTTGTTTACAAATAAGTGTCAGTTTACATTTATGAGGTAAATTTAAAAAAAATTTCCTACTTTACCCTTAATTATTTTATACTTACATTAATTACTATTACCATTTTCAATGACATTTTAAGTAGGAATAATTTAGTAATTACTTTCTTAATTCTCATGTCAAAAGTTAAAATAACACTTGTGAATAGAGGTAGTATCTTATTAGGCTATGGGTTATCCTGATAACGTTAAGAGAACTTGACATAAACATGTAAGACATATAGAACACACATCTAGAAGCGTTATGAAACCCTAATTTTCCAAAATACCTCAAATTTCCATCACTATCAACTTCCAACCTCCAATATATATATCATGGTGATACTTCACCATATATATAATCCATTTTTCATAACACAATTAAGATATAAAATTATGGCAACATGTTAGGGTTACAAGACAAGGCTTAAGCTAATAAGAGCATTTAAACTCATGCTTTCACATAGTGTTCATATTTCCATAATATAATATAATGGTATCATAGTATGACATCAAAAACATGAATTACAAAATATAATTTTACTAGCATGATATTACATATAATTTACACATAGCATCAAACCCCTAAATCTTGACATGTATCTTTAACCAAATGTCACCATTCTCTAAGAAAGTAAAAGAACCTAAGTCTCCTCCTCCAAAATTGCTAGGAAACTACCTAAGGATAAGATAAAAACACATGGTTAGAATGTAGGAAGGTTCAACAAGGAAAGATAAGGAAGGGAGATAGACTGAGAGGGTTGGCTGAGAAGGGAAAAAAGGATTATCATGCTTGACAAGGGAAACAATTGGTTGAGACCAATGGGAAATACATAGAGTCGATTGAGGGCTAAATAAAGATCAATTAGCTATGTCCACAAACATGATCGATTGAGAGAGAGGGAGAGTTAACAAAATTAGCTGAGACTGAAAGGGAGTAAATAAGATTTACCATAAAAGAGTGAAAAATAATATGATTCATTCACTCAAACAACTGAGACTAATGGGAAATAATTCGTTTTGCAATTTCACTTACTTAGAAAGACTAGACAAGATTGAGGGGACCCATTAAAACTTTGGTGAGAGTAGGGAAATGTCACACCATATGAGGGAGAGGCTAGGAGACTGAGTCAAATGGTGGTGGTGGTTGTGAGGGATGGACGATGAATAAGGGATTGGAGATGAAGAAGGTTTGGGTGGTGTTTGGTTAGGTAAGCTGCGAAGGACAAGGATGGTGATGCCGATGACAATGATGATTCCAAAAACAACAATGCTGACTGGGAGGAGAGTGGAAGAGAAAAGGGTTGACAATTAGGGGAAAATTTTAGAGAACAAGGAAGAGTATTGGTGGTTTGTAATAATTGGTCACGAGAGAGAGATAGCTATGCTTATATGGTTAGCTACATGAGCGAGAATAGTGAGGTACAAATTAGGAAGTGAGGTTAGATGATGAAACTGGGATGCAAAAAATAAGGGGAAAAGATATGGTGATGAGATATTGCATGAAAAATCAATGAAGAAAGGGAGGTAATGATGATAGAGCGAGAGGTTGGTTATAGTTGGGAAAATTAGTTTTGAGTAACCAAACCAAAGAGAATAGGTCAGGTGAGGACAATGGGCTGCACAGAAGGGAAAGAAAAAGAAAGAAAGAAGAAAAGAGAAAAGAGAAAAGGAAAAAATAAGGAAAGAGAAAGAGGGTTTTAAAGATTATAATTAAATTTAAAATTTGTATTAAAGGATTAGGAAAAATATTAGGATATTAATCATCTAGAATTAAGTTTAGATTAAATTTGGGATATTACATAAATACAGTGGATACTTAAGGATGATGGATGAAAGAAGAAGGCAAGGTTGCAAAGAGTAAAAATACAATAAAGTGAAGGGGAAGTAGGCAAAATGGAAGCCACAAAATGAGGAAAGGTTAAAAAAGGAAAGGGAGAAAAATATGTTAAAATTTTATGGAATTTCACATGATAGGAAACATATTGAAAAGTTGATAAATTATGGGGAAAAGATGGTGGTGAATGACATGAGAAATAGATATAGGGATGTAGGGTTTGCCTTGTTTGACTTTGTGAGTTTTTTAGTACTAGAAGTAAGCATACGAGGTTGAGTGTATAAGGTTTTGTATGACAACCTTTAACTCATCTTTTAGTTGAGTCAAAAGATAAACAAGTTGCAAATATGATTCCAATTAGTTAAAGGGCTATTTATTATTCAATGGATAGTTAGGGAATAAATTTACATTTAATTTTAGACAATTAAATTGTTAAGAAAGTCAAAAAAGAGGTATTTATTGGAAAAAATAGCAAATTAATCCCCAAAATCATGAAAACTTATGGAGAGACGTGGAATAACTTTGGGAACCTATATATATATATTTGGTATAGTAGTTGGTTTGAAACAAAAAAACCGATGAAAAAGATTAAAACATATAAATCACGTAAATGTGTTCTCCTGTAGAAGAACAAAACAAATAACAAAAATTCTAAATTTGAAAAGGTTGGAATGAAGTCAATATTAAAATATTTAAAAATTATTTAAAAACCTAATTATTTTAGGTAATAAGAATTTGTGAAAATGGATAAAATTTTCTAATCGCATAAATAAATTTTTTCCCCAATTTAAAGATTTGAAAGAAACATATGAATTTTATAGAAGCACATTCAATGAATGAGTTTATATTATTAAGTGGTGACTAATAAGTCCTAATTATATAGGGTAGGGTTATTACATTAAGTGATTTATAGTGAGCCTTGTTCTATGTTTAGATAATTCTTGAATAAAACACTAATAATTTAAAGTAAATGAAATACTTGAAACGAGACTATATCACTAAGAATTGGTTGTCCAAGTTAGGTTTGGTCTTTGTATCATTCTAGTGTTTCTCATTTATGTCATTATATTTTCCTTATAAAGGTTTAAGATACCCATTTTTACTTTGTAGGAGCTTCTAGCCCTATAGGGGATATACATAATGAAATGATTAAGTGTCATATTTTATGGTGGTTCTGGTCACACTTCAAGTAGGCCAACAATGCCAGTCTTGTTAGAGTAGTATAATATATTATATAGGTGATACAGATCTTATATATTATGATTGGTACCAAATGTGCACTATATTAATCAGTCTTTTTTCCTCAAGTCATTCAATAAACTCTTCATGTAATGACCTTAATGGAATATCATAATCATATTTTCTCATTTAAAATTTTAAGTTGTGTTCTTATCATCATATTATATTCCATTATTTGTTTGTATATGATTTTATGTTCGTAAGCGTGAATCAATGATCGCATTTTATCATCATTATTGTTCTTGCATGGGTCTTATATGTTGCATGCTATTTCTTTAGAGTAGAGTAGAGTTTATTACTTAGTATGAGTTGCATACTGATACTACACTTTTGTTGTTGATGCATCATAAAAGGTTGATGACTACCCTGCAACCTTTAAGGAGGTGCTTTTGGTGTATTTTTTTTGGGTTGGGTAGTGTAACACCCCAAAATTTAATACTCAATATCGTCATTTTTTGGAAGCTAACATAAGATAATTAAGTGCTACCACCATACTCGAAATGACTCCTGTTTACTATTCCATTCTCATATTTAATACAAGGTAAAACATTTAAAACTTAAAATAATATAAACATGAAAATGAGAGGTTTTTTCATAAATATAAGGTAGATTTTAGAGATTAAACTTTGAGTATAATATAAGAAAAATACAGCAAAAGGGATCCAATAGAAATAAAAGTCTATAAGATATCCGGAAAAAACGCTAGCTACTGGATAACATATACGCTACTCTCCAAGCCCAGGTAGATATATCACTCCCTATTAGGAAGTGCATCATAATTAGAAAAATTATCAAAGAAACTACCAAAAACCTACACATCAACACCTGGGTCTTCTGTTCACGAGAATGAGCAACACTGATAAAAAGAATGATCAATAGTTGTATATTGATTAAGGTAACAATATACATCATAATAAAAGAGATTCACACAACATATAAGGACATGAAGTAACTATACATGCACATTAATTATGACATAAGATGGTTCAAGAGAGGAATTAAATAGAGTTCCATGATAGATGATTGTACATTCTAATTACTTAGTCTCTTGAGTTTAAGGATCCCACTATTTATAATTGGGGACACAATATTAGTAAAAAATAATAATCCTAGGGCATAACACTCCTAGCCACTATTCTCATATGGTGGAATAGACTAGCATAGCCCTAAGGCATAAGGTTCTTAGTTACTATTCTTATCAAGTGTAATTAACTAGTGCAACCCTAGGGTATAAAGCTTTTGATCACTATTCTTGTTCAACGGAATGGACATGTACAAACATTCTTAACTTAGAATTATTTCATTTAAATATCAATAACTTATTGGACCAGTTGGTTATTTAGTTAATTTCATGCATACTTAGCATAAATAGACAAGTCACATAAATCGCGATCATAGGTAATTTAGATAATTTTCTAAATGAAAAGACCACAACACCCCTATAAGACCCTATTTTCACAAGCCATGCATAATTCCTCACACAAGGTCACACAAGACTCACCAACCCACCAAATTTAGGACAACATTATAACGTATTATTGTTAACAACATACCCAAATATCAAAGCTCTAAATCTAATGTTTCACACATGCAATACCGAGTATGCCCCTAAGGTTACTATTCTTAAATTATGTTGTTTCCTTATTTCATCAGATCTATGATGATCATAATTAACCCAATTATTCCAAATAAAATATTTACATTGTAACCCAATAACACTTTAGAAATGTCAAAAACTGTGTTTAACCCAAACTGACCAACATACCCCTATCTTGTTTAAATGCCTCAAAAACTCTTCTTATATAACTTGTGTTATAATCAACTATTATAACATGTTAGATATGAAAATAATCATAAAAACCTCAAAGATTATCAAGATTCATGCATTTTCCGACAAACCCATAATAAAAATCCAAGCACCCTTAAGGTCAAGAACCAACCAAATATTCCATAAAACCCTATACATCCCAACATTATCAACTTCCCATCCTCAACATATTTCATAATAAAAATACTTAATTATACTTATAGGCCACTCTCCACAACTTAATTAAACTATAGGTCATGCCACCATGCAATATCACATAAGATCATATTTTTTCTTAACAATCATACTTTCATAATAAAATATGATAAGATCATTGAATAATAGAAAAAAACATGATTTCAATCAATATAAATATACTAACATCATATTGCATATAATTACCACATAACATTAAAACCCTTCATTTCATAACATGTATCTTTACCCAAAATTCACTAGTATATAAGAAAGAAAAATACCCTAAGTCCCCTCCTCCAAGACCACTTAAAAACTAAGAAGATCCATGATTCAAAAGTGTAGGAAAAAAATCAAGGAAAGGTAAGGAAAATAGAATAAGACTAAAGAAAAATGGTTGGCTAGTTATGTGGGTAGTAGGCGTTGATGGGCTGGAGTTGTGTGAATTTCTCACATTAGTGGTGGGATGAAAATGTGATGCCTTCATCTTGGTTGTGTGAGAAGTAGATTTTAGGGGCTTGGTAGATGCATGAAGAGATAATGGAGGTAAGGTGGTATAGTGTAGGGGGCAGAAATGGGGGTGGTTGCGTGACCTAGCTATGCTGCAAGGGCTATTCTTGTAAGGTTGGATATGATTGCATGAGCTAATCATGCTGCCAAAGGTGTGTAACGTAATATAGGATAATGGTGGATGGTAGTGCAACATGAAGTGGTAGTGTTGATGTGGCATTGTGTAGCAAAAATAGCAAGTTTGGGAGGGAGAAAATGTAGAAAGGAGAGTTAGGAAATGGAGGAGAGATTAGGAGCTTTGTTTGTGAAATAATAAATGATAGAATTAGGGAGGGAGAAGGGGTATATGGGTGGATTTTATGAAAATATGATGGTGTAAAAGATTTGGGGGTGAGGTTAGGGTTTTAAAGTATGTGACAAAGAAAAATAAAGGGTTAGGGATGGGATTTTAACATGCAAAACATCTAAATGAGGGATGGTGATGATGGTTGAATGATGGGTGGAGTTTAGTTGGATTTATTGGTTATATTAACAAAACTAAGAGAATAAGGCTCGAGTGGGGAAATAGCAAAGGGTCAATTAGGAATGGCGAGGTTAAGGTAAAAAGAAAGAAAAGGAAAAATAGAGGAGAAAAAAAAGGAAAATGGAAGAAGTAGAGTTTAATACTAAAGTTAGGGCTTAAGGATTATCAAAATGTTAAGATACTAATTATCCATGATTAAAGTTAGGTTAAAATTAAGGTATTACTGGTAGGGTGTAGAGTTATAGTTATCCTAGGTAACATATGTCATGTGCCCAAAATCCCATATAACTCTTTTTCCCTGTTTGTCCCTTATATATTTTGTTTATCTTCATCTATTTATTTTTATATCTAGAGTTTATCTCTATGCTTGTAATCCCCCGAAATTTTAAAAGCCTATAATTTAATAAATAACTTTTATTTGCGATAGATTAGATTTTAAATCTATTTAATTTAATTATTTTATGAATTTTTGAGTATATAAAATTGGATATAAATATTTAATAAATTAAAATAAATATTTTATTATTTTATCATACTCTTATTATTTAAATAATTTTTTAGACCATTATTTTACTAATTTTTTTTAAACCCTTATATTTAAATTAAATCAAATTAAATTATTAAATAAATTTATTACCCATAAATATTGTATTTTATTATTTTATAAATTAAATTAAATTATTTTTCCATTTTCCCCTTTTTCTTTTTCCTTTTATTCCTTTTCCTTCTTCGTTTTCTCCTTTCTTCCTTTTTCCTTTTCTCCCCTTGGGCTGCCGGTACCCCGACCTGCCTTCCCCCTATGCCTAGGCCATAGGCCCGCTTCCTCTCCTCCCTTTCCTTCTTCTCCCGCCCGCGTCGTCGGCCTAGACCACCCAACTCCCTTTCCTTTTCTTCCTTCTCCTGCGCGAGCCTAGCCTGCCTCCCTTTCTTTTCTTTCCTTTCTTCCCCGACCCGGCTGACCCTAACCTTTATTTTTAGATATTTAAAATTTTATTCAAACTTAACCCTAACCCTTAAACTATTTATCTCTTTTAACCCATAACCCTAACCTTTTCTTAAATATTTTTACCCTAATTATTTTCCTTTTCCGATATTTTTTTCTTTACTTTTAACCTTAAACTATTATTTGTCCTAGTTCAATTTCATTAATTGAAAACCCCAACCTAAACCCAAATAATCCTAAACTAACACTCAAATCCTATCCCTTTTCTTTCTCATGTGACCCTCCCTATTTGTACCTCACGTGGCTCGCCAAAACACACATAACCCACCTGGCCTTTTCCTTTCTTATGCATCTCTCTACCTTGCTTGTTTTTTTTTTCTATACACGTGTGTTTGTTTTTCCTCTACTCAACTCCCCCTACCATCATCTTTTTTGGAACACCAACAACCCTTTCCCTATCCTCCTACCCCAACCTCCCTCATATCTCCTCCCATGTGGATGCAAAAACCCTTTACAGCTACCCCATTCCCTTTTCATTCTTTAGTCATTCTCACAACCCAACCGAAAACTCCTTTCTCCTTGTTATTTCTTCATGGTTTATCTTTGCCTTCGCTATCTTACCTTTACACCATTCTTATCTCCCATCATTTTCACTACCCCCTACACCTTTTGCTAACCTCCTCCTATGCGTAATACCATCATAGCTCAACAACTTCCATTTCTCGCACAACCACCCACCCTACATCACCACCTTCCTCACAACACTATTCTAGCCTCGATCCACTAATGCACTGCTTAAAACTTTACATTATGCCATTAACTTCCTCAACTTCCACTCTTCTCCTCCCTGCACTATACAATCACCCCACAACCATAACCACTCAATTTTCCTCTATTCCTTAAATGACCAAGCCCTATTATGTAATACCCCTATTTTTAGCACATAAAAATATCTTTAAAAGGAGTTAATCATGTAAGCTAAATCATTAAAACTTAGGGTATTACTACCACACATAGTATAAATCTGGATTCCTTTACTATTCTTATACTAAGTACTAAGACTAAAACATTACTTCTCTTATATTAATAACAAAAAAGATAAGAACAAAATAGAGATTCATTAGAGATTTACATTATCCTAGTAGTATAAAAGATAAGGTAAAAAAATTACAATCTAACAAGAGAAAGTAATACAGAAGGAGACATAAAAGTCCAAGAGATATTCAGATCAAAAGATATTGGAGTAGACACCGAATAGTCTAAACGCTCAACCCCTACCAAAATCCATCAAGCTTTACCCCCAAAGTACTCTTATAAGGTAAAGACTTTCCATTGAATAGGTAGGTGTACAAAGTAAACTACTACACAATATTAGCATGCAAATGCTATATAAGGCATATAAGAGGTAAAGCGTGTTAATATATCATAGATACATCATAGAAATCATGTGACAATACGATATGGTAAACATGCTATAATGTATACATCTTCAAGGCCACATGCTTATCATACCCCCATTCTTAATCAAAACATATCCATATCAAAAATTCATTACGACTACATCTAAAACAACCATAACATATATCATAGCCAAAAAGGATAAGCCACTCAAGTATCTACTAACTAGCTAAACCATCTAATTTCCAAAACTAAGGGTAGTGTACGAAGGAAAATACCAAACCAAGAATCCAATCCAAACCCAAAAATCCCAGAGGCTACACCATAAGTTACTTTCCTTTTCATTACTCGAGGGGATATAAGAGAGAACCTAAGACATGATTTGGTTTCATCCATAATTTGGGGATCAAGAATAGTGTCTCTTTAGGGGCAGCTACCCCAAAGATGTGGTTTCATCCATGATTTGTTTTGGGTGTTGCTAGTGTTCTTTAGTGCCCTATATAGATCCTATATCTTGCTCTACTTAGCTTTTTAGAATTCTAAGAGGGTACGTATACTTATTGATTAGGTGTCATTATTAATAGGGTATTGCGCTTCATTTATATGCAGTGTGGTCAAGGTACTTTAGTATCCTTCGACTAATAGTTGGTAAGATACCATGTTACCTTTGTGTATCAGTATGATTGAAGTATCTTAGTGCCTTTGGGTTAATATTATCTCCCCTCAGTAAAATAAAATGGAAGTAATTATTGACTGGTTATTGATGGATTTTGATTTTGTGGTTCTTTGGTTGCCTTTGTGCACTACCCTTAGTTATATTGACATGGATTATGTTTGTTGTGATGCTTAATAAAATATTATCTTTTAAAGTGAATCATGTGAGTCGCGATAGAGTTGTACCTATTTATTCCACTTGACGGGAATAGTGGATAAGAGCATTATGTTTTGGGAGTTATACGTATTCAATCTACTAGATGAGAATAATGATTAGGAGTCTTTTGCTCTGGGATTTGTATCTCCCCGTTCCATAAAATAAAAATAGTAGTAAGAAGAGTTTTATCCTTATATTTGTATAAGTCTAATCCACTAGACGAGAATAACATCTATGAACATTATACCTTTGGAGTTGTATCTATCTATTCCACCACACAAGAATAGTAGTGAACAGTTTTCTTCCCTTACCTAAGATTTATACTTTTCCATTCCACCAGTTGAGAATAGTGGGGTACCTAAACTTAACATAACTAAATATTTAGAATAGTGGTAATCACTTATTAAATTTGTATAGGGTTAAGAATAATTGAATGATGAGAATGTGATCTTGGTGGTGGTCATAATATACCAAGATTATCACTTCTTGCTATCATATGTAATGCATCCATGTGTTCCTTTTGTGATATCTTCGACATGATCCATAGACCTTTGCATGATTAGTTTTATGTGCTAAATTTACATGCTTAGTTTTTTATATTAATTTAATTAGTATTGTTGTATTAATGGATTTAATTTCATGATCCCCTACCTATTCAATGGAAAATTTTAACTTTATAAGTGCAGTGGATGTTACCTGTTACTTTAATGCTTCAATTATGTTGCTTATAGTGAGCATTATATGGGTTGATCTAGAGTATTTTTATCCAAAATATTTCTCTCTATATGGACTTTTATGTCCTATATTTTAATTATATATCTTCTCTTCTTTTGGTTTCATATCATGCATTATGGTCGAATCAAGTGCTTTCCACATCTAATCCCTAGGTACGATGTTATTTTTACCTTGCACTCAACAACACTCCTACATTTTATCATGTTAGCTTCCACAAACTTATTTCAAAGAAAATTTTTAGTTCTTAAATTTTGGGGGTGTTCTAAAAGAAGAAGGATAAAGTGGAGGAAGCAAAACGGGTGGAATATAGAAGGAAGAATTAATTGGCATGTCGATTTGTTGTGAGTGTGTGTGAATGTGAGGGTAAAGTATGATTTAAGAGGTTAAAGGTGAAGAAAAAAAAATCATAGTGAGGTATTGATAGTGGTTTCTATATAAGATTATCGTCTATACCCTAAAAAAAAAAGATAAACTAAAATATCATCTTACTTAGTCATATATGGTGGGTTTGGCTTAAATCATGCACTAAATCCTATAAAAAGGAGTTTTTTACCATTAGATAGTGGTTATCATTTTTAAGTTTTTTTTATCCTTGCAAATCACTCCCCACTTTTCATTTACTAGAAAATTTATATAAAGGATTTCTTTATTAAAATAGTTGTATATGTGTTGCCACCTATTTTTTATTTTTATAGTGTTGATATAGTAAGTTAGTTGGGAGAATATTCGATTAACAAATTAAAAATATTATTATATATAAGTATATTTCTACACATATATATACAATCATATAAGGAAACCAAATGAGAAAAAAGAGACATATAATTGTTAAATTTTTTACTTTAGATAATCACAACATCTAACTATTTAAGTTGGTAAAGCAACTAAAAGGTTATTTGATAAATCTAAGTTTGAAGACCTACTACTAACCACAAGCAAATCATAAATAACAACTAGGTATCCTAATGAGTATAGTCCAAAGGGGATAATAAAAATTAAAAGATTTACCACATCATTCATCCTGTTCTTAACTGTGTATGCCTCCTCATAGGGCCTAGAAGAGGCTATAAAGCAAGCGAGGAGCTTTAACCAATTACAATTAGCAAACAAATAACTAAATATACACTAAAGAAAAAGAAATGTTATTGTTGATCCCCAACTTTAGGATTCCAAATTTAAAGGATCAAAAACCAATTTTTTGTTACATTTTAAGTTAATGTATCCTAAGGAGTATAGTTGAAGACACATAATCTACCACATTAACTCCACTTCATCTACTTTCCACATTAGGTAATTTCCCATATTGGGTAAATTTGTCAACTAAATAGAAACATACTCATTTAGGGTCACTACTCTATTTTCACAACCCTAAAATTGTAGAAGTTCCCAAGCTAACTCTTTAAATAAATAAAAGTTGGGATCAACCTACGTAAAATTTGGTCAAAGTATTAGAAGATTCAATTATACACTAAATAATGAAAATTAATTAATTTAATCATAAAAGATATCAACTTTGTAATATATTTAGAATAAGGTCATAATCTTGATTTGGAAATATACAATTTATATTTGATTTGTAAGGGAATTGGAAAAGTTCAAAAAAAAAGAGAAGAAATGAGTTTTTCTTGCGGGCCAATAAACCAATTCTATGAACTGATCCACTAGCTTGTCATTTTTAGAAAATGTTGTGTCGATCGATCGATTTGGCAAGCTATGTGATTGTCAAAGTTGATTTTTCAGGAAGATTATTCTAATGATATATAACTTTGGTAATCTAACTCTAATTTGTTTCTTAGCAATATTTGACCCTTTTCATCATTTATCCTTGCCTTAAACAAATTCAAAGGTTTGAATTAATGGGAAAGAGGGAGGCTGAGCTCATCTCCTTATGTTCTTCTCCCTTTCTCTTCAATGCAAGTCTGAATAGGTGATCTATTCTAGAAAATTGTTGCATGCTTGAGAGATTTGTTTCCTACATTGATCTACATCTTTCCCTTCTCATGATTTACCTTTTTGTAATAAATCTTGACCTCCATTTTCTAGAAAATCTCATTTGAGCTATGAGAAGAAATTTAGGTATGATCTTAATGAATCTACTCCATTTGGTCTAATTTCAAGCAAGACATTTAGGTTTCTTATCTATTGCACCTTTCTCTTTTGATTTATAACTGATTATTTGTGTATAAATAACCCTACTCCTCTTTGTCATTCATTTCCTTTAAGTAGCCAAGATACCTTATTCTCTTATACTTGTTTTTCCACTCTTCTTCATTTTGTATATTGATCCAAATTGACTTACCTCTTTTGATCCTCCCTTATTGTATTCATAAGCTATACTTATTTGATCCCTTCTTCATTTTTATTGGAATCTTCTTGAATGTGACATAATCTAATTTTTATTTCACAAAGTTGTACTATTTCAATTTATGAAATTATAAGAAATATTTCTATGCTTTAACCTCTTAGTTTAAGGTATTTGTGAGTTGGCATTCTTAGCTAAAGTTTTTCCATTTGGTTTATATTTTTGTTAAGCTTGCAAGTAAGTAATTCTTTCTTTTAAAATGTATAATGAAGGAGCATGTGAGATAGTTTAGGTTGTGAAGTCTAATTCTAGCATGATTATATGGTGATGTTAGAATCTTGATGACTCATGCTAGAATACCATAAGCATTTTGATAAAAATATAATTTCATACAGATATGTTGCTAATTCTGTGTAGGTGTAGCATGATTAGTATAATAACATATTAAATATTGGTTTTCTAAATTGTTAATGTTATGGTTTTGATGTGGTTGGGTTTAGAGCTTCAATACTATTTGGAGTTCCTGAATATGATGTTGTGTGTAAATCACTAGTTAAGCTAAATCGATCAATTAGTTCCTAGAACATTTGGCTGGTAAGTCTAACCGATCGATTGGGTAATTTGTGGTAACTTTGGTTGCTTTTTGTTTAAAATCATTGACTATTGGTTCCTAGTTTATTATTTGGCTATTAGAATAGTTGACTAATTAACCCAACCAATTGATTGGTTCTCTAGTGATGATTCTAAGCAATTTTGATTAAACCCATTGATTAGTTTGTCAAAACTGATCAACTGGTCTTAAAGTATTTGATTATATTGGCCAAAATGATCGAATGTTTTTGATAAAAGACTATGGGTTTGGCTGAGCCAAACCAACCATCTAGTTTTCCTAAACCGATCAACCGATTTGACCAGTGAGTGTTCTTATTACTTCTTTTAACCTCAAAATGATTCATGACTTAGTATTATGTTATGAAGTGATTCTTTAATAATGAGAACATACATCTTGGCATGAGTTAACTAGCCTATTGGGTGAATTAACTAATTTATAATTTATAGTATTATCATTAAGTACCTTTGGAAGGTTTTAATGGGAAAAATGAAGTACATATGCTCTGATGCACCTCTTGAATAATATAAGCTGTTGCCTTGGCATAAATGGATTTACTTAATGGATGGATTAAAATTGGCTAAGTGCTAATGGAATTCCCATTGAATGTTTAGAATGGAAATGATGGTTAAGTTGGAATGATTATGCAGATGTGATTACTTTGATTGTTATGTGGGCCTTGTGTGATGCATGACCATAGTGAATAAAGCACTAATCACTTAAAGTGAAAGATGATGGAGCTGTATATGGGTCTATATTATTTGATTATTGATTAGCTACCTAGGTTTAGTTTACCTTTGGAAGTTTATGGTGCCTTTGAGCGTGATCCTAGTGCCTTAAATATTCTAAAAATTAATGATGTACTAGAGGGTATTGATACTAAAGAGTCTAGTCACCTAAGTGGTTTATTTGGCTTCATCTAGACTGTATTTTTATTGGTGGTTACTTAGCTTTGGCTAAACTTTATGTCTATAAGTGGTTCTCTTAGATTTTCCTAAAATTTATGTCCTCTATTATTTCGTGTAACTTCCATGGTATTGAGACACCATGGGGAGATAATCTGACCCATTTGTCAAAAAGGAATAATAAATTATAAATAGTTGACCCAATGGACTATATAAACATGGAGTATGGAACTAAAGGGGTAATTTAAGTAAATAGAACTTAGAGGAGCCTATTGAATTGCTTATATAACCTACTTACTTAAGCATATGACCTTATCTATGATATCAACATAGTTATGCTAAGCATGTTGATCCATGAATTGTTTAATTTGGTATGACATGTAATCCTAATGTATTCTATGAATCATGATACGCATGTAAATCTGTTTGTAATGTGTGAATGTTATCATGAGTACTGGTATGAATTCTATATTATGTATTAACCTTGTCTATTAGCAAATTTTGTTAAAAAGATAACTTAGCTTACTTAGTATGTAGCATATTGGTGTGCTCGTTTAATTAGTCACCTACTCAATCCCATGAGCAAAGGGTCTTTTGTAGGTATTTAAGGGTGCTCGGTAAATAGTCTACCTTGTGTTCAGTCTAGGGCCAAATGATGATGTATATTTAGATATTTCTTTTGTTAGTCTTGAGAGACATGAATTTTGGTTTCACCATACTAGTTTCTTTTCCCTTGAGGTATTTCACTCTTCCATGGATTTTAGATGTTTTGGGACCCGATGTGGTCTTGTTTTGTAAACACTTACATTTGATATAGCTATATTATGCATTTTTGCACACTCTACTTTTTGTATTTTGGTCACTTTGGTTTATTATCATTGTATTTAACATAGGATGAGTGATATACATCTATCCTATGTTAGGTGTGGCAGGAATCCTTTTTTTTTTGTAGGTGCATTTTTTAGTATTTTCCACTTCAACAATATTTTAAAATGATTTTTTTTTGTAGAAAAAAATGGGGGTGGTACAATAATGAAATCATAGATGCCTAAGTAAGGTCACATAATCAAATAATAATGTTTACACTAATGAATTGAAAGCACATTACTTTATTAATAAACTCATATAATTATAATAACATATTTAATATAAATATGAAATCATAATGTAGGAATGTGTACATGCACGTGTTCGCGCCACATAGAGGTTTAGAAATTAACATTATCTAACCGGTACTTATTCATTTTATATAATAAGATCTTATAGAAATAGGAGATCCTCCAAACTTTAAAAAAAGATAAAAAAAGATATGTTTTTGAAAACAAAAGAGAAAATCTTAGACTTTAATGATGAGAAAAAGACAAAAGTGTTATATTTTAAATTATTCACTTTTGAAGGTTAAAGATTATTAGGGTTTTAATCAAAGAATCAAAGAAAGTATTGAGCTCAAGAAAAGAGTACCACAACAAAAAGAGAAGAACAATAATATGGGATGTGGTGTAGGGTTACTAGGACTTTATGATTGCTTATATAAGTTTTGGTTGCTAAAAGATAAGAAAAATCGTAACACCATATCAACAAAAACATTAATCATGATTTATCTCTAAGTTACTCTCATATTTTGGGGAAAAAAATCAAAAGACACAAATTATAGATTTTTAAATTAGTTTTTCAACTAAATTAAAAGTCATTCAATTTTTATATTAGGTAAAACAGATATGTTTATATTATTGGCTATTGGTCAGGATATCTACAAATTTGAAAAACACAAGATAAGGATATATTTTATCATATAATATCATTTTAGATAATTACTAAATAAGGAATAAGGAGTAAATAAAGAATAAGAAAAAACCTTATTATAAATAACACAAACATTTACCTTTTCAAGATATCTTGACTAGGTGCAAAAGAAGATAAAATATTTGGTGTTAAGAATATATTTTCAAGATATAAGAAAACAATGTAATTGGGATTTTCTATAAGTCCTATTACAAATATGGAGATACACCAAAGAAAAATGTTATATGTCTCAATATTATATTTTCAATGCAAAAAAGAATCTTTGAATTTCGATGTTATATGAAAAATTAATCATGAAAATAAGAATTATTGGCAAGAGCTTTACAAAATTTATATATTTTTTTAAAACAACAAAGAGAAGATAAAAATGACTTATTTAAAAGAATAAAATATTGACAACTCATCAAGCAATTTAGTTTTTTTCTAATCTTAAATATAAAATTTATTTTTATTTATGAAATTTTTATTTTCCCCTTCTAGTCATTTTATAAAGGGGAGGACTAGCTAAACTTTTAAATTATGAAAAAAAGTACAAAACACTCATGAAATAACTTATAAAACATAATGAGCTTGTTTTCCCATGAAAATATTTGATATCTAAAAATAAAATTCAAAATACCAAAAGTTTCCAAAAATAATAAGTTTTTCAAAAATTTCTAACACTATAGGATAATAAAAAATATGTTAAAAGTATAATATATTTAAAAAAAATTGGGGTATCACATTGGTAGTGACACAAGCAATTTTTTTTTTCACAATGTCTCCATATAATAATAATAATCAAAATATCAATAATTTTTATATTTGTTTATTAACTATAATTAACGTACTTAAAATAAAAATTAAAGTATCATTTATTTTATCTTAATAATATGTTTATCTTGATTTATGAATCCCCAAATTAAAGGTATTAAGTTAATGTGTCTAAATATCTAAATAAAATACCATTTATTTATCAGTTAATCATACAATTATCTGAGTAATATATAAATAACTTAATCAAATAAGTAGATAGAAAAAAAATTCTAGGTGATTATGTGGTTTGTGTGACGTTTATGATGGTAAATTTAGAAGTGTGGTGATTTAAAAGTGGTAGTGTTTATTTTTGAGTAAATAGACAATTGAAAATTTAGCAAAATGTGCATCAAAAGTGGCTCAAACCCATGTTTCCTAAAGAAAATAAGAATTATTGATATATATTTGAGGCATAAAAAATGTCTATAAAGAAAAAAGGAATATGGAACCAAAGTTGATGTAGGTACTCTATGCATGTTACTAAGTTGCTTCAAATGTGTCATTCAAGGCCTCCTTGATGAGTTTTTTTTTGTATCATCTCATTTTACCAAAATTCATGTATGTCTCATATATTTCTACAAATTATAATATATACAACGGCTCTTATTGGACATATCTGATGTGATCTCTTTTTTTGGAATCACTCTTTTCTTTCCTATTTGGATAAGTACATGGTAAACTAATTCATGTATATTTAAGAAAGGGTGTTGTTATATGAAAATTGATAAATTACTAAATAGAAAACAAATGGTACGTGTTTGATTATGTTACCCTTTACCCCATTTAAAACCCATGCTCGCCCCTCTCTTCTCTCTAATTTTCATCTCATTTCCTACTGAGTGCCCCTCCTCCCTTTGTGTTCCTCTCCCTTTCGATAACCCTCATTTATCAAAAATTGTAACCTAAAGAAGAAGGCTATGAAGATGAGCAAGGATATGTGGGTAGAGTTTACCAACATGAACATCATACTACTTTCGAGGTATATTATCATTTCATTTACATGAATATTATACTTGAACATTTCTACTTTCAAGGTATATTATCACCTAACATGAATGTCTAACTTTGCACTCCTGCCCTAGTATACAACGCTAATGCTACATCCCCCACCACCATAAAACTCTAATGCCGAACACCACAACGTGAATGGATAACTTAAACCCTTCACCTACCATGATAAGCTAACGCTGAACCCCCCACCCCCGTCTAACATAACCTGCTAAGATGGAACCCTCACCTAACATGATCAGTTAAAGTTGAACCCCCTCCACATCATGAGATGCTCACACTGATTTCCCTAGCCAGTGTGATATTCTCATATTTGCCCTTACCCCTATTTGAAATTTATCACACTTATGATGATTATATATTAAATTACCTATTATGATGGTTATAATTATCATTAATTTATTACCTATTTTCATATTTATAGCATCGATCTACGAGTTATAATTATCAACGATTAGGTATTTTATGATCGTGATGATCTTATAATAAGGGTGTGCAATATTAGTTGAGGTTGTATGATGGTTTTAATCATAAAAGGTTTGAGGAAAGGAAGTGGTAGAGGATTTGGTAAGGTATTAGTTAGATACAAAAAAGAGGGTACATATTTATGTTCTATATCCATGGAGAGTGATAATCTATGAAACACATCTTAAAAAAAATATTGATTGCCTTTTGAAGGTTACTGATGTTGAGAATACATATGGAGGATGAGAAGTAGTTATCAATAGTAGAACACATAATCATGATGTGGAAAATACTCTTAAAGGGAATTATTTATAGGGAAATTAAAATAAGAAGAGGTAAACTTTGTTGATGATCTTACTAAAGGTCGTGTCAAGCCACAATGCATCCAATTGATTCTTTAAAAAAAGTTTGTGGAAAATGTGAGCATGAAAAGAAATATATATAATGCTCAATAGAATATTAGATGTAATGAAATGGACGGATAAACAACCTTGCAACACATCATAAGTTCATTGGGGGAGAATCATTATTTTCAATGGTAACAAAGTGAACCGAATTCATATATTCTAAGTGAGCTTCTATTTAAGCATCCCATATCTGTTAATATTTTACAAGCATTTCCTTTTGTACTAATAAATGAATTGTACACATAAACAAATAGATGTAGGATACCTATACTTAGGATTATTGGATTAACATAAACATAATTAAATTTTAACATTGTGTTTGCTTATATATGATCTGAAAAGGAAGAAAATTATGTGTGGGTACTTGAGAAGTTGAAGATATTGTTGGATTCTACAATGCTTCTGACTACCATTCTCACAAATTGATAACTTAGGCTTATTTCAGTGGTGGAACATGTATTTCCAACCTAAAAAAATTTACTTGATAGATTTCTTATAAATAAAAATGTATAGGATAAGTGCAAGAAAGCCGACGAAGAAGCATTTACACATAGTTTTATGACTTAATAGAAAGACGTAATAAACATCAAAGATGAGGAAACATATAAAGAACAACTCTTGTCATTAGAGAGTGATTATAAAAATATGTTGTACTTGATTTCTACCTAAAGAAAGTTTGGTTACTTTTTATATAAATAAAAAAAATTATCTCAACTTTGGTCAATCAAGTCTTCCATTTTTGGCAAGGTACAACAAATAGGTATGGAATATAGTTTATTATTACATTAACTTGTTATTTATGAAGCTTTATACATACTATAATCTTCATATTAAGTTAATTTTTCCATTCCTTATAGGGTGGAAGGTTCTTATGCATTGTTGATGAAATTCTTGGAGACATATACAAGCTTGCTTAAATACCATTTTACTACAAACTCACTTATT
The DNA here is from genome assembly GCA_030549775.1 of Tamarix chinensis. Taxonomy (NCBI): domain Eukaryota; kingdom Viridiplantae; phylum Streptophyta; class Magnoliopsida; order Caryophyllales; family Tamaricaceae; genus Tamarix; species Tamarix chinensis. The sequence goes on from CM060172.1 coordinate 66,201,933, forward strand.
TAGAATTGCAACATCAGGGCATTAGAGGATTGATTGAGATACAATGGTTCAATGTTCCTCATCATGCTACTAGTATACTTTATTCCAATTCGAGAGGGTATTATTTTTTTTTTGCATTAGAATTTATTAGTAAAGAGTGTAGAGGAAGTAATGAAGTGGGAATTGATGAAGTGTTATGTAGATGTTATATGCATCAAGAGCATGAGATACCATGCACCTATGAAATCAATACTTATATACATGACTTCATTCCTATTCCCTTGTCATCTATCCATCCTTTTTGAGAAAAAGCTTGATCTAAATTACCCAATTAGTCCACCAACACCACTTGATATGATCAAAGTTGCACCTCATTTACTCTATGTTTTTATGAAAGCTGTTATAAGCTAATCACTTGCAATACAAAATCAATCGATTAGATAGATATTTAATATTTGTATTTCTCAAAGAACACCACTATAAGAGATAAAAGAATGATAATGAAGGGGTTGTATAAGGCATAACTCCACTATAAGGGATCCATCTAATTGGGACTAAATAGACCAAAGGTATTCAAGTCATTCTTGATCAACCTAAGGTAGAGTTAGGTCATATTCAAGGCGAGGCTATGGTCGAGGACAATAACCATCCTTTATGTCTAATATGTCGTCAGGCTAGATACAGTGCCCATATATAAGCCAATTAAATTGACATGTAATATCATATATTCATAGCTGATATAATGTGTAGGGAGATGGAAATTGTGGCTTTAGAGAAATAACATATTTTATTTTTAGAGATGAGAATGAGTAGTTTCAAATCTACATGGATTTGTACCATGATGTTAAGGCACGCCATCATCTCTATGAGAGTGTGTTTCAACATATGATTGCGGATCAACTCCTTTACAATATTACTTATCGGGAAGGATATGCTTTATAGGCACAATAGATGGAAATGTTGGATATTGGTCATATAATTGCAACTCAATATAATATACCACTTGTATGCTTTTCTCAAGCTAGCACTTCATTTCTTCTACTAGTAGCACAACATGATACGCATGGCCTTGAAAGTGAAGTTAGCATATGGTTCTTAATGGAACACTCACAATAAATAATGGTATGCATTTAATTATGTCTTATTCCAATGTTATCATCGATGTGTAGCAATTTCTTATAATAATTTGTTTTGTAGGTACAACTCTTAGAATATTTTCCACCACCACTAGTGAATGTGATGCGAAGGTGTTTCAAGATACTAGTGTCTTAAGATGGATGACACCACATCAATCGAGGTTGGAAATATGGTTAAGGTTAAATATTGAAGACACACATCAGGCATAACCAATTTCTTTATCTTTAGACAGATAATAATGCTAATTTGAACAATTTTATGTTCCCTTAGATTGTTATATCATTATCTTATTTGTATTTGAATTTTGAAATTTGTAAGAAAAACTTGCATCAATGTTTAGAGTGGTTCATATGCATCAATGTTTGAAATTGTGAGAAATAAGTTTCATACATATTTAAATTACCATTAAACAAAACACACAAAACACATCAAGTGCTATGACCACAACCCCTACCCCACCCCCACACTCTCTTATAGTAACTCCTAACTAGCAAATTATGGCCTTAATACAAGCTTTTTGTAGTTCATAATCTAGGTGTGGTTCACCCCTCTAGTATATATGGAGGAAAGCTATTGATGTATCAACATGTCATATGTCAAATGTTATTTCATCATCCTCCTCATTAGGTTGCGTTAATATATGTTGCTCTGTCATATATAACATATACCTCTAAGTCACACTTGCACACCACACTATGTAACCAGGATTAGTATCCCATGGGTCCACTATTGAATCTCTAAAAATATGTAGGTCAAGTAATTGTTTATGCCGTATGCTCCATTGGGAAAGCATGTGATGATAATGAAGCTTATATCTCCTCGTGTTGGGTCATCTATTGTTTTCCCTATCGACTTGATAGACCCATGAGGGATCAACTATGTAAATATGAACTTACGAGTAACACACATTAGTATATATGGCTCTACAACACTCATACAATATATATTACCATGAAATAGTGTCTTAGAATAATTTCCCTTTACATTTGGCACCTTGTATGAATCCCATATCACTTGTAACAAAAGGATTATGCTGACTACACTATAACATCTCTAATAAAAATTAAAGAATATTTTAAGTTGAATGAGTATACCTGTAACACTCTCAAATTTCAACACTAAACATATTCAAATTAAGAAAATATACAGAAGCTGAAACTGATATCAAGGGCATTACTACTACACCTAGTGAAGTAGACATCAGTGTCTTGCTTACATTAGATGTTAAGGTCAATTAAAGCAAGAAAGTAAATTGAAATGAAAACTAAACCTAATGAAATAATAAGAAAATGTCAATTACAACCGAAATGATAAAACTGATCTACTGAAATCAATATAATAAATAAAATGATGAAAATGACCACCGACTTCTCTCTCTTGCTTACCATTCATGTCATCAATAAATAATATGATCACTAACTAGCTACATTAGGTCATCTGCTCACCATCATAATGATTCATTGCAGCTCCGTTTAAAAAATATGTAACAAGTTAGCTAGGGTAACAACTAAGTAGTACATGAATATAAAGGAGTATAGTGCTCATACACATACATACACATGTTTCTTGATGATAATATGCAAACTAACCATATTTTACAATATATTAAAATGTACCGATAATTCCCACTTTATTAATATTTTTCCTTAAGTGACCACACAACACAATATATTATTTTTAATACTTGAATATGGGAAACCAAATTATCAAGAGAGTCACCCGATAAGTAGTAAGGGCTTGACATATCACAGCCCAACCAAGGGATGAAGCTAAATAATCAATATAAACCAAAACCACATGAAGAGCCAAAGGCTATGCACGGGTCCTCCCAGGGGACCAAGCTAATGAGGATCACTAATAGTCCCAATCCTTAAGTATGCATACCCCTGCTAAGATTGCAACCTTAGATAAAGTAAATCCGAAACAAACCAAAGCCAAATATATACAACCATAGTTGACACAATATAGATAGATAGTACAACCAAATCAAAAGCATTATATATACAACATTAGCTAACCCAATATAGATAGTCAACACAACCAAACTTCAAAAGACCGCCCCAAAGGAACCTAGCCCATTCTCATATTCCACTTTAATTTCTACTATATTATTTAAGGTGAACATATACTAGAATTAATATGCATTCAATATTAAATAAATAAAATGCATAACTTTTACAAATAAAATTTAATTTATTACTTAAGCCATACTAATTAATAATTATCCAATCCTCTAAAATAACAGTATTAAGACTAATTCATATGATAACAAGTTGCTAAGGTACTAACCATTACCTACTACCAAATTCCTAAAATAGTTAAATGTATTAAAGCTTAATAGCCTAAGCTTAATGTATCGAAGAGAATGAGTTGTGCAGTAATACTAGATTTAGTTATCCCAAATTAGCACAACCGTTAAACCCAAATAAATAAAAAAAATAATGTTATTATGTAAAATCAATCACAAACTAGTATGACGTTGAAATTATCATTCATTATCTTTTTTAAAGAAATTTCACAACCTAAACCTGTGGTAGACTATCACTGCATGACAGGGAGATTTACTTCCCTTACCATTCTACCATTTTCCTTCTTGTGTTTGATCTTTCCTAGACGAGCTCGGCCTACATTTTCCAAAAAATTAATATTTGAGCTTTAAAATGGAAGTCAACCCTATTCTTGATAAATTTTCTTGTTCATCTCATATTCAAATGGTAAAATTAGAGTTTTCAATATGTTGTATATCCTCACTCATTCCTTAACCAATTTTTTAGCTATAAATAATCCTAATAATCTCTTTTCATACTTTTCTTTTAGCCACCGAAGCACCCTAAGCTTTTCAATACTAGTGCTAATTCTTCTCCACTTTGAGCTTTCATTCTAATTTGATTCACTCTTATTATCCTTTCTCTAGACCTTCTTATTTTATTATTAAGTAAGAAAGAGTTAGATTTAGAAAGAAAAAAAATTCACTTTGAATCCAATTTACATATTTATAGATCTATTAATCTTCAAACTTTACCCTCTAAATTATTTATACACCAAACATTTCTAGGTCTATATAGTCTAATAGATCTAATCTCCAATTTTTACCCTACTAATTGTTTATACACATAACATTTCTAGATTTATGCGACTCAACAATTCCAATATCCAATTTTTATCCTACGAACTATTTATAATTATAGATGTATCAATTTTTTAAAATTTATAGACAGATTTATCTACCGCTAAGACATACATAATAGGCTTGAGTTACACGAGGTTCTCATGTTGCCTGGCCTAACCTATGCGAGAAACTCACACTGCACGGCTTGGCCTACGTGATCCGCCAAGTCAATAACTAGAGAACAATGTATAAACATACCTTTGTTAGACGCTAAGTGTTGGGATGAATGTTGGATAGTAACCGAGAAGAAGGAGATGGGGGAGGGAGTTGAAATCTGATAGGGTTGGAAGGAGGTTGGGTGATAGATGAGAAAGAAAGGTCCGGCATAGTCACCAATAGTAAGGGTAATAATTGGAGGCTATTATGCTAATTTCACAACAAAAAATATAATAAAATCAGATTCTATATATCTCCTACGTTAACAAAGCTAGGCCTCTGTGCTCTCCAAAAAAAATTAAACCCTCGTACGAGAAAAGTGCACGAAATGGACGCCTCCTTCCCCTTTGACATTACACACGCGTATTATTTTATTTATTTACGGGGACGCTATAGAAAGTACCCGCACATCAGTAGTAACCAATTAGATCGATAAGGATTTTACCGACATATATATATTACAGTTTTATGGCATAACATAGCTAGCAATAAATAGTGGTGAAGCGTTACAAGGCAAATTATTCAAACTTCAAACCATTATGAAACAAAGTTTCAACATATTTAGGTATTACTACTATTCAGCACCAGATTTTGGGATTCCCTGCTGGCTGTAGTACCAAATCAGGTGTACAACCGAAGACAATATTTAACCTTCTTTTTTTTTTGGTCCGTACGTACGAAGACACTACGTAACTAAGCTGGCTTCGATCAGTCAGTAAAACAAAAGGCAGGCAAGTATGCATACACTAGAAAGCTAGATTATATTACAATCCAGAAGTAAGCATAGCAGTAGACATTTGAGGACCAAACATAGAGTAGTCAGCAGCATGTGCCTCCGAGACCATTGCCCCTGTCATTGCAGACTCATGAAGGTCGAGCTCCAAATTTGATTTCGTATCTGCCAAACGAGCTCGTACCGTCGACGACTCTTCTTGACTGGATAATGCCCGTCGACTCTCGACTGGAGAAGTCAACCAATGACATCTTTGGTGACCACCAAGTGCTCGTCCTGTAGGAAATGTCTTGTTACATATCTTGCATCGGTGCACATGAGATGTTGTCATACGGCGGCAAGGCGTAGCAGCAGCAGCAGCAATAGTGAATTCGCCTGTCGACTCATGATCGGCGTCTAAATAAGATGATGAAGCCATGAACTCATCAGCAAGAGACGATGATTCAACTGTCAGATGATTATTAATCCTCTCCTTGTAGTGGCTTGACCTATGGCCACCTAAAGCATGATGACTCTGAAATATTTTATTGCAGGTGCAACATGTAAACTTTTCTGGTGCGCGTATCATCGAGTTTGTAGACTGCTTGGTCGTTTCTGAACCCATGTGGTCGTTGATCATCGTCACCATCTTTAACTTCTCCTTCTTGATCCTGCTCTTACTCGCCTCCTCCACCGGCTCCCGGTGATTGCTCGTCTCGACCTTTCCGGCTCCGTCAATTAACAACTTTTGGCCAGAACCGCATAGCACACTACTCATCGTTTGGGTCTCATCCAGCACATGATCATTGAGCCAATACTCATCGTCAGAATCATAAAAACCCAACCTTGGCTTCTTTGATGTACCACCGCCAGCAGCAGCATCCTCATCGGCCTCTTTTTCTTGAGTATCTAGGAATGATCTTTTCCCACCACATCTCCCCTCTTCATCCTCCAATTCATGATCTGTCCCCGAAGTGCCTCCTCCATAAGCTAACCACATGAGATCAGAAGCCGCTTTGGAAACCAAATCACGATCGTCGACGTTAGCACCTTTATAAGAGCCCCTTTTCCCGGTCGCTCCCCAACCGGCCAATGACCTAAAACGCTCAGTAGCTGATGATGAATCAAGCACCGGCCGTGACGCCATAGTAGTCAGAGGATTCAGATCGAAGACAAGTGTGGGTGAAGAAGGTCTGAATTTGGGAGGTTGAATACCCCTCCATTCCCTCTCCGGATGACACCTCATGTGCCCGAACAACGACTTCAAATTCTTAAACTCCTTATGACAGACTGCACAAATAGGCCTAGTGCTGGTGCAGGTAGGCGGACGAACACCATTGCATTGGTCGCCGTAGTCAACATACATAGGTTCGTCCTTGCATGTGATAGTAGACCCGTCGTGATACGTACCCGCCGGATTATCGCTATTATTCTTATCAATATGGGACGACGACGACGTCCTCATGAGCAGCTTCTTGGGACGGGAAGGTTGGTTGGCTTCGGTGGTGTTTGAGCTGGTATTGGAGGATCCGGATCCGATGCGACCATTGATATTACAGTGAGGTCGAACATGAACCCTCATATGGCCGCCCAAGGCTTTCCCGTTCACAAATGTCTTGTTACAGATAGGACAAATCTTCTGCCCTAGCAGCGGCTTCGGCTTTCCTCGTACTTTTCCAAACGGAGGAGCACGAGGAGGAGGGTTTTCGGTTACTACTTCCCCGTCGGCGTCTCGTCCTTCCTCCTGATCTTTTGCTTCCGGTCTCGTGATCTTCAGCTTGATCTTCATCTTTTCACAAGAAAATAACTGCCAGCGTTCTTCTTCTTCTATTGCCATTGACATATATATATGATCGAATCAGTAATAATTTACCAAATTAAATTACTAGATGTGTAAAATAAATATAATAAAAAGGAGCACAATTGAGGAAAAGAAAATTGATCGGAGTACGGATTAAAAGCTCAAACTCAAAGGAATTTAGCTCTTGAGCTGTATATGGTTTGATCGATTAAGCGATTATTCTTTTCGCCCCGATCGATGGATTGAGTATTGGATTAGAGGAGCATAGAAGAAGAGAGGAGACTGTCGGGATTCGTTCAAAATTAATTAGTTTTGTTTTTAAAGAGATGGAAAGAGGTGAGAGATGGAAATGGAAGTAGTAAAAGAGACTGAAGAGGCGTATTGAGAGAGAGTGGGTGCAAAAAGGAAGGGGATCCGATTAATCAAGATGGGATACGTATAGAGTTAACTGCATTGCTCTCTCTCTCTCTCTCTCTCTCTCGGTAATAAGTGAATGAAGAAGAAATTACAGCAGGTGAAGAAAGGTTGAGGATTTTTGGCTGACTTAAGTTGGAAATTAACCCCGAAAATTTCGTGATTCAGAAATACTATTATCTTAAATAAATGACGCCATATGAGTCAAAGTAAAATTGATTTTAAATATTTTTACCAAGAAATTTAAACCCATATATTGACATTAATTGCATCGCAAAAATCTTACAAAATCTTCTCACTTATGTCACATATATTTATCAATTGCAATCTTCCAAATAATCAGTCTACATTAAAATTGATAATGAATTTATGGGATTTTTTATTAAATGTTTTTTATTTCTTCTTTTAGATGAAATCATATCATTTACTGTACGATTAATCGGTTATGACCGTAGGCCTAATACATCCCACTTACTTAGAATGATATTTATTCTAATCCCATATTACAGATTTTTTCAAGATGAATTGGATTTGAATATTATTATTTTCATTTGTTTTGGAATATCCTAGAATCTTTCAGAAAAAAAAAGTAACAATATCTTTCAAAAAAAAAGAAACAATGTTAAAATCTCAGAAAATTCTAAGAATTTAGAAATTATTCAAAAGATTTAATTTTTTTTCTTTACATTCAGCTCAATACAATATGCAATATTATATATATATACATATATGTAATTTATGACTAAAAACATTGATAGGTTAGGATACTTTTGAATTAAAAAAAACATACTTTTCTTAAATCAAATTATTTAAAACACATTGCTTTAAATCAGAATGTCTAAAATATATAGTACCTAATTATAATTACATCCAATGTCATGGTACTAAGTAGAAAATTTTCAAATTATTTAGTTTCGTTCTTTCCTGCTCGGTCTTACTCTCTTTACTTTTTTTATTTTCTTTAACCAATTGACTTATTTTATTTTATTTACTTTTGAGTATTAGGGTATATGTAATTAATAATTTTAATTAGATTTTGATTTCTTTAACCTAAAAAGCTATTCAGACAAAATATGTGTTTGGTTGCCAGGGCTGTTAGAATTGAAAAGGGAAAAGGGAGGGGGGAGAGCTCTCACGAACATCATGGCGTATAATTGGCCATGCGATGAGTACTACTAAGCACATTACCTTGGGATAAACATCAATTCCCAAGCACATACCAAGTTTTGAGGATATGCTATTTATTTTTAATAGAAATTCAGTGAAATCTTATATAATCGTTTAACTAAATCCTTCATCTATCATCATAAAGTACACACATATATCTTTTGCCCCTCGTTGCACATTTTATCCTCACTTCTTTTATATATGAGTAAAATTAATTGCTTTTAAGTTTATAACTCCCTGCATTTTATAAATTGGTATTTAGCTTAATAAAATAATGTTTAGTAGGCAGCTTCTTTTTACTAGCTTATATGCTACTTGTTTGAAAAGTTAGTTTTTAAAAGAGTTTTCTTAAATATGTACGTACCGTATAGCTTTTAAACTTTTAACTATATTTCTAGCTAATTTTGTGACACATATTCTTAATTAAGCACTCTCTTTTAAGAACATAAATAAATCAGTTTGAAAAGAAATATATATGCCTTCTCTATAATCAATTATGGATTATATTTGTAATATCTCTAAATTTACTACTTAAAAAATATTTTTTAATAGAAGCAATCATATAAAATAATTGGATGTTATTGTCACATCCAACACATAGATAGGTATGATTAAAATCTAACTCATGTCAGATGTAAGGCAAAACAACTCAAATATAAGAATTAAGAATGGTATGAACTTAATCCAATATTAAGGGAAAAACCAACAACGGTGGAAGAGAGAGATTAGAGGTAATAAGGAGAAACATTTATAAGGTACTTGATGTCCCAAAGGATAACAACAAGGGAATAACAATATATAAATCCTGAAACAGGACTACAAGCTACATCGAATAACCCTAAATTCTCTAACTCAACCCAACTTGCAAGGTATAAACTGCCCAGCATAGGACAATGAAACAAACCCTTCAGTATAACCATACTTAGTAAACTACTATGCAACACTAAATATGTAAATGCCACATGGAGTACATAGAAGGTACACACTAGACAATCATGGCATAAATACCTCAATGAGTACATGTAAACATGATTTTAAATTTTTTACTAAGAAATTTAAACCCATATATTGACATTAATTTCATCGCGAAAATCATGCATAATCTTCTCACTTATGTCACGTATATTTATCAATTGCATTCTTCCAAATATATCACTCTACACTAAAATTGATAATGAATTTATGGTTTTTTATTATTAAATGTTCTTTATTTCTTCTTTTAGATGAATTCATATCATTTACTATACGATTAATTAGTTATGACCATAGGCCTAATACATCCCACTTACTTAGAATGATATTTGTTCTAATCCCATATTACATTTTTTTTCAAGATGAATTGGAATTCAATATTATTATTCTCATTTGTTTTGGAATATCCTAGAATCTTTCAAAAATTAAAAAAGTAACAACATTAAAATCTTAGAAAAATCTAAGAATTTAGAAATTATTTAAAAGATTTAATATTTTTTCTTTACATTCAGCTCAATACAATATGCAATGTTATATATATATATATAATAGTAATTTAAGACTGAAAATATTGATAAGTTATAGGATACTTTTAAATTAAAAAAAAGCTTATTTTTCTTAAATCAAATTATTTGAAACACATTGGTTTAAATCAAAATGCCTAAAATATATAGTACCTAATTATAATTACATCCAATGTCATGGTACTAAGTAGAAAAATTTTAAATTATTAAGTTTGGTTCTTTCCTTCTCGGTCTTACTCTCTTTACCTTTTTTACTTTCTTTAAACAATTGACTTATTTTATTTTATTAACTTTTGAGTATTAGGGTATCTATAATTAATAAGTTTAACTAGATTTTGATTTCTTTAACCTAAAAGGCTATTCAGACAAAATATGTGTTTGGTTGCCAAGGCTGTTAGAACTGAAAAGGGAAAAGGGAGGGGGAGAGCTCTCATGAACATCACGGCGTATAATTGGCCATGCAATGTGTCCTACTAAGCACATTACCTTACGATAAACAATTCCCAAGCACATACCAAGTTTTGAGCATATGCTATTTATTTTTAATAGAAATTCAGTGAAATCCTATATAATCGTTTAATCTAAATCCTTCATCTATTATCATAAAGTACATACATATATCTTTTGCCCCTCGTTACACATTTTATCCTCACTTATTTTACATATAAGTAAAAGTAATTGCATTTAAGTTTATAACTCCCTCCATTTTATAAATTGGTATTTAGCTTAATAAAATAATGTTTAGTAGGCAGCTTCTTTTTACTAGCTTATATGCTACTCATTTGAAAAGTTAGTTTTTAAAAGAGTTTTCTTAAATATGTACGTAGTGTATAGCTTTTAAACTTTTAAATATATTTCTAGATAATTTTGTGACACATATTCTTAATCAAGCACTCTCCTTTAAGAACATAAATAAATTAGTTTGAAAAGATAAATTGTTTGAAAAGAAATATATATGGCTTCTTTATAATCAATTATGGATTATATTTGTAATATCTCTAAATTTACTACTTAAAAAATATTTTTTAATAGAAGTAGTTATATAAAATAATTGGGTGTTACTGTCACATCCAACACATAGATAGGTATGATTAAAATCTAACTTATGTCAGATGTAAGGCAAAACAACTAAAATATAAGAATTAAGAATGTTATGAACTTAATCTAATATTGAGGGAAAAACCAAGAACTGTGAAAAAGAGAGATTAAAGGTAGTAAGGAGAAACACTTATAAAGTACTAGATGTCAAAAATGACAATAACAAGGGAATAATAATATATAAGTTCTGAAACAGGACTATAAGCTACACCGAATAACCCTAAATTCTCTTACTCGACCCAACTTGCAAGGTTTAAACTGCCCCAGCATGGGACAATGAAACAAACCCTTCAGTACAATGATACTTAGTAAACTACTATACAACACTAAACATGTAAATGCCACATAGAGTACATAGAAGGTACACACTAGACAATCATGGCATAAATACCTCAATGAGTACATGTAATAACCAAAATGATAATTATATTATAACTCATACAATATAATAGGTCGCATATTCATCATACTAACACACTTTACCAAATTACAATTGTTTCATTGATCTAATTTATACCAAAGGTGTCCCATGAAGACAGAACATCAAACCATATTTAAGTAATTCCCAATAAATCACCACATATTACTTCATAATCATAAATGACAATGCACTGAGGTGACTATAAACTAAACCACCAAAATCAAATTCAATTACAAAAAGGGTAGTGCACCAAGGCGACTACCAAAACACCTTATTAAAACCTTATCCAAATAAGTCAAGGGTAGTGTACGATGGAAATTACCAACCAACATATCAACTAATTCCAATAAATTAAAGGGTAGTGCAAAAAGGTAACTATCAAACTAATATACAAGAGTTACTTCCATATTAATTACTCGAGAGGATACAAAAGTAACCTGATGACGTATAAAATACATTGGTTATATCGGTGCACAATAACCCCAACCTTTGCAACTCAAGAACTTATAAACAACAATCAATCATACTGGCTCACCAAGACGATACAATACACTTCCATCCTAGGAAACTTAATCATTAAGTATGCATACTTTCTAAAAAGTCCCTAGAACTAATTAGAGCAAAGTAGGGCCTTAGTTGAAATACCAAAGCATTCGAAAAAACCACCAAATCAAATTGAGAATTCCAACATCATCTTTGGCGTAGCTAACCTTAGAGAGTAAGACATTCCCAATCTTGAGTTCTTCTAATTTAAATATTAATATCTTATTAAAGTGACCACTAACCACACATAAGGCACATAAAATAACAATTTCAGATTTAACCATTTTTTATTTAATTCCAACTATTCAAATCAACTCTAAATGTAATACTCCCAAAATAAGTGGAGTGTTATACGGATTGATTTGGCTACTTATATAAACATGGTATACAATCATTTTGGCAATTCCATCCTAAGAACTCCACGGTTAAGCGTTCTAGCAGTGAAATAATTTTTAGGATGAGTGACTCTCCTAAAAAGTTTTATAAATTTTCTAAAAATTTCTCGAGAAGTGTGTGAGGGAAAAGAGCACTGAAAGGATTCGTGTTGATTTGTGGGGCTAGTCGATCTATCCAAAAGCACTCCAAGGTAGCTCCGTATGGTTATATTCACTCGAGGTGACATACTAAGATCAATGATCAAGCCAAAAGACAAGGGTCCACACTAAGGTTAACCTATAATTCCACTAAGGTCGTCTCTATGTCTAATTATCTAATACTTAGGCATATTGAGTTGTAAATGATCAAAATGCTTTCACAGGTTATCTACTCCATAAATTCCCAATTTAATACCAAATGTTAATAGAATTGAATGAAATTCATTGCATAGCTAAATAACATTAAAATACATACTTTAACAAAAAAGTTTATTTTTTTTAAATTATAGAAGTGGAGAATTAAAATTCCCCCTTTTTTATGTTTAAGCCCATTTAGCAAATAAACTCCTAATAACGTATGGCATTTCACATACTTTTATACTCAACATAATATATAGCATACTAGGCATACATGTTAGAAAATTACAATTTTTCGTGAAAAAATATGAAAATACCCCTAGATCTTATAAAACATAAATAGTTTGTAAGTATTCCTATACATGCTCAAATCTAAACACATTATTCATAAAAATTTAAGTAAAAATTGTAAAGAATCTATTGGTAATATTAAAAATATCAAAAGAGGTATTTGAAAGGAAAAAAGTGTCCTTGATCACACATGTAACACCTTAATGTTTAGCACAATTTTTTTACCAAAGTATTAATAATAAAATAGTGAGTGTCACGCCATATCCAACATTAAAAAAAAAGGTAATTCCTATACCCAATCTATATTGGGTGCAAGGCTAAAAAGTAACTCATATCTAGAGATCAAGTATGGAAAGTATTTGATCCCACAACAATATAAAATTACAAAATAGAGAAAGAATATATATGATAGAAAACCTAAGACCAAAATTCCAAAGAGAGAGAGAGATGGATAACCATACGCTTAAATTAACCCATAACCACTCATCGTAGACAAACATATCAAATCATTATTCAACAGTTGCCTACAAAATAAGGTGGTGTTTACTCATAGAAATGAACAATACCCATCAAGAGAATGATCAATATTGTATCTATTGAGTAAGGTAACAATACATATCCATAAAAAAAAGGCTTACATGGCACAATCAACTTAATAACAAGATAGATACTATACATGTATAGACGTTCACAATATAAGACGATCCAAGAGAAAACTATATTTAAAGTTTATCATTAGGTGATTATACTAATTCATTTACTTAGTCATATTGAGATCAAGGAAACACTTATAATAATACCACTCATTTCCTCTTTGCCCCGCTGATAAAAAAAAATAGTTAACATCACTAATATGCAAAATCTGCTCTCCCTATTCCTATGTAGAAGGGAGAGAGATAATCAACATTATAGACACACATATTTTGAGGGTAAAATATGCTTAGGACACTAGTATACCTCTAATCCTTAAGTATGCATACCTCTATAATCTAGTGGATTAGTTAAATAGAGTAAACTAAGGTCATCTGGTTCTATTACAACCATGCAATAATAATCAAATAATTCCAACACTTGAAATCATTTTGGTCCCATCTTAGGTAATCTTTTACTTTAAGGAGTAATATTTTATTAAATCAATAGCCAAAAGTTGGTGCATAATAATGTATCACTTTATTTAATTAATGTCATTAGACTTTCATGCTTATTACAATTTATTTATTATGATAAAAGTTGCATATTGACTTATTATAAAGATCTATGTTTATCAAGAATTCATTCCAACATTTGATAATATTTGAAACAATTAGAAAATCATCATGATTACAAAACATTGGGCATGCTATGATCACATGATGAAGTAAAATTAAGACATAAGGATAATTATTTTGTGAGTAAATGCACATCTCACAAGATAAAAGACCCTAATACCCTTATAAAACCTTAAGTTCACAACTACACTACAACTTCATCTATAAGACTCTACACCTCACCAAATTTAATATAATAACCCAAGATATTATCAAAAACACTATATCCAAAAATGATACCCTAACTCTAACATTTAATTCGTAAAATACCAATGCTACCCTTTTTGGTTATTGTTCCCAAATTAGGTAATTTTCATAAATTCATTCATTATGTTATTCATAGTCTATCAAGACAATTCACAAATCATAATTATCATATTTTAACCCATATAATACTTATACAATACGAAAATTCTAGATTTAATCTCAAAGGACCAAAATGACCTTAGTTCACCTAAACATCTCTAAATTTATTATTTTCATAGCTTAAGTCATCTTCATCCAAATCCTACCATATTATATAACAAATATATTGTAAGAATCTTAAGGAACATAATGACATACTTACTTTCTACAAAACTTACAAGGAGATAAATTTTACCCATCGGGTTGAGACTCTCCCATAATTCACAATTTTTTTGCAAATCTCCAAATCTTACTAATTTTACACACAACCACTTATATTGCTTATCATCTCAAAATATAATTTTCTACAATTAAAACAACCCATGACACCTCAAAGGTTATAAGGCCGAGAACACCCCAAGCCTAAAACCACCTAATTTGCAACCTTGACATATTACACCAATCACCATACTTAAACATAATTTATTCTACTCATCCATTAACTTAAAAAACATACCATAATATACTATCATGCTTGGGAGTTTATGTTAGAGCCTAGAAGGGCACAAAATATAGCAAATTCACATAAAATAAAAAAAATTTATAACATCATGAATTTACTAATTAATACATGAACATGAATTCAAAATAGAGCATAACATGATTTCTAGCATACAACATGATAACATGGAAATTTATAAAATTAACACATAATAACAATTTCCCTAAACTAGAGACATATATCCTTATCAAAAGCTTCACCAGTCTCTATGTAAAAATACTCCTAAGAACATCCTTCCACACTTTGATTACCTAAAACAAAACAAAAAAATAATAAGTGCTTAGATAAAAGAATAGCACATGGATTGAATAGAATAGAAAAGTTAAAAGAAAGGAGAATAAACCATCTAGGTTATATAAAATGGGGCTTGAATAAGCTTGAGAAACCTTTGCCATTCTTATACCCTTAACCTCTTTTTCTTAAAAACAAGCATCAAAGAGTTAAAAATTAACACTATAGAAGTAAGAAGTGAAAGAATGAAGGGGGTAAACAAGAGGTAGGGCTCAACATTAAGGAGAAATAACCACAAAGATGAACATTTATTAAACAAGGGAAGAACTTAGATGAGAGGAGAGAGTAAAGTTGAAGTTTAGGATTTTTGGTTAGGTGTAGAATGACCAACCAGAGGGCATAAACCCCTTATGGTTGTCAAAAATGGGTAGAAGAGAATGAGATAAGTCAAATAGGAGGTTGCTTGCAAGCAAGAAAGGAGATAAGAGTTATTGTCATGGGTGAGAAAGTTTAAAAGAGTTGGTGGATGGTGATGGAGGTGGTTATGGCTAGATTTTTTGGTTGAATGAGTAGTAACAACATCAAATACGATTATGGGCTATAAGAGGGTCAAATTTGGAAGTCACCCATCCCAAGAAAGTCAACAAGGATTAAAAATGGTTTCGGTAAGGTAGAATGTCCAATAAATTGCAAAAATACAAAAAAAAATCCCAAAAATCATGAAAATTCAAGAAAATATAAGGAATTAATTTAGAAACCCAAATATATATGTATAAAAAATTAGGCATAGGAATTTATTTAAGTTCAAAATAAATTAAGAAAATGAATAATAGTGTTAATCTCCTAACTCTGATCAACTTAAAGAGGTTAGAAATTAATCACTCGAGGCTTTAGATGATAAGGTTTGGAGCTATGTTGGTCAGTCGACTAAAGGTAAAGTCCAATTGACATAATGAAAAACAATGGTTAGAAAGGTAAAATAAGGATTTTTGATGTATAGGTAAGTCTTTTACTTGGCTTACCTCTGCTCCTTTGTTTACATTAGACAGGTAAAGTTTACGGGTTAAGTAAGGGATTATGAAACTAATCACCCTAGAATTACGGTTAGAAAAATTTTGAGTGTTACAAAACCACCCCTACAACACATGCACATATATTTCACCACTTATAACCTTACTCTACTATGTTTTCATACATATATTAAAATACATACATTTAACATGCTCTTGCTTAAAAATCACATGGTCTCATATTTAGAGTAAATTATAATAGTACATGGTACATGCATATACTTCATCAAATTAAAAGAAAATATAAATCACACTTAAGCATAACATAGAGCACTTTAACATGCTACATATTATGTTTACATATTTAGTAGGATCATAGGTTTACCTCCTTTCCAAGCACAAATAGCATAATAAAAGACTAAGAGCCTCAAAAATCCCTAGCTACCAAACTTTCTTTTTTATCCTCCTTAAAAAATAAAACCCAACAATTAAAAATTAAAACATAAACTAACAAAAGGAATAACAAAAAATAAAACAAGAAAAACAAAAGTCATACCCAACTATGGATGTCGCACCAGAGAGGGAGAAAGAGGAGAGGACAGGTGCTCTCTAATTTTATTCTAATTTTAACACCCTTATACATAAATAAAATAAAATGAGGTTAGATAAGAGAATTACGAGAAGAAAAAATATATATATAAAGGAAATGAGTGGATAAGGTTTTGTTTAAGCAAAAAGAAGAACAAGAGGAGTGTTATTCAAACACTTAGGAAAAAATAAAGAAAAATGGAGAAGAGAGAAGACAACACAAAGCACATGAGGGTTAACTAATGAAATGTAAAGTGAATGGGACCATAAGGAGGGAATAAAGTTAAAATTATACAAGGGAGAGACGGAAGAGTTGTCCCAAAGCTTGCTTAATCAACACTTGAATGAAAAAATTTGAGTGATAGGGTAAGGTGTGTAAGAGAGTGGGTTAGAGTTAGGGTGAACTAACTTTTGGCTAAATGGGAGAGAACAAACACCAATCAGATCCAGGGTAATGAAGCTTGAGGGAGGACCTCATGGCTAAAATTTTCACTACAATAAGCCAAAAATAAAACCAAAAATCACAAAAACTAACTCTAATCCCAAACCCCTAGAATCATGCGTCTCAACTTTAACACTTGGTGGCCCGACCCATGAGCCTCAATCGATCACCAACCCAAAAAACTCATTTTTTGTAATTTTAAGCTAATTAATCTAGTGCAATTATACCCCAAGAAAAACACACATAACATAACACATAAAATACACATTATCTACCTATTATTTAAATAATCAAGTTCACATAACATATAAAGTTACACTTAGGCTCTCAGTTAGGGTTTATGGGAGACTAGGTGTTACAATATTAGTTAATGGTCATGAATTTTTAATAGTTTATATTTTGATGGAATCTGGTGTACTAATGCTTAATTTTTGTGTCACAATAATTAATTTTAGGTTATTCATGTTTAACCAAGGTAATGTGAGCCTAATACGAGCTATGTTGGGTGGTTTTATAGTAGTATGTTTGTTGTTTCTTTGACAATACGATATGTATTAAGTGACCGGTACTCGATGACAACTATGTAAGTACAATAAAATTATTAACTTATTTATATTCTTTGAAGTATACTATGTTTGGTTTGTATTTTTAGGAGAAAAAAATACACCATAATATTTCTGAGACTATTATATATATAAATATACATTCATATTGATATATTTTCTGCTTAAAATTTTTTATTTGTTTGTTGAAGTTTCATAATTATTAAACTAACATTCTCCATGCTTATATTTCACCTTTTTACCTCAGATGTTCACCATATTTGTTATAATGTTTCATAATTTTTTTTTTGTTGTTCATTAAACCTGTGTTTCAATATTATTATTTAGAGGGATGGTCATCAATTCAAAATCGGACCAAACTCAAACTCGATTAAGGTTTGGAATTTTTTTTAGTAAAAATTGTGGATTGGATTGGGATTACATGGAAATAATTGGTTTTGGATTGATTAGGATCAAAATTTGAAAACAAAAATCCAAAAAAAGTATTTTATTAGTAAAACATTGAGGAATGTATAGATGAGACTGAAACCCGAATGCTAATCAAATATATATTTTTTTACTCTAGGATAAGAGATTGAAATAATTAGCCAATTGGGTCTGAGTTTTTAGTCTCAGTTAATCATTGGGGCATTTTATTATTATTATTATTATTATTATTATTATTATTATTA
This sequence comes from Tamarix chinensis, assembly GCA_030549775.1. Lineage (NCBI taxonomy): Eukaryota > Viridiplantae > Streptophyta > Magnoliopsida > Caryophyllales > Tamaricaceae > Tamarix > Tamarix chinensis. Next base: position 66,220,767 of record CM060172.1, read on the forward strand.
TTATTATTATTTCATCATTTTCCTATTAATATTTGTCACATTTGGTTTTCACCATTACTATACTTATGTTTCAGTATTATTATATTTATATTTTACCATTTTTGTGATTTGATGCCACCATGGACCTTATTTTTTGCTACCAAGGATATTACACAAATCTTATAATTAAAATTTATCATTATCAACCATATTTTTCACTATAAATTTTTATGTTGGAATTATAGAAATATGGATGTTTAATTATAAAAAAAAATACAAAATATTATGATGTAGTTTTTTATATTTCATTAATAGTCTAAATGAATTACAATCTATATTAAATAATTTAAATAATAATAAAAATGGTTTGCCTTACTACATTTATATCCAACACATATTAATTTAAAAAAATGACAGGATAGAATTTGTTAATTTAATTACAAACTATCATTTGTCAGATAATACAAACAATGTTATCGATGATAGGATAGACTTAACATTTTTTTACTATACATGAAGGTCCCACAAGTATCAACTAGCAACTACCAAAGCATGAGTACAAAGGATAAAATTATTTCTACTTATCATCATGGTCCCCAACCTTCTAAAATAAATTTATATATTATGCAACTGTGTGCATCAAGGTGCCACTTCATAAAAAAAATAAAAAACATTTATGGTGGAGGGGAGAATGGCTACACTACCTATGGTTGAGAATATAAAAAAAACAACAATTAACAACTACTGATTTTCCTCTTTCCTGACTCAACATTCTCTATTCTCAATTTTTAGTTTCAGTTTTAAAAATTTTAACTTGTTGCTCTTGTCCATCTTCAATTTCACATTTTCTTTCTACATTAAAAAATTTGCAAAGAAATTTCTCTTTCATGTTAGATTTTAATCCTTTATTTAACTTCAAATCCTACAAAATTGAAGCTGCAATATGACAATATTACAAAATCACCAAATATGGATCAACACATAGAAGAAGAATCATAATCTCAACAATCAATAAATATAAAACTAACAAAGCTCTACAAGTGTTGCAAGTGTTAAGCAAAGGCAACAAAATATCAAATTTGAATACATTTAGCTTGGGGTTTTAGATAATATAAGTCATGAATTTTAGTAAACTTATATTGAATCATATGTTGATTGACATGTGAATTGGTGCAATGGTAGATAATGACTCGTAAACTAATACAAACACACCTAAGCACTTTGTATTTCCAATGAATAAGCGTATACACTAATAGAAAGCAACATATTCACTAGCCCAAAAAGTGCATATATATTGATAGGAACAAAAATAATACATTAATAAAAATAAGGATGTACATTATACTCATGAAGGATATACATTTACAGGGGGAAAAAAGCATATGCATCATTATAAAGCAATATTATTGTTTGTTTCTTTTAGAATCATCATTATTAGTTTATAGAAAGTGCTAATTTTACTTTGTGAAATCCATGAGTGTACTTATTTTTGGTTGATATCTAAATAAATAGAGATCATAGTGTAGCCCATGATGAAACACAAAATCAAAATCAATCTCAAGTCCTTGTAAGGAATATGGAAATTAGTAAGGGAGAAAATAGAAGAAAGGAGGAAAAAAGAAGCAAATTGACTTTGATTACAACGAGGAAGAAGATGGTACACATTTTTTGGTTCTTAAGAAGGAAAAGAGGAAATTCATCAAGGATAATGAACATCAAAAGGGGAAGGAATTTGACCCTAATTATATTCAGCAAGAATATGAAACATTTTTCTTGATGGACATTGAGAAAACTGAGAAAAAAAATGTTAAACTTGGACTTGAACATGCTTAGAAGAAAGCACAATCTAGAAAGTCACCTAAAGGTTATATGATATTATCCCATTATTTAGTGAAGAACAAAAACAATTAGTTTGAGCTGTAGGTTTTGGAGCCTTCCTTTGCCTTCAATTCCAAGAATTAAACAACACAGTAGCTTAAGTATCTACTAGATAATTTTAATTACAAATGTTGCACCTAAAATTATAAGAAATAAATGATATTTACATAACCTATGTTCATATATATTCATATATGATATAGGTTACCAATAGGATGTAACCTATTAAGAGAGGAAAAACAAAGCCATAATTATGATGATTATAAATATTTTTACAAAGTTGGAGATGTTATAGGGGATTGGATAGAACAAAAGTTAGTTTTGAAATAAAGGATATGCCAAGAAAAATGATTGTGGTGTAGGCGATGAATTTAAGAAATACTTTGCTGTTTAAATTATATTATCATTTATCAAGGGCCGCCAGAACAAAAGATGTAATCAAAACATTCATTTATCATTGATAGATGTAAATGGAATAAGTTATCTCAACTGGTGTTAGTATACATTTGATTTCCTCATTGAATCAACAAAATACTAGAGGAAATCAACAAATCCATTTTACAAAAGGTTAACCTTGTTCCTCATGTTTAAAAACTTTCAATAACTAGCTAAAAATGTATGCATTTGATCTCATTATAATATATATGTGCTAACTCTTTGTTCTTAGTAGCTATGTTATGTGGACGAAGTACACATCCAAGGAAGGATGGTTGACATGTCAATACCTATAATAAGAGAATGGACATTAAAAGCATATAAGCAAAGAATGAGGGATATTCAAATAAGGAGATTATTTACCACTAGCTACTTTAATAAAGATAATTAGAACAACACAACATAATTAACATAGGGTGAACTATCTACCATCAACTGACCTATTATAGATAGCCAACATAACTCAAGTACAAGTGGACTAAAGCTATCATATGACCCAATATATATATATAGCTAACACATCTCAAGTAAAAGTAGAAAAAAACCACTAGCTAACCCAATATAGATAGCCAATAAAACTTAAAAGATTAGGTGGACTAAAACCACATGATTGCTCAATATAGATAACTAGCGCAACTCAAAAGATAAAGTAGCTTAAAATCATCAACTGGCCCAATATAAATAACCAATATAGCTCAAATAATAAGGCGGACAAGAACCACAAGCTAACCCCAATATAGATAGTCATCACAACTCAAAAGATAAGGTGTACTAAACAAATAATTGACCCAATATAGATAATCATCACATCTCAAATAATAGGGTGGACTAAAAACACCAATTGATCCATAAAGGGAAGTTAGCACAAGATTCCACTATCTTCCATTTTAAACAAGAATGTCTTATTCAATGCCAGCACTTAATCTCACACCATGCATCCACATTTAAGCCAATTATTCCCATTTTAATCATTATTCAAGAATATCTAATGCAAAATAAGAAATCAATCATAAAGGTCAACCCTTGAAAAATTCACCAAAAGCCCTAAGTAAACCAATTGACTATCCCATAAACTAGTGAAATAGTCTGGGAAACAAACTAAAATATAAAAAAAATAATTAAGAATAGACAAACAAGTTGAATGGTATGGAAAAAACAATTGGTTAGTGTTAGCAGTTAGCTTGTCATAAGCTTAACTAGTTGACAGATACCACATCAAACAAAGACTCCAAATTCCAGTAAACTACTTGATTATTAGGTCAAAACTAATTGATTATTTTCCCCCTAACTAATTGATTGGTTCTGTTGGAAATAACACAATTTGAAACTTTTCTTTCTTTCAAAATTAATCGAAACACACCCATACCACACCGTACTTTCCAAAAATCAAACATAACACTTATACCTCATAAATCAGCACTTAAACCACCAAATTATCATGTCTCATTCAACTATGTGATTTCTCATTGAAAACAACCAAACTTATCATGATCCTAAGGCCAAGTTCATGATGCAAACACTTTTCATGCTTTTAAATAGAAATTAATTATGGATTCAAGCTTGAAAAAAAAAATCAAATCGCATAAAACTTAGCATATAGTTATGCATATGTAAGGTTTATCCAAATTTACCTAATGCCAAGTGTTCAAGAAAATAATACCAATCCTCTAAGCTACTCCAACCTCTAAGATTCATTCTTACCTAAACAAGGATTAGAGAAAAAAGTTGGTATAATACATTAAAGCTCAAATATGAAAGTAAAATAGAGAGAAGAAGAAGAAGAGAGGATGAGATGCTACAATAAGATGAAAAAAGGAGTACTTGGAGTGTTTATTACAAAGGGAGGATGAGAAGTTCAATGGAGGTTATTGTGGGTTCGGTTATAAAACCCCCATTTTTAGAACTTAAAAATTTCTTTAAAAAAAAATTGATTACATAAGCTAAATCATTAACATAGAGTGTTAACACCACACTTAGTATAAGTCCAATTCATCTACATTTCTTACACTCGGTGTTAAGGCTAAAATATTTATCCACTTAAATTAAGAACACCAATTGATAAGAAACAAATAAATATTTCATTACAATATTAAGCTATTTTGATAGCAAAATATCATACAAAAGAGTTATAACTAAATACTGAAAGATATACGGAAGGGGACATTAGATTCCAAGGGATATCTAGATCAAAAGTTGTCGAAATAGATGTTGGATAGTCCTAACTCTTAACCCTACCAAAAGCCATCAAGTTGTACCATCAAAGTACTCTTACAAGGTAAAGATTTTCCATTGAATAGGCATGGGACCATAAAATAGAATCCATTGGTACAGTAGTACTGAGTAAACCACTACACAAGTATGCAAATATTACATGAAACATATAGAAGAAAATATGAAGTATCATGGCATAACACGTCAAATATTACATACCATAGCTAAGTGTCACATTTATATATAACCTATATCATACCATATGAGACATGTTCATGACATTAAACTTAACAATATTATAACTATTTCACTAATCCAATTATACCAAAGGTGTCCCATGAAGGTGAAAACTCCAAACCATAATTAATGTCTTTTACAATAGCCACCTTTATACCACTTATAACATGTAATGAAAGGACTAAGACAATTACCGACCAATATACCAAATCCAAATAGTTTACATGTGCAACTATCAAACTAATATATCAAAACCAAGTACTGAGCGGAGACAACTACCAAGTTGACAAACCATAATAATCCATTTAAATCCTTATAGAATAGTTATTTATATTTTTAATTACTCGAGGGGATACAATAATAACTTTGATACATATAAAGTACACTAAGACAATATAGTATCCTTCCAACTTGTAACCTAGAGACATATAAGTACTTCACTCATACTCGTGTAGCAAGAAAACACAATCCTTCCATATTTGGATACCTAATCCCTAATTATTAGTAGTCCCCTATAAGGCCCATTGGTCACCTATAGAGTAGACCAACGCTTTAGCCAAAATGCTAAGGCATTTGACGAAAACCACCAAACCAAAGCAAGGGTCCATACCTCATATCTGGGGTAGATAACCCTAAAGAGTAACCATTATCAAATCTTGAGTTTTTCTACTTTAAATATTAATATCTTGATAAGGTAATCATAAAGTATCATATAAAGAACAATTATTCCAATTCCATATGTAACCACTTCTCCTTTATTTTTAATTATTTAAGTTGACCATAAGGTCAACAATCCAAGTTAAATTCAAATTCAATGCTAAATTAAACCTAGGAATTCATTAAGGTCATACTAATCCAATTATTCACACTTTTAGGCATAACTAGCCATAAATAACCAAAATTCCTTTATATGTTATTTACTTAGTAATTTTCCATTTTAATACAAATTATTATTAGAATTAAGTGAAATTCATAGTATGACTAAACAACATTAAAATAGGTACATTAATATAAAATTTTAACTATAGAAAATTTTAGAATTGAAAAAAATTACCATTTTGTCCCTAAAACACAAAGAAGCTTAATTAACACATAAAATCATTAGCATGCATACTTATTTTACCACAAACATCCCTATTTTAGCATGTTATCATAAATATATTAAAATACATAAATTTAACATACCCTTACATAAAAATACATGCTCACATAGTTAGAGAAATTAATAATAATATATGGCACATATATAATTTTTTATGAGATTACAAGAAAGTATACATTACACTTAAGCATAACATAGGAAACCTCAAACATGTTATCACATGATTTTTACATATTTAGTAAAATTGTATGGGTTATCTCTTTTCAAGCTTAAATTACAAAATAAAAACAAAGAACCACTAAAAGCACTTTAACACCTTCAAAAAATGGAGGCACAAGAGGAGAAGACAAACGGTAACAACATCATAATTTAACCAAAAATATAACATTATTTACTTATTTAAAAATAAATGAAGGTTGTATAGAAGATAATTTAGAAGTGAAAATAAGAAAATAAGGATAGGTCTTAGCTATAGACTCAACAAAGGTTAATAACACTAAAAATAACTAAAATGGAGAGAGAGGTGTAGGAGCAACCAAGAGGAGAAAATGAGAGAAATGCTAAAAGAAAAAATGAAAGATAAATGGGGTATGAATAGGGGATAGAGGAACAAAAAATTTACAGCCAAAAATACGGGGAGAGATAGCTTGTTACACACTTGAATAACAAAGTACAAGGTGGTTGAGTGTATAAGGTGTTGGAGTGTACTTAGGTTTAATGAAGTTATGAAAACCAAGAAATAAACCAAGGGATGGATGAGGTTATGGTGTGCATGTATAAGGTCATGTTCAAGCATGGAGAATGCGGGTGAAAAAGGTTGGGCATAAGAAAAGCCAAAAAGACACAAGTAGTATAGCTAGGAAATGTAAAGAAATGACTTTGATTCAAAATTTGGTTGAATGAATAGGTCAAAGGTCAACTCGATACAAAATATAATCACAAAAGTGTGGGGAATGAATTTAGTAGGTGAATAGTAATTTTACGATTTATAGATTATTTTTAGTGGTGAAAAGATCAATAAAGAAGCTAAAATTAAGAAAAATATCAAATAAGCTCATAAAATTATGAAATTGTATGTAAAGCCTAAAAAGATATTAAACACCCATATACAATTTAATGAATTTAAAAAAAGATTTAATATATAAAATATAGACTTGATGACGAACTAACAAGCTTATAATGTAATTATAAAAATAAATCTCAAAACTACTAATAAAATCATGAAAATTTACATATCTTCTTATTCATTCATTTTAAACCTAAATATAACATTTTTATAATTTTTAGGGACATCTTATATGATGTTTACCTAGCACACCTTAATTGAATATTTTGCATATAAAATTCAAAAGGAAAAACAAACATAAATAAAATTTAATCAAAGTTTATATATTTACAATTCAACTCATTTAGGATCCAAATAAAATTTTATAATAATTTTTTTACAAGGTGTAACTTAGAATTTAACATATATAAATAGTATTTTATAAGGAAAGTGTGTCTAGACAAAAAATCACAATTACTACAGAATCACCGAAAATAATTTTAAAGCCATAAAATATCCTACAATCATTTATATAATTAATTATACATAAAATAACACACTTTTGTATTACTATATATAATTATGGCTAGTTAGGAATGGAAGTATTACATTAGCTTACCACAAAAATAAAAGGAGGAAGTTTGTTTCAAGCTAAAAAGGTAGGGGACACAAGGAGCAAAGCATACATGAGTGTGATGGGAACAATGCAAAATGGTGTGGCTATGGTGTAAAACATAACTAAGGCTTAGGGAATTCTACAACTAACTAAAAAAGGAACCCTAAAATGTGGGGTTTGAGCTAAATACATTGATCTATAGTTCAAGGATGAGGGATAGAGATTGTTAAGAGGAAAATGAAGGGAAAAGGTGGAAAAAGATGAAAAGGTGTGGGAATTATATCAATCAAGGTTAAATCAAAAAATTAATTTGTAATGGTATTTAAAAATCTCTAAAAGATATTTATAAATAAATTATAAAAGGTTTATAAGTTTAGGTAAGGATTGGATAATATTTGAGGTTGAAAACATAATAGAGATTGTAAGTTTTCACAGAACCAGTTGACTAGTTTATGTATGCCAATCGACTTGTTCAGCAGAACTAGCAAATATGAAGCTATAGTTTACTAATTGATTCGTTTTTTCCACATCAATATATTAGTCCCTCAATTTGAATAATATTTTCATAATTTATTTTCCTTTAAAAAAGTTTAAAAGATACTTTTTATATATAGGACATTACACTATACACCTACTTCATCATTGGTAGTAGTTAAAAAATCTTCTCTACCTCTACAATGGTTTGGCTATTTACAATAACCTCCTTATTATATTATAGTTTTAGCTGGTAGATATATTTTATGGTTGAAGCCAAAAGTTTCCCATTCAATAAGAAGATTAATAATTGAAGCTTGAAGCTTCTTGTTTAGTTATTAATTTAATGATTGAAACATGAACTTTTTCATTTGATATAAGTAATTTAACGACAAAGGTTAAATGCTTCTCGTCTCATAGACTTTAATATGATCTAGAAGGTTGACATAACAAATTGAAATGTCATTGTACATTTTATTTTAAGGATGAATTATTTTATGAGCTTATAATTGTAAAGAATAAATGTACATGTCTATGTGGCATGAAAAACTATTAAAATGTTTCCAATAGGAATGACTATATATGAAAATTGTGTTTCATAGTGTAGTTAAGTTCTTAGAAAACTTACTATGATCTTTGAGTAATTGATGGTATTACTACCATCAAGATTGGCCAAAAGTAAGCGTGTGATAAATGCACAAAGTGGACATTTGGTTTATGTGAATAACTAAAAAGATATCACTGACTAAAAGGTAGTAGACCATAATATATTATCTTTGTGGCATGAGAAATAATATCATAATTTTTTTAGATTCAGAGGGGCCTGTAAAGGCAAGTACAAATCACCATATAGGTAGAGACCCCATAAAGGTGTTACAATACCAAGAGAAGGGGAGGGGGTTTGAACTTGGGACCTCTAGGAGGTGGTATTTACCATTAGATCAAACCTTTTCCCATAGAAATAAGATTACATTAGTGAAATAATGATAAGAAATATTATTAAAACTTGCATAAGTACCCACAAAGAATATTAAAGATTATTTTGATCAATGATCTCATATAAATGGTTTATCATCTTAGCAAATTAATAATTAACCCACCGTAATGTAAGAAAATGAAAAATTTCCGATGTCCTTGATAGAATTCAAGTGGGCACATGTGGACTATTTAAATATACCATAGTATATTGATGTATCAATGTATGATCACATGTTATATTTTGTAACTAATATTATTACATTGGCACAAAAATGAATGACAATCAATTAGGACAATAATGGATTATTACTGCTGTAAGTTAGAATTAAAATGACCTAATAGAGTTATAAATGTACGTTTGATTGATAAACCCTTGTTAATGAGGTCTTAAAGTGATATGTCAATATGCAATACTTTTTTTTATTGTTAGTACTTATCAATCAAAATTTATACTATCTCTTAAGTCAGGCCAATTGAAATATACTTTATGCTTATCTTAAAGCTTGTATGTGCTATATATATGCCCATCAACCTCCTCCATGGACATAAAAATAGGCTATAAAGAAGGTTAAAAATGATGGTATTACCAGCCTTAAGGGGAGGAAAAAGGTGACTAAGATTATTATAAAGTAAGCACTTAGAATACATCTTCCATGAGATATGGACCCAAAATAAAATCAAAGTAAAATTGATGTTTATACTTGTTAAATGTAATCTAGCTACTTAATGCATTTATTATTGTGAAGAGACTATGAAAGTTAGATGTGTTAACTTATATTCCAACTCAAATAGAAGTCTGCATGGTGACTTTTAATAAGTTAGTGATAAATATAATACAAATATGTTAGAAACTTTAAACATGGGTCCAAAGAGGTGAAGCCTTGGAAGAGGAGTTATACTCCTTGAAAGGATAGAATACTTTCCACAATGGGACAACATGTCCATATTGATGGAATTCAAGAATATATTATCCTAAAGAATAAAATATCCATGAATTATCCTTGTACTAATCTAAGATTATATGAGGTAGATATTGGTAATGTATTTACTTAAAATAGTTGCAACTACTAATGGATACAAGTTAGAATTATTTTTGATTCATTATGAAATGTCATTGGATAAATGGTTGAATGGGTTGGAATAGATGTATTAAAGTTAAATGTATCCACTTAATGAAAGTTATTTATATGGACAATAATTCCAACAATTGAATGTGTTAGACCAATAAGCTATCAGTGTGTGTTTGTAAGGAAATGCTTAAAAAATAAAATTGGTGATACATGTTTTTGTATAAAAAGTTAGGTTTTTGTCTATGATAGGGTTTGTACTAGCAAAGTTTCAAATTAGAGAACTATTGAATGGTCTTGTACATAAAAAAAAAATCATACATAATATGGCATATAAATGAGACATACTAAGTTGAGGGGGAGAAAAATATACTATTTTCCTTAACTATAGTGTTCTCTCACTAGGTTTTTCTGATAAATTTTTTAATGAGTCAGTATGTCAAATGTATATTATTGAAGGGGAGTATCAAATATTTATGGATAATACACCTTTGTATATGGGGATATGTTTTTGAGGCTCTTCTACCTAGAAGTATGTATCGAGCCAAAACCAAATGAGACCTAAAGACCCTTTTTTTTATAACTAAACTACAATCTTAAACCCGAATTAGTTTCAAAATGGTCTACTCTGTAAACCGGGCATATGTTAAACCCAACCTTTTTCTTACTCGGTTTTAACCTTATTTAATGAGAAAATTTGTAAAACGAGCTAAAATCAGACCAAGCCAAAACACTTGGGTCAAATCCGACCCGGTTAGGGCACTCATTTTTTTAGATAGATATGACCTGTAACCCAAATCATTTTTTTAAAACGGTACAATCTTGACCCTATTTTATTGATCTAGTTAAGGAGTTTTAGTTGACCCAGTTTGTACACACCCCTACTTTTACCCTTTTATGTATAATCAATAGCTAAAGGGAGTAGTACAAATGTTTGAATATAACATCCAATGGGGTGTTGTATATATCCTATTAAAGATATGGATGAGTTAGATTCCTATATTAAAATCCATTAATTTTCTTTATTATGCTCCATTAAGATTTATTTGTAACTCCTTTACTTATGCTTATCTAATGATCTTATATTGTAACCTTCATTATCATTATTATGGAGCCATATATACATATATAAAGGCATAACATATACCTATCAACAAGAATCAAAAGATTATCCATTCTTCCTTCTCTTTCCCTCTATCTTTAATTTCTTTTCTATTTGAGTTTTCTAATATTATAACATAATATAATACTGATTTAAATAGTAGTACAATTATAATATATCGAAGGTATCGACTTTTGTAAAGTTATATTATGTATTTTTAATGACATGAAATATATTTTATATTAACAAAGAGATAAAGCCACATTTTATGTTAATAGTGAGATAAATTTTATAACCCAATTTTAATACTTATTTGCACAATTATCATAATAAGTTGTGTAAATATCTAACATTTGAATGTTTATTACATAACCCAATTAATTTAATATTATTAAAAAAAAGCTTACCTAAATTATTATACACCTGTCTAAGTGATGTAAAATATTCGTTCCCCAAGTTTATTTGGTTTATATATAGTTGTCATGGATATTAGTGATCATAAACTACAATATTGTGTATTTTAGTATTCGCTCTATAAGTTTGTACTAAAGAATATTCATTCTATAATTTAAGTAGCTTAATTTGTACAAAAAACATATTAGGAACCAAAACTAGTACTCCCTTTGTTCCAAAAATGAAGCTTTTTAATGATAAATTTTTATCATTAATATCTTTTAGTATATGTGAATAAAAATTATTTTAAAAATAATATCATGAAAAAAAATTTCAATACAAATATAGCACGTATATTTGTATGTCGTAATTTATTATATTTTTTAAAATAATAATAATTAAAATTTATCCTTAGAATATATATTTTTTTAGACAAGGACGTATGTAACTCATAAAATTAACCTAATTTTCCCCTCTCAAAAGAAAAGATACAAGTTTAAATAATTACTAAAACATTATTGTGACCGTGAGTTATGGGCACTTAAAAAGCAATACCTACCTATTCCACATAGAAAATAGTTGCAACATGCTAATATTAGCATGATGTCAGCATTTTTTTTTAAATATCTCTTATTATGATTATTAGAAAAAATAACAAAATTATATCATAATATTTCTAAAACTTTTCTATATAAATTGATATTCATATTGATATATTATTAATTTAAAAAGCAATATATATATATATCACCACTATTAAACTAATATTTCATTATCATTGAACTAATTTTTCACTCCCAAGTTGATCTTTTACTATTATTCTACTAAAAAATAATCCCTCGCCGCTATATATTCATATTTCACCACCAATTTTTTTTTACCACTAATGTATTGATTTTCTACCTATAAATTGATTATTCACCACTGTTACTATTCTACTTAAAAATTTATCTTTCAACGCTAATATATTAATCATTTACCATCATTAAACTAATCTTTCGTTATCAGTGAACTAATTTTTCACTATCACTCGAGTTATCACTATTATTCTTCTTAAAAATAATTTTTCACCACTAATGCACTGATTTTCACCACTACTGTACTGATTTTTTACCGCTAATATACCAATTTTTACTACTTATGTACTGATTTTTCATTACTAATGTATTGATCTTTTACTACTAATGTATTGATATTTCACCCATGAGTTGATGTTTTTCTATTATTCTACTTAAAACTAATATTTTACTGCTAATATATTAATTTTTTTACTAAGAAGATGAATTTTTATTATTTTTTATTTAAAATTATTTTTTTTACCACTAATATATTAATTTTTTATCTTTATTTTTATAAAAAAAATATATGAATATAGATCTCTATTTATATAAAAAAAATTAGAAGCATTATTATTTATATTTTTTAAAAAAAAAACTAAAGTTGAAATAAATTAATTAGGAAAAAAGTAAATAAAAAATGGTAACGTAGTACCTATCATACGGTCTAAATTATCTTAAAAAGTATTAGTATTGTACAAAGAATATAAATAGTGGCTTGCGCATTTAATATATTATATAGTGTACGACAATAGATACGAGTAAAAGTTTCGTAACAGTTCTAACGTCTGATTAGGAAAAACATTGATTGTTCTTTATGGCTAGTTTAATGTATCACAATCCAAGCCTCGACTCCGGAGACATCAGGGCTCCGACTGAAGTCTGAAACCTCATCAAATATAATTTTGATGCTGTCTAAAGTAGGCGTCTGATCTGACACAATGTATTCTTGTATTTTTTGGCAGAGAAAAATAGTTAGCTGTGAATTTGATTAGCCGTTTGATATAAAGTGAGACCGATGGTTTAATATTCACCAAAACATAATATTGAGCATGGTTTATTATTCATGCCATTTGTAATCTAGATCGATATTGCACCTAGCTAGACGAAAACTATGCATGAGGGGAGATAGATATATAAAAAGCAATTTTTTAATATTTTTTTTCTTTTTATGTTAGTAGTAGTTTAGATTAATAACATATTCGACTTGACCGTGTGGAATTAAAACGAAATATATATCTATATATATGTTTCGACAAATATTTTGAGGTGGAGCTCAGCGAACATTAGGTTAAATTTGGTTCCAAATGTATATATACTAGATGTGTCTTTGAATTGCACATAATTTAAACATATTAGAATTTGAAAGTAGGCAATGCGTGAATGATGCATAGAAAAAATATAGTTCGGGGATATCATCCATTCAAGGATAAGGAAGATAATGAGTTGGAAGAGATTCATTCAAATGCAAATTAATATTAGAAGAGAGGGAGGGAGTAGACATTAAAGACTACCGGGGGAGTGGAAGATTTGTAAAGGTAAGTATAAAGCATTATATAGATAACTAGGGCTGTTCATATTATCCGATATCTGCTTATCCGATCCGATATCTGAAGCGATTCGATCCGAAAAAACAAATATCAGATCCGATTTTTTTTTTCAAATCAAATATCCGATCCGACAAATACAAATAATATCCGATCCGAAGAAAAAATATTTATATATTTTTTATAATTTTTTATTTTATATATAATTGTATATAAATAAATATATAAATTTTACTTAATTTATTAGTTGGACCAAAATTTAATTTACTCTAAATTATATTTTTAATATAATTATTTTTTAAAATATTTGTAAATAAAAAACTAGTCGGGAGTCTGTAGTCTGTAGCAGTCTAAAATACAAACTAGCAGTGTAGCACTTGTTGACTTGTTGACATGTTGAAAACTTTTCAGTAAGTAACAACTAGGTATCAACTTAGCAGGTAATGTATGCGTAGGTGCACTGTGCACGCACGCGGTACTCTATTTAAAAAAAAAAAAACAACAGCAACTAGTCGGCAGCACGCAGCACTGTGCACCCCGACTCTCCCTTCTCTAATTTTTTTCCCCCGACTCCCTGCTCCACACAGCTCCAGTGCTCCTGCAAGTCGGCAACCCTAACCGCCGCCCTCTCCCCAGCTCCTCGCCGGCCTCCAACCAGTCGCCACCGTAGCCACTAGCCAGCCACAACTAGCAGCAGCAGTAGCAGCAGCGGCAGCAAAACGCAGGTCGTGCCGCCGCCGCCGGTCACCGTAGAGGCCTGCTGACCACCGGCGAGCCATCCTCAACCTCCGGCACATCTTTCCCGGCCTTCACCTGCCTTGATTTGTTAGTTTCGTTTGGTATAATTTTTGAAAAATCCTAACCCTTGTTTTGATTAATTGGGTGTGAATTAGCTTATAAAAAGCTAAATTGATTATTTGATTATGTATATATGTGCTGTAAGATTAATTTGGATAGGTTAATTGTATGGTTATGTTGAAATTTTGGAAAAATCGGATAATATCGGTTTTATTTGATATCCGATCCGAAATTTCGGATATCCGAAAATTAAATATCATTTTCAGATATCCGAAAAATCGGTTATTTGATCCGTGAACAGCCCTATAGATAACGATACCATAAAATTACTGTAATATCGAAAAAGGGAAAAATTCGAATCTAAGATTTCTAATACTCAGGAGCTAATTTTTACTATTAGACCAAATAGACAAATATGGGAGTCGATTAATCAAACAAGGAAGACTGGGTGTTTAGTTCGATTTCATTTATATAATCAATTTGAAGTATTTTTGTGTTTGGAAAAGGGAATAATAGTATTGTGACCAAGATAAACTCGTGTATCTTTTTTTGCTCTTAAATTCTTAGTTAGCTTTATAAGAGGAGTTTGCTTAAATGCATATAATGTCAATATAAGTTTGGTACGCGATACTTCTAAATAAATAAGCTAACTTATGATAAATAAGTAAAGCCTAATGTATAATTTATAGCTTCTTATGTCTTTCTAAAATTATTTTTTCCCTATAAAAAGGATTGTAGTTCTTTATATATATGTATATATTAGCTCATGTTTAACTCCTAATATTAGAATGGACTTGTAGAATAAACCAATAATACAATTTCTACTTCCTATTTATTTAGATAAAATAATAAACATGATAGAGTTGAACATCTGCGATATTTATGGTAATGTTATTCAACATTAGTAATTCAGTCTATATTGACTTGCATATTTTTTTAAATATTTTTTCAAATGCTAATTTAAATTTAAGATTTTTTTTATATTCATAGGGACTAGAGAATGTGTAAAGGTAAATATAATTCATTATATATTAATAAGACTACAACAAAACAAACCTTTGTCAACGAAAAAGGTTGCATCCAAAAATGTTCTTGGCAATAATACTATATTATTGGGAACAAAAAGCCTTCATCATGTATTAAGGCTTGCCTAAAATTTTTTGCTTCAATTTTTTGTATTTTTTTTATTTCAACAGCTCTATGGAAAAAGAAAATTTTAGTGTTATGAATCATCATCATGAATTTTCAAGCATTATTATTTTTCATAGCAGCTTCATTGCAAAAAAAAAATCTTTTCTTTTTCACAACAATGATTTTGTTGCCAATGATTTATAGTTTTTTATAACAATATTTTATTGTCAATAATATACTATTTTTACAATATTTTTTTTGTTAATGATGTAAAATATTTTCCAGTGTATGTTTTGTTGTCAATGACATGTTATTTTTTCAAAAAACCTGTTTTGTAACACTACACAATTTACTAATAAAATATTTTGTTTTACACAAAAGTATAAACATAAACTAATGAGTATTATTACTACACTTGGTACAAGTATGATCATATGTACCTTTTTTTATACCAAATGTAGCTTTAATCTAAAACAACATTGAATAAATATGTGAAGCAACATAAGAATTTTAATATATAAATAACATAAGAATAGATTATCAAAATCAACTCTAGATAATACATCAAAAAAAGGGAGTGAAATAAAATTAAAGAAAGAGTCCAAAAGAGATATTTAAAATTTTAGATTATATTACACGTGTTAACCTTGGATACCATGAAACTAATAAGTTTACTTTTAAAAAATATTAGAATTTGAAAGTAGGCAATGCATGAATGATGCATAGAAAAATATAAGTCTAGATAAGGAAGAAAATAAGTCAGAAGTAATGAATAAAGAACTAGACCAGAAATCAACTCAAGGAACCTCTCAGTACCTGGTTCAACCGATTTTACTGCAGTTTGATCAAAAATTACTTTTATTCAAAAAATGTTAAGTATGACCCTGGTATAACCCAGTCCGATTATGGTTCAACCCGAGTCATTTTCCCCTTGATTTTTTTTCTCCCACGACCAAAATGACGCAATTTAATGTATAGTGGGTCACACCAATTCAACTCAATTTTGTTGGTTCAACCTCGGTTTTCTTCAATTGGTACACTATTTTTAAAACTAGATTATCTGGCTAGTCTACTTTGATTTTTTTTTATTGGTTGGAAGATATTCATTCAAATGAGAATTAATACTAGAAGAGAGGGCAGAAGTAGGCATTGAAGAATAAGGGAGTGGGTGGGCAGACATTGAAGATTGGGTGTCTAGTTCTGTTTCATTTTTATACTCAAGTTAAAGTAGTTTTGTGTTTGGAAAAGGGAGTAATAGTATGGTAACCAAGATAGAGTCATGTGTGCGTGCGTGCGTGCGTACGTGTGTGTGTGTATTACTTTTAAATATTTAGGTAGTTATATAAGAGGGGTTTTCTTAAATACACATATATAGTATCAATATAAGTTTTGTACACGATACTTCTAAATAAATAAGCTAGCTTATGATAAAAAAAGAAAAACCCATTGTATGATTTATCATAAGTTAGCTTCATAAGTCTTTTTAATATTATCCCCTCCCCAAAAGGATTGTAGATTTTGTATATATATGATGAAATATAATATAAAAGTATGAAGCTAAGCTAGCATATATGGTTAGACAATGAAAGTATGGAATCTTTATTGAGTTGGGTTAGGAGTTTAAAATTTTCTACTATATTTTTTAAGCATGCTAATACCAAGTCTACTGTACTACACCATGCCCAGGATCTCGTAGTCTAGTTATTCGACTCTTCGTCTCCAACAATGGTTTGAGAAACAAAACAAAAAACACTGTAATAGACTCTTCATCTTCGGTAGTTGTTTGAGAAACAAAACAAATGGCAACACTGCAATAGAAGATTATGACAATAATAAATTTTCCAATAAGCCATTCTTCTTCCCCTATTTTTCTACTTATTTTTCATTTAAAAAGTTTTCTAATATATTATTTGAATTCCTTTTAGCTCTCTCCAATCTCTTTCCATTTTTTCCCTATTCAAAATTGTTAGCAAGTTACCATCTCAAAATTTGGGGTTCAATTTGTTATCGATTCTATGTAATTTGTATGATATGTGATTTAAATTGCATTGGTATAATTTAATTATGTTTTTGATTTTTTTTAATTAGTTAAAAATTAATTCAATTGTATAATGGAAATTTACATTCAGGACTTCCAGTAAGCCTCAAATATAATTTTTTTCATTTATTGCTAATTCTATTCAATCTATCCACTAAGTGAAGGAAGTTATGGAATAAATTATTTATGAGACTACACTTCTAAATTTAAATTCTAGCAATTAAGTTGTCTGTTGTCCATTAATCAAATTATGTAGTTTGTATATGATTAAACTATATTTGTTTCTATCTGTGATATGATTTGCACTAAAAGTCTAAAATATCTAGATTTTTTAATATGTTTTGGTTGTGATCTTGTATAGCTAATGGAACTTATATTTTTCTTGTCTTTTAAAATTTTTTATTGTAACTTATTATAACTCATAAATTTTGATTGTTTCCCTATTTGGATCTAAAGATTATTTTAGACTATGATTTCTGATTCCATATGCTGATATAAAGAGTTATATACAGATTTGCTAATGATGAATAATTAGTTATCAGACATTTTTCTAGTTTATTATATTGTTAGCCAAAGCTTCTTCTGTTAGGTCTTAGGGTAACTTAATTACTTCTCAATTTGATCTTTATCAACAATGTCAAGTGCAAATGCTACATTTTTTTAGATTCATTATTAGGAATGAACTATTTATGACTAATAGGATTTGGCTTTAATTAACATGGTCCTTATATTTGCTATGAATAATTTTTTTGCATAAAATCTTTCTTTAATCTCCCTTTTCGTGTTTGAGCATTTTTAGAAAGAAAGATAATTAAGTATTGATCAGAATTTTATCAATTATGCAGACCTAGTATTTGTAAGTATGTTCCTATTAGAAAGTACCCATGTAGAACAAAAAAAAAAGATAAGGAGAGAAGAAAAGCTTTGGTGAAGCTTCAAGTAGGTTATCTCAATAATTTCTTCACTAAGCAAGATGATACTTCACAAAATGTTGTAGTAAATGAAGAACATGAGAACGAGAAAGGTATGGGAGACAAATGACTTCCAATGTAGAACATGGTTAATTGATGAATGAGAATAAAGAACCAATAAAGGTAATGAAAACACGATGGAGAATAACGTTGAAGGGAAAGTTCTACCCTTAGAAGAAGAAAATTCAACCTTTGAACAAGGAAAAAGAAAGTGATGAGAATATTTATCATAATCAACATGAAGTGGAACCTGAAGAATTTATGTATCCCTTTGATGTTGGTGATCTAGCAAATTGGGAAAAAATGAGGAAAAAATTTAGGAAGTTCTTAACTAAAAGAGGCCCTAAAAAAGAAGATGATATTATCTATCCTACCAATAATTTAGACAGACATTACATCTCTTCACATTACCATCATCTACTTCCAAATGTAGAAAACCAAGACCACCTATAGTTAGTGTACTTAGCTTCATTGAACAAATTATTATGTTTCTATTGTAATTTATTCAAGCAAGATCATCATAGGAACCTTGTGGGCTAGTTTGGAAATAAAGGATTGAAAGATTGGAAGAGAAAAAAAATAAGTGTACGGCCTGTAAGTCATGAAAAGAGTGGTTATCATGTGTCTTGCATTATGAGGTGGATCTTGCTGGAAGAAAGATTGAAGGAGAAAGAAACAATTAATAGAAGCAGTGAAGCACTTATCTACAAAGAAAGAGAGCATTAGAGGAAATTACTCACAAGAATCCTTGTTATTGTGAAGAGACTTGCAAAAAATAATTTGCCATTTCGCGGAGATAATGAGAGTTTGTATAAGGAAAATAATGAAGTTTTTTTTCTTTTTATAGATGACTAATGGTTGCTAATCTAAAAGTGAACGGCTTCGTTGTAGCATGTTAAGGTCATATGCACAAGGACTTCATGATTGATTACTGATTTTATCATTTTAGCTATCTAGATCGTTATTGAATGAGAATATGGAAGTAAATAATAAAATGTCTAACAAATTTTAGGTTCTATAAAGATGGATATAAAGCCGAGGATTGAAATTCAGTCATTTTTGGTATTCAATAATGAATTAACAATATGTCATTAGTATAGCTCAAAATTGTTGTAAACAATCAGTCAAGTGTGATTCACTAGCCTATTTCAAGGACTAGGAATGTACCTAATCTAATTCATTGGCTATTTTTGTATCTAATAAATTACATTAAATCCATTAAATACCACTGATTCAATAATCCCTAAGAATCAAATGTGTACTTTCATGATAATTTGAGTTCTCGTTTGTATATTAATTTCCGACATTGATTTCAACCTTTCAGTTATAGTCAATGTCTATATAAGTCAAATTTTATCAAACCCGACTCAAAATGATATTTCCTAACATAAAAAACAACATATATTAACCATACATACAACATATAATTTAACTCATCATATTCATACAAAATAGAGCCTAGTTAAATCCTAGAAAATAAATTGCTCACTCATGATTTGAAAGAAATATAGAAAATAAATAAAATTAACATGTATATTTCAAATATAGTAACTAAAGAAAAAGAGAATGGATAGATCAAACCGTGGATTGAAGATAAAAATGGATTGTCTATAGAGTTGAGATACACACTTATCTACTCTTAGTTTAAAGAGTAAAATATTCATATGAATTCAAAGTAAATTATAAGGAGTTGTTTTTTATTAGGAATAATGGAGAAAAATGAAGTCTTCGACCCCTATAATATGTCGTCCACCCTCCCTTTTTATTCCCCCCTTCAATGTTGAAGTAGAATAGAGTGGAAATCATCATGGAAGAAAAATGTGCTAAGTGGTAACTATCAGTTGCATGGTTGTGTAAGGCTGCACTAGTTGGCCGTGTAGATTTTCTTCTCTTGGAAAACTTGTGTAAGCATGGTTGTGTTTAGGGTGCACTGAGGTCGTACAATGTTTTTATCCGCTCTCATGTTTGTTCAATAGTTGCATGACTGTGTAAAACTGCATTGGTTGGCCATGTAACTTTTGTTCTCTATCACGCTGATGGATTAAGAGTTGCACGGTTGTGCAGCTAGTTGTGTTGTAGTCGTGCAACACCCACTTCCTCCTTCTCTTGATTCCTTTACTTCTTTTTTACTCTTAACTTTCTTAACTTCTCCAATATCATGTGGAGTTGATTATCTTCATTCATCGCATTTCATATTTGATTTTTTTCCTAATTTTATACAACACTTCCTTAGATTTGTGTGTTTACGCACAATTTTCTAAAAAAACAATTACCAAGAGAGCATTGACAAAAATAAGATGCCAAAAAAAAGCTAAGAAATTAAAGGCAAACTAAGGTAAAAATATGCAAAATATTCGGTTTATTAGCTCTCACATGCTTACTCTTTGCTTGTTCTCAAGCAAAACTCCAAACAAAAAAAAAGCAAAAGATAGATAGAGGGAAATGGGACCAAAGCCTCAGATGATAGAATGTACTACACACAAAAGGCAAATAATCGCTAGACTAACCTATATTGCAAGCGTTAATAGTAAGAAAATGAACATAAATTTGTGAATACTCCTTAGTCCTAACTCCCAAATCAGTATTAGTACGAAACTCTAAGAAGGTTTAGGATCGTATAGATGCTCATCCTTACGAGATAAGGGTTTACTAGAGAAGTATAATACCTCACTTTAGGTAAGTTTAAACACTCTATGCTTATGTGTGTTTTGTTTCTCTCAAAATTCTCTCTACTGATTGTGATCGACCATAAGCTTGCACATATTCTCATTTTTTGCCACTCAAAGATGTTATGCCACATAAAAAATCATAAAGCCTTACTAAAGGTGTAACGGGGCTAGGGTAAAGAGTGGGGATAGGGTAAACATTAGGACAAGTCTATGATTGTAGTTAAAGGCCCAAAAACAATTAGAGTAATAGTAACAACAATATTTCTTAGAATTTGAGATTAGCAATGTATCATCATACTCCAAAATATACTAACTAAAGCCTTCGTCATTAATTCATCTCTACCCATTAGAATCATAAGATTAATTTGCTCACATATTAACTTTTTTATTCTTTTCTTTATCTTCTTTTCTCTCTCTCTCTCTCTCTCTCTCTCTCTCTCTCTCTATCTATCTATCTCTCTAACAGAAAGAGAGAATAGATTAATAAAGAGGATGAAGCTATATTTTGGTCAATTTCTCAACATAAAATCTATCAAACACTTCGTTATTAAACCCCATGCTTATCATTAGTGTTCCTACATTCAAATACATTCAAGAGTTATTGCTCCCAAGTCTTCAAACAAGGGCAAGGTAATAACCTAGAATTATGGCTACCAATGTAGGTTATTGATTGAAGAAGTAGGTTTTAGGCTCAAAGAGTTAAAGAAAAGGATATAAATGTTATTTGGTAGGTAATGTGGCTAATGTAGCTATGAAAAGAAAACATATATCTCAATTATCTTTATGCATGCATGAGTCATATGTGGCCTTGAAGGGAATTCATGCAAGTTATAGTTTCACACATTAGGGGAGAATACACATAATTAGGAATCAATAAGATTCTATAAAATGATGGACAGTCTATAAGGCTTAAGATCTCATTGTTTCTTTTACTACTACTCTATTTCCTGTATCTCAGTTTATATGGGTAAATCAACAAAGATGAAACTCTAGAGTGTTAAAGTAATACGTAATTTGAGATTCTATTAATTAGAGAGCTCATGCTTAAAACATTTCAAAACCTTTTTCGTTATACTTGCTCACAATCTATAGGTGTAACACCCCAAAATTTACTACAACTTTTTTGTTTTATAAGCGGAAGCATTAACATAACATAACAGGTGTTACCGACACACATAGCACGAGTCTAGTCCATACCTTTCTCGTACTACGTGCAAGGTAAAAAATTTACATCAAGTAAATTAAAACTTACGGAAATATATATAAATAGCAAAAGACTTGAATAATTTAGACATAATAACATAGTTTGGAGTACATGCTCCAGATAATACAATATCCAAAAGAGATATCCAAAATCTAGGGCACATAACATGTGCGACCTCAGATAGAAATAACTCTACGCCCTAACCCCAGGGGTATAAACCCGCATCACTCCGCCCGAGGAACCTCCTCAAAGTCCGTAGGATCATCATCATATATCTGCGACACAACGTCTACAAATGTGTAGTATCAATACGCATCATGTACTGAGCAACACAACTATCCTAAAGAGATAGCATTGAGTGCGAGGTCCATGCGAAGAAAGTAATAGAGCATATAATAACAAGGTAATATCATGCTTACATATATATGTTAATTGAGAACACGAAACTCAACCTTCAAGCATAAAATAATGTAATATGGATATATGGGTAGATGGGATCCATTGGTTATTATATTTTATCATCGTGATCACAACCAATTTATTATATTAACTTGAGGACGGAGACTCAAAAAACCATAACAACTAATCTAGTACTCGAACGGTACTAGCCCTAGCTGGCCCGCCCAGAAATGTAACCAGACCACCAAATAATAGGACACCTAGTCACTTAAGTATGCATACCCCCTATAGGGCTGAAATATATCAAGACACCTATAGAGTAGAAAAGGGCCTCTCCGAACCTCGTAAGACACCTGGGATCACAGAACAAAAAACACCGGAATGGTACCAAGTGAATACCAAACCTAACTCGGATAGCTACCCCGAGTGGTACAAGTCCCATCTCAAGATCTTTCACTTTAAGTGATTAACATTTTATCAAAGATTTAGGTTGAACAAGCACAAGTCCACAAAACATCACTTAATCACTTCTTTGAACATAAACCAATTAGTTTAGCAAATTCCAATATTACCTATGCACTTAATCCATAGATGAATCAAGGTTCAATCCATTTAGATCACAAAGGCCCATAATCATGCCATTAAAGTCCAATTGAATATATGAGGCATTAAAGCCCAAGGGATATCATTAAGGCATAAAAGATTACGGAAGACCGTTAAGGCGTTAAAGCCTAAGTTCCATGCCATGAAAGGCCCAACATAATTAGTTCTCAATGTACATTAATTCCAATTATTCGAGGCAAGGATCAATAGCCAATATTTAAGTCACACAAGGGATCACTTATAATATTAAATTAAATAACTAGTCTAAAGACATAATAAATGACTAAAATGTCAATAAGGTCAACTAATTTAACTTAAGTTCAAGAGAGGAGTATTTCATGCTAAAAGATATTACACTTAACCAATTATTTTCTTAGGATGAAATATCAATAGGACAATAAGATAAAATATTAAGATTCCTCAATACACCCACAATGTCTCTTTCTTTTTTTCTTTTTCTTACTTAATGAATTATTTTAATTAAGGTCTCTAAGTCTACTCATCAATGTCACCCAAGTATTAGAATTATAAATTCTAAATTCTTGTATTAGCATAATATTCAATTAGGTCTCAAAATTTCTAGAATTATACATGTAATGGCCAAAATGTCTTTAATTACCAAAAATTTTCTTAAGCTTCTAAAATTCATAACTTACTCTAAACAACATCAAATCCTAACATATC
This sequence comes from Tamarix chinensis, assembly GCA_030549775.1. NCBI lineage: Eukaryota > Viridiplantae > Streptophyta > Magnoliopsida > Caryophyllales > Tamaricaceae > Tamarix > Tamarix chinensis. The sequence continues at coordinate 66,245,164 of CM060172.1, forward strand.
ATATACCAAATTTTATGTAAAAGACCCAATTAAGACAATGGTGCACTTAAAACTTTAAAAAACAATCTTTATTGCCCAATGTACCCATGGTTGAATATGTGCAAGCCTTATAAAAATTTCATTTCAACTCTAAATGATCCAAAACTCATAACCTAACTTCTATACACTATTATACATATAGGGGAATACTTAGATAAATTTAAAACAACCAAAGCACACATAAAATAGCAAGGGCGAGAGCTAAACTACTCGGATCCAGGCATATTCATCATGACTATGATATAAATTCATCACGACTCTACTGAAAATTCATCACTTCTTCACTAAATATTCATCACTTTTCCAGCAAGTATAAATATATAAAAAGAATCACGCAAACCATCTTCTCATTAGATATTCATGCTTAAGCACATAAGGTAGAAACATACACATGTCATACAATATTTTTCAAGATATTATTTCATGCTTATAATTAAAATAAAGCTATCCACACATAAGAGAACATATAATACACCTAGCACAAAATCCTATTTCTAAAGGTTTGTTTTGTTACCAAAACTCCTAAGCTCCTTAGCAAAGCTAAAATAAGGAATCTAGCAATTCCTTCTCTAAACCCACTTTGTCACCTTCAAGAATATAAGGTAAATGAGTTAGATAAACCAAGTTCAATAAATAAAAAAAATGGGAAAGAAAGGAATTGGAATGGAAGAAGTGAAATATAAAATATTACTCTTGAATAGGGAGGCTTGAAAACCACCACAAAACAACCAATAACCACAAATGAATGATGGATTAAGGTTATGGAGGGTTAAAGGGGAGGAAAACAAGGAGAAAAGAAGGCATGAAAGGCACGAAATCTTTGCTGCAACCCACTTAACTACTGCAGCAAAAACTTCAATGTTGCTCGCAAGGCAGATAGGAGAGGAAAAAAGAGAGGGTAGGGGAACGATTTCCTTTGTAAGAAGGGTCTGTAGATGAGGCATAACATGCAAGAAAAAATACCAAACAAGAATATAGGGTAGAGGAATCAAGGTGGATGCATAAAAGATGCTCGAAGTCACCAAAAAAATCAGCTTTGCTAATTTTGTGAAGCTGGTCGGGAAGCAAAAGATTGGCTATGAATAAGCATGAGGAATTTCGACTTCAGGGATTTAAATTATATGGCTTCATAGTATGCAATGCAGAATTTTGAAAGAAACAAAAACCAAAGGAAAAGGATAACCAGAGAGAGAACACGTTGCTCAAAGTTGGAAAGTAATCAACTTTGCACTCTGCTACAATCTATGATTTTATGTACGTTTTGAGATAGGAACGCACGATTTGGCAAAGATAGAGTAGGATCTAATATGGTGGAGTGTGGATTGAGTTTTTGGTTTGACCTTGGCCTCACTTGAGTGCTAGGATTAGGGGTGTAAGAGAGATGATAGGCTATGGTTGAGTGTGTAAGAAAATGTCATAAAATTATGATTATGGTACTAGTTGCACTTTTTGGTTGGGAGAAATGTAACCAAGTTACAAATATGATTTGGTTTGGTTAGGATACTAGTTAGGATTGGAATATTAGTTAGAGGATTGCTTACAATTTATTTTGATTAATTAAATTGCAAGAAAGTCTAATAATGGGCACTCATTGGGAAAAATATCACTTGAATCCTAAAAATCCTAAAAATTTATGAAAATGTTCGGAAAAATCTTAGAAACTCAAATATATAAAAATATTAAGTATCGAAGTAGTTTTGATCCTTGAAGAATGAAAAATGATCAAAAACGGCAAAAATGGGTAAGTTGCGGAAACGCGTTTTTCCGCAAATTCACAAAACGAATAATAGGGGTTCAAGTTATCACGTATTTATGCGGAATATTTTTATAAAATCAAAAATATGAAAATATTTGGTCTCAGAACTTATTTGATGACCAACGGATTAAAAATAGCAAAAACAGCTAAAATCGTCTAATCGCGTAAATGAATTTTTCTACAATTTGGCGATTCAGAAGGAAAGGGTGAAACATGAATGAATAGAGTGGATGGATGAACTCAAAAATATTTTTAGATTGATTCACAACTTTTGAAGGGGTCAAAAAGAGTAAAAATACAAAAATCAGAAAAATTGCAATAAATGTGTTTTACGCACACAAGATAAATAATCGATGAAATGTCTAAAAATTTATACGAACGGAATGAGGCTTGATAATAGAATAGATATGTATGTATATATATATATATATATATATGACGCGATAATAGGTCAATCATATATAGTAATTAGGATTTGAAAGAACGGGGTATTACAATAGGTTTCACTAGTATATGATCAAGTGTATAGAGAATTCTATCAAATTTTTACTCATTAACTTATTATTTCCCAAACTCTCTCTCTCTCTCTCTCTCTCTCTCTCTCTCTCTCTCTCTCTCTCTCTCTCTCTTTAAAATGAAAACAGAAGGGAAATTAATCAAAAGTAAGCACACCAAAAGAAAAGAAAAGAAAAAAACATACTCAAGAAAGCAAAGCACACTAAAAATAGGAAATGGACACACTAAAAACAAAAGAAAGGAAGGAAGGAAAAGAAATGCACGCCATACTAGACAAAAATAAGGTAAATAAAAACAACAAAAATGATAAAACTAACACCCTACGATGGCATTCTTAAACTTTAAAACACCACCATCATCAAAACACTTCAAGCATTGGACATTCACCTTAAAGAGCTTCAAATAAGAATGTAAAATGTATACCGTATATCCCACATAACACTCTTGTACAAGAACAAACTTGATACTCTAATATTTATTTTCCTTTTCATAGGCATTAGAATTTGTATAAAAGTGCAACCTCAACTTATCAAGCTCATAAAAAAAATTCACCTTATGACTTGTTAATGTAATATAAATATACTAAGTAATGCACTCATTTCAGATCCATTTATACTGACACTCACAATGATAACATATGTAGAGTTGGATGTATGAAACTTATACCTGAGAATCAAAGAAGGAGTCTCAAGTTCTACCTGTTAAAATTTTGCTTTCTTAAAAAGGAAGGTCTCAATACCATACTCTAACTTCTCTTCTTGAGAAAATTCTTATTCCTCATGGTTCTATCATATACTCCATTAGAGGCTCTTCCTACTCTTGAAGTTCAGTTACCGAATTAGCTTGATCCTCACTTGCTTTTTCCTTGTCATTCTTCTCCAAGCTCATGGATGGTAAATATGGAATGTCCTTGCAATTGCTCAAGGTAACTACCATAGAATCCTCTTTTAGGTTTGTCTCTATATTCCTAGGTAATATTTCTTGAACTTCATCAGCTGACATATTAGCTAATGTCCTTCTCTCAAACCCAAGTTCTCAAACTATGCCTCTAGATCCTTTATCCATGACACTAGCTCCTAAAGATTGGCCTTAGTTTCATCAATGAACTTAGACATGATCTCCTCTAAACTAGGCTTTATCTCTTGAATTGAAGCTTGGACTTCAAACTCTTGGAGTGGCTTCCATGTTGGATATTGGTTTGGAATAGGATTTTGATTAAATAGGATAATCACACCATCCTGAGTAGTAAGAATTCAAGGAAAAATTAGTGTGCTTATCAAAATTCCACTCATAGTTAGCTTGTTCATATGGATGGCAAAATGGATTACTTACTTGACAATTTATACTACCATAAGGTACCCCACAATAATAACATTTAATGGTCTGGACTTGCATGTTAGCAATGATCAGATTATCCATTTTCTGAGATAGAATATCTAACTATGCATCTAATTAAGCCAAACAAGAGTACATGACTATTAGCTTCCAATTCTTTGATAAAGCACAATTGCACTATGCCAAAGGACCACTAAAGACAGTATTAGATGTGTACAAGTTAAAGAAAAGGGGAAAAATATACAATAAAAATAAAAGTATAGTCTAGCTAAATAACAAAAGAATCAATATCATTCAAGGTTAATTACTTCTTATATATTATTGATCAATTGCTTTCTTCACCTCAAAGTAGATTGAGCAATTTTAGAAATATCAAGTAGATTTTGGCCTTTGTTTGATTTGAAGGAGTTAAACCCTTATGATAATGAGATATTGATGAGTTTTTCTTCAAATCTTGAAATCATATTAAAGCATGGTGATATGTTAGATATTGATGGGTTTGATTTGTTTATTGAACTATGTCACCTATGAGAAGCTATACCACAAGAAATAAAAAGAGTTGTTGAGGTGTTAAATTATTTAAAGGATTTTTAGGCTTATTATCTAAATGCTTGGATTCTTTATAGAATTATTTTAACAATTCCTATCATTATTGCCTCCACTAAAAGCTTAACTATGATAGATAACTATCATTATCTTAATTGTTAAAATAATTCTATAAAGAATCCAAGCATTTAGATAATAAGCCTAAAAATCCTTTAAATAATTTAACACCTCAACAACTCTTTTAGATAATGATAGCTATCATAGTTAAGCTTTTAGTGGAGGCAAAAATGATAGCAAAAATCTTAATTAAGCTATCATAGTTAAGCTATCATGGTTGGATTCTCAAATTTAAAGTTAATCAAATCTTACCTTCATTCAACCATGTCAAAAGAAATATTGAACAAATTGATTATGTTATCTATCAAAAATAATATTATTGATAAGCTTAACTATGATAGCTTAATTAAGATTTTTGCTTCAAAAAAATGCAAGACAGTTGATATTTCAGTAGCATTTGTAATAGTTATATTATTTAAAAAGAAAATTATATTTTGTTATGGTTGTTTTCATTGGTTTGCAAATTAAGTTTCATAGAATTATATTTTTTTTACAGGAACAAAATTTATTTCTTTGGATTTTTTATACATATATAAAATATGGGGCCATAATATTTTTTGGTCTAAACCCCCCCCCTCAAAAAAAATATCAGGCCTGGCCCTGTGTGTGTGTGTAAAGGGAATATTTGATGAGAACTAGCTATACCAGTGAGAATTGAGAGGTAAATTTTAAGTGGAAGAAACTACCTACAGTAGGTGATAAAACTATTGTAAGTAGTTTAAAAAAGGTATAGTATTCGAGTGTTCGAAAAAAAAGATAGTGAAATTTTTATAAAGGTTGTGTGTTTATAATTTGGCTTTGTACACTACCTACTTTAAGTGGCAAAAACTACTCTTAATGGGTGGAATAAAAAAGTATAAGTCTATAAGAAAACTATAATATTTGAGAGTTAGAAAAAAAAAATAGTAACATTTTTTGTAAACATTAGGTGTTTATGTTTAAAAATAAGAAACTACCCATAACAGATGATGGAAATAACCTCAAGTGGGTGGAGGAAATTACTACAAGTCTATTAAAAAATTGCAATATTTAAGTGTCAAAAGAAAAAAAATGTGATGGCATTTTTATAAATAGTAGAGATTTATATTTTAATTTAGAAAACTATACACACACACACACACACATATTAGATCACGTTTAACTCCTAATATTGTAATGGACTGGTAGAATAAACCAAGAATACATTTCATACTTTCTATTTATTTAGATAAAATATTAAATATCATTATATATTTGAACAACTATGATATTTATGGTAAAATTATTAAACACTAATAATTGACTCTATATTAACTCCTAGTCAACTATGATTTTTTTAATTGACTAGGGAATCTATAAAGGTAAATATAACTCATCATATATTAATAAGACTACAATAATATAGACCTTTGGCAAAGAAAAATGTTGCTTCGAAAAATATATTTGGCTATAATATTATATTTTTAGGAACGACAAGCATTTATTATGTATTAAGGCGTATCTACAAGTTTCCACATCAATTTTCTGATTTTACCAAAATAAAATTACTTGTTTTTTATTGCAACAACTCTATGGCTAAAGAAAAATTGAGTGTTATGAACTATCATCATGAATTTTCAAGCATTATTACTTTTCACAACAACGATTTTGTTGCCAATGATATCTAGTTTTTCATAACGATATTTTATTGTCAATAATATACTATTTTTGCAATATTTTTTTTTTGTTGTTGTTAATGATGTAAAGTATTTTCCAGTGTTTGCTTTGTTGTCAATGACATATTATTTTTTCACAAATTTTGTTTCTAACACTACACAATTTACTAATGAATTATTTTATTTTAAACGAAAGTGTAAACATAAACTTATGAGTGTTATTACCACACTTGGTATAAATATGAGCATATTTACCTTTCTCATACCAAATGTATCTTTAATCTAAAACAACACAAAATAAATATATGAAACAACATAAGACTTTTCATATATAAATAACATAAGAATATAGTACCAAAATCAACTCTAGATAATAAATCAAAAGAGGAATAAATGAAATAAAATAAAAGGAAGAGTCTAAAAGAGATATCTAAAATTCTAGAGTACAAGATATATGTTAACCCATAATGCCTATAATTTTATGCCCTAACCCAAAGTCATCAATCCATCAAGGACGCCTCAAAATTAGCAGGACCATCATCGAACACCCAAAACACATCATCTAAAATGTATAGTATTAGTACACTGTAATACACCGTTTGTAGAAAACATAATTATAATTTGGTAATTATGTGTAATTAGTTATAATAATTATTCTAGGATTTTTTGTATTAAATGAATTATTTTTATGTATATTATTATGGTGCATTATATATATAAATTTAATTAGGTTAAAATTTAGATAGAATTTAGACTATTAGTTTTAATCGTAGTTCAGACCCTAAACCGTATCTATTTTACTAATGAACCCTAATTATACTAAGAAGATTTATTTCCCTAATTCAGCTTTCTCTATCTAGCATCCTTACCCTATTATGATTTTTTTCCTACATATCCCACCTCCACCTCCCTCGCCACATTTTTCTCATTCACGTTTCCTTTGCCCTGTGTTCTCTTTATGCATGTCTATTTTCTCCATTCTCAAGCCATCATCCTTTTAAGCTTCCCCTCCTCTTGTTTTGATGCTTTGATTCAGCCCAACACACCATGTTCTTTCCTCCTCTTCTCCCTTATTCATGTCTTTGTTTCTCATTCGAACTAGTATCACCCACCACCATGAACCATCATTGCAGAACCTCGCCACCAACAACCACCAAGCACCATTATTTCCCCTACAATCCACCAGCACCACCTTCCCATTCACTCCCCTCATCATCACCCAACCATCACCACCTTAAACCATCTTTCTTATTTTCCTCATTGTGCTCTATTTCAATTTTTTTAGTCTCATGATGGTGCACCCCTCACACATCCTATGCACTTCGCTTCTCATTTTTTCCTTGAACGCTAGTGCATCCCTTACATAACCTATGTTCTTCTCTCCTCATTTTCTCCTTGCACGCTAGTGTGTCTCATGCACAACCCATGCATGCTCGTCCTCCTCGACCTGTGTATGTGCAACATACAAGATCATGCCTTTGATCATTCCCTTGCATGACCATACTCATCCCATGTGATATTCACCTAGTTAACCCTGTGTGAAATATTATCGTTGTCCTCCCTTCCTAGTATAATTTCCTTCCTTCTTCCTTAGTGAAGTGTAACCTCACACAACTTAATATGCTTGATTTTTGTAAATTAGTTGTTGATTTCAAATTAAATTGCTAATGATTTATTATAATCTAACTTCATAAGTATTTTTAATATTATTTCCCCCCAAAAGGATTGTAGTTCTTTATATAGCATGTGTATATATATTAGCTCATGCTTACCTCCTAATATTATAACGGTATGGTAAAATAAGCCAAGAATACATTTTCTACTTCCTATTTATTTAGATAAAATATTAAATATCAATATAGATTTGAACACCTATGATATTTATGGTATTGTTATTCGAAATTAATTACTAACTCTATATTAACTTACATATTTTTAAACATATTTTTTCAAATAATCATTAAAATAAAATACTTCTTATATTCATAGGAAATAGGAAATCTATAAAGATAAATAAAATTCATCATATATTAATAAGACTACAACAATGTAGACCTTTGGCAAAAAGTTTGCTTCCAAAAATATTTTTGGGAACAACTAGCCTTCTTCATGTGTTAAGGCATAGCTAAAGGTTTTTGCTTCATTTTTTTGTTGTTGCCAAAAAACAATAATCCTTTTTTTGCAGCAAATCCATAAGTAAATAAAACTTTAGTCCCATAAATTATCATCATGAATTTTAGAGCATTATTATTTTTCACAACAACGGTTTGATTGCGATAAAATCTTTTATTTTTCACAAAAATAATTTTGTTACCAATGATATATAGTTTTTCATAACAATATTTTATTATCAAAAATATACTATTTTTGCATTTTGTTTTGGTTTTTGTTAATGATGTAAAGTATTTTCCATGGTTTTATTATCAATGACATGTTATTTTTTTAGAAAAATTAATTTTGTAACACTACATAATTTACTAACAAAATATTTTTTTTTAAACAAAAGTGTAAACATAAACTAATGGGTGTTATCACTAGAATTGACACAAGTCTAATCATATGTACCTTTCTCATACCAAATGTATCTTTAATATGAAACTACATGTAATAAATATGTGAAACAACATAAGACTTTGAATATATAAATAACGTAAGAATAGAGTGCCAAAATCAATTATAGATAATATATCAAAAGAGGAATGAGTGAAACAAAATAAAATAAATTATAGGATACAAGGCACTTGTTAACCCTAGATGCCTATAGTTTTATATGCTAAATCAAAGTCATCAATCCACCAAAGGCACCTCCTCAAAATAAGCAGGATTATCATCAAACTCATGCGACACATCACCTAAAATGGATAGTATTAGTACATCCCGTTTGTAGAAGCCCTAATTATAAGTTATTAATTATGTGTAATTAGTTATAATAATTATTTTAGGACTTTTTGTATTAAATGTATTATTTTTATCCATAATATTATAGTGTATTAGATATATAAATTTAATTAGGTTAAAAATTGGATAAAATTTGGGTTATAATTTTTTACCGTAGTTAAAATCCCAGCCCATATCCATTTTACCGATTAACCCTAAATCTACTAATAAAAATATATATATATATATATATATATATTGTTGAACTTTCTCAGTCTAGCATCACCACCCTATTATGATTTTTTTCCCTACATATCTCGTCTCTACCTCCCCAGCACATTTTTCTCCTTAATGTCTCCTATACCCCATGTTGTCCTCATGTATGCCTACTTTCTCCATTCTCACACCATCAACCATTTAAGCCTCCCCTCCTCTCGTTTTAATGCATTAATTCAACCCAAACGGCTGCCTTCTTTCCTCCTCTTCTTCTCCCTTCTCTATATCTCCATTTACGGTTCAAATCATTACCACCCACCAAAATTAACCATCATTCTAGCACCTCACCACCAACAACCACCAAGCACCACCATTTTCCCCTTCCAATCACGAGCATCACCTCCCCATCAGCTACCCTCATCGTTACCCAACCGTCACCACCTTAAACAATATATTTTCTTTTCTCCATCATGCTTTGTTTCAATGTTTATTGAGGCACAAGGTTATGCACCCCCCGGTTTTCCTCTCTTACATGGCACACACATGACCATTGCACATCCCATGTGCTTCTCTTCTTGTTCCCTTCTTGCATGCTTGTGCATCCCTAGTACAACCGATGTGCTTCTCTCCTCATTTTCTCATCACACAATTCTCGAGCGTACTCGACCTATGCATGCCTTGCATACAAGATCATGCATTTGACCTTTCCCTACCCATGCAATCCTCACCTAGCCTGCCCTGTGTGAATTGATGTCATTGTCCTCCATTCCTAACATGAGTTCTTTCCTTCTTCCTTGTAAAGTGGTAACCTCACATAATTTAGTATTCTTGATTGTTTTAAATTAGTTGATGGTTTTTGATTAAATTGCTAATGTATTTGGTTGTTTTGATGCAAGGAGTTTGAAGAGGTTGAATGGAGACTAGTTGGGTGAATCTTGCTTATTTCTTATTTCTTTTACTTAAATAAGAGGTAAGTGTTCCCTTCTACTAAAATATGAAATCATATGGTGACATATAAAGGTTGGTATATTACTTAAGGTACGATTTATGTATATGATTTTGAAGGGATATATGTATGTGTTATATGCGGAAATTTTTACAATAGGAATGAATGTATTATGAAAAGGTGTACACTAAAAGAGAATATTAAATAATTAGCATATGTACGCTTATTATTTAATATGAGATATATGCATGTGATAAACATTTGCAGGCTTAAAGTTTTGTTAGGATATATGATCTTGTCAAATTGTAAGTCAATAACATATCATGTGTTCTGTGATTATCATTTCATATTATAACTAAGGTGAAAATATAGCATGTGTTGTACACAAGTCTGATTAGGGTTAATCCATTATGATTGTTACCTTACATGTGGAATTGCGCTATAAACTTGTATGTGTATATTGCATGGAATATATGACACATTAGAAAGTCATAATTAGGGCTTGTACACATAAGTTGCTAAATGCCCGCATAATGAAAAATATAGTTAATTACTAAATCTTAGAAATTACCTATGAACTAAAATATGGTAAATTATTATCTTTTAGAATTTTCATGATAAATTCTCATAACAATAATTTTTGGTATAAAATTTGATTATAATGGTGAAATTAGGGCTTTGAGGGCATTATGGTCATTTTTAACCTAATACACCTAATGTGAATAATTGGACATAGGATGGCCTTAGACTTTTGATAGATTGACCTTAGTGTTAACTGTGACTTTGACATAGATTGATAACCTTAGGATTTAATTTAATAATTGGAAATAAACAAAAAAATGGTTAAGTATGAAATTGAAAATTAATGTGCAATATGTGATATCTGTAATCCCCTTATAAAATATTAATAAGTAAAGTGGGAGACCTCAAGTTTGGAAATAGTTTCTCTCTAGGGTCAGCTACCTAAGGGATGAGATAAGAGTCCTTGGTTTCTTTTATTTCGTTGGTGTGTCTTTATGCCCCCAATAACACCCTATGCTACTCTATAGGTAACTTATAGGCCCTATAGAAGGTATTAATACTTAAGGATTAGGTGTTCTAAATTTGAAGAGTACCGAGTCACCTTGTACACCAGTAAAACCAGATTTTTTTTATGTCTCTAGATTAGATGGTTAGGAGGGTATTGTGATGCCTTATATGCCGATATGACTAATATACTTTTATGTCTTCGAGTTATTATTATATCACCTTCGAGAAATTAAAAATAGAATTAACTATTGTGTAAGAATAAATATGGATTAACTTAGGTTATTGATTTAGTAGTTGACATTGTGCACTACCTGGTTTGGTATATGGTTTGGTAGTTACCTTAGTCTCCTATCTTGGTATTTGGAATTTAATTAGATTTGTTGATTTATCAGTTACCTCATTACCTTAACTTTGGTATTTGGAATTGGTTTAATTATGTAGGTTTTATCCCCTATTGCCTATTGCCTCCTGCCACCCTCTACTCTGCCACCCGATCATCCCCCTATTGCCTTCTTCTCCCTTTTCTTTTTCTTCTCATCACCAGTCTTCCTGCCCAATATTTTTTAGCCCATTTCCCCTGATCTCCTTCCCTTCATTTTCTTCCCCTCCCTCTCTTCCCCCTTTGTTTTGCACCATCTCCGCCACCCTCTAACTCAGCATTGCACCACCACAACACCCCCCGATCCACCCTGCTGCCCCTCCTTCCTCCCCTCTTCTTTTTATCCCCTTTTTCTCCCTTCTCGGCAACCTCCCTGCAACCCCTTCGTCCACCGCCGTCCCGCTGCCTCTGCTACCTCCCAAGCCACCAAACTACTCCCTACAGCCTCCTTTACCATCCCCACACCTCCTTTGGCCGAAACTAACCCTTGCAGCCCCTCATTTTTCCCTTCCCTTTTCCTTCCTTCTCAGCCACGCCCACCACGATAGCCCCCTTCGTAGCCTTGCCGATGCCGCTATCGATGCCCTAGGCCGCCAACAACCTATCCCTAACCACCACCTACACTACACCCCCTCTTCACTCCTGCACCCTTCCCTTGCCCCAAATCCTCCCCCACCTGGCCTCTTTCCTAGCCCCAAAACTCTAACCCAAAAATACCACTTCCTTGTCCTTTTTATATAATTTTGAGCCCCTTATCCCTCTTACTTTGCATGCAACTCATGATGCATGAGTAGTATGAGTTGCTGCATTCTTGGTTTAATTTTGGTTGATAATTTTAAGGTATAATAATATTTAAGCTAAGTATTTCATTAATTAATTTTTATATAGTCTTATGCTTTTGGTTTTCTTATTTCTAATGTGATAAATATTGATATTATTTTTAGGTGTTGATTTTGCTATTTAAAGCCTGAATCTTTAACCGGGATATCGGCAAGGTTCAATTTTTGTGGGACTTAAGGTAATCATTAAACCCCACTTAAATGCATGGATAAATGTATGCTAGCACATTAGGGTTTTAATATGTTATTTTGCATGATTTATATTGTTTAATATATTATATGTAGTTGCTTATATTGATTGGTAAAAAGGAAAGCATGCTAGTTTATGTTCCATGTGTGGAAATATTGCTTAAAGAAGGAGTTTGGTTGTTAATAAAAAATGCTAAGTACTTATCCATATTGTATTATGTCATTGTGACCATTAATGCATGAATAATATTATTATGAGCCCTAGGGGCATTTTAGTAATATGTCTTGTGCAAGAATGTGGCCTATTATGTGTGGGTGCTAATGAATAGAATTTTGTATAATAAAAGTGGTGTAATAAAAAGCAAAATGGTAATTTTGTAAGTAAAAGAGTATTATGGTAATTTTTGGAAGGGATAAAATAGTAATTTTATAAGTAAAGGGTATTATGGTAATTTTGGAAGGGGTAAAATGGTAATTTTGGAGGTAAAGGGTAAAATGGTAATTTTGTATGAAAAGGGTAAAATGGTAATTTTGAAAGTAAGGGATAAAATGGTAATTTCTGAGGTAAAGGATAAAATGGTAATTTTGGAAGTAAAGGGTAAAATGATAATTTTAAAAGTAAAGAGTAAAATGGTAATTTTGAAGGAGAAGGGCAAAATGGTAAATTTGTAAACAAAGGATATTATGGTAATTTTGAAGGAGAAGGGAAAAATGGTAAATTGTAAGTAAAAGAGTATTATGGTAATTTTGAAAGTAAAGGGGTAAAATGGTAATTTTGGAAGTAAAGGGGCAAAATCGTAATTTTGTAAGTAAAGGGATAAAATGGTAATTTTATAAGTAAAAGGGTATTATGGTAATTTTGGAAGTTAAGGGTATTATAGTAATTTTAGACGTGAAGGGTAAAATGGTAATTTTGTAACTAAAGGGGTAAAATGGTAATTATAATAATGGAGAAGGGCAATATAGTAATTATAATAATGGAGAAAGGTAATATAGTAATTATAATGATGGAGAAGGATAATTGGTAATTTAACCACCTAAAGGACAATTTGGTAAGTATGATCATAGAAAAGGGTAATTTGGTAATTTAATCAACTAAAGGACAAATTGGTAATTATGATAACGAAGAAGGATAATTTGGTAATTATGAAAATGGAGAAAGGTAATTTGGTAAATTAATCAACTAAAGGGCAAATTGGTAATTATGATAACGAAGAAGGGTAATTTAGTAATTATGAAAATAGAGAATGGTCATTTAGTAATTTAATCAACTAAAGGTCAAATTGGTAATTATAATAACGAAGAGGGGTAATTTGGTAATTATGATAATGGAGAAGGGTAATTTGGTAATTTAAGCAATTAAAGGGCAATTTGGTGATTGTGATAATGGAGAAGGGTAATTTGGTAATTATAATAATGAAGAAGGGCAATTTGGTAATTTGACCAACAAAAGGGCAATCTGGTAATTATAATAAAGGAGAAGGGTAAATTGGTAATCTAACCAATCAAATGGAAATATGATAAGCGTAACAACTATGAAGGGTGATTGGTAACCTAATAAATATGGGAGATAACTTGGTAATCTAAACCGAGCAAGGGAAAATTTGGTAATTATATAACATGAAGGGTAATATGGTAAATTGGCAAGTAAGGAAGGGATGACTTAATACTTATACAAGCAAGGGGTAAATTAGTAATTCGTGTCTAATATGTTGTAGGGATAATGAAGTTTTATAATAAGACTCAAGTAACATTAAATAGTAAGATAATGGTGTTTGACAATTAATAAGTATTACAAGAACGAATCCTAAATCAAAATTGGATGAGATTAGAATGGCCTTAATGATTCCTCTATGTGATCTTGGATAACCGTTTGAATAAGAAATACCTAATGATATCATAACGATCGAAAGTGAATAAGCATTTGATTGTTGTGCTTTTCATGATCATCTTAATTAAGACACTAATACTTACAGTGAAAGACCTCGAGATCGGGAATTGTGGCTCTTTAGGGGTCACTACCCTAAAGATGTGGTTTAGCACACGATTATTCCGATATTATTGATGTGCCTTTGTGCCCCCAACCAAGCCCTACACCTTACTCTATCTAGCTCTATGGACCTATTTAGGGGCTATGCATACTTATAGATTAGGTGTCCTTGTCGGTAGGGTATTGAGTAGCTTTATGCACCAGTACAACCAAGGTACCTTTGTGTCCCTAGGTTGATGGTTGAAGGGTACTGAGTAGCTTGTATCCACCAGGACGACCGATGTACCTTTGTGTCTCGGGATCTTGATCTATCATCCAAGGTAAATAAATGGAATTGTTATGCTAATTAAAAAAGGAAAAACACTAATCATGAAAATGAAAGATTAATGAGCTGGACCCAGTTGAATTATGATATTAAGTACCTGTCCACCGGTTATAATAGTGGCCTAGGAGGGTGTTGCCTTGGAAGATGATTATGAGTACTGGTCCATCTGATATAATAGTGGCCCAGGAGCGTTTTGCCCTAGATGATATTTATGAGTACCGGTCCACCGAAAATCATATAATAGTGGCCCAGGAGCGTGTTGCCCTGGATGATGTATATATGTTTTCCGATCCAACGACTATAATAGTGGGGGTCCTGAACTCAATAAACCCAATTATAGATGTGAATAAATTATAGGAAAATACTAATCACTTATAGTGGAACACCATGTGAGTCAGGGTCAGACCGATCCATCGGTATATAATAGTGGTTAGGTGCATTTTGTCCTATATGTGACCGATCCACCGGCTATAATAGTGGGGCTCCCGCACTCGCATGGATATATAAAATTCGGGAGATGATTGAATAATGATGGACTAATGGCTTAAGGCCTAGAAATATTGATTGTACATTATGACTTATTAATATTTGATAGACTTGTTAAGTATATGATTGTGCGGTATGCATTCTCATTATATATGTATATAGTATTGTATCATGTGTTGCATTACGGGCATGCTTTTAAGTGTGTTTTTAAAGGGTTACTCAATACCATAATACTGAAGGGTTCCATTCATGGGGCTCCTGCCTATTCAATGGGCAGTGTCTCTTATAGGTTTTTTCAGGTACTATTTAAGTGGCCAACGGAAAAGAGCGTAAGGATTGGTCCAAATTTGATAGGGTTATACTATTTTCCTTTTTAACTCTTGGTTTAAATGTAATATTCTTTCTTATAACCACCTTTGGTGGATTTTATTCTTGTAAATAGTTTATTGTGCTACTCTGATTTTCAATATGGTTTGGATTTCTAGCAATTGGTATTTTATTCTTTTAACCTTAGCACTTGGTACTGGAATGGTAGAGAGCGAACCGGTCTGGTACTAAGTGTGGCGGTAATATCCCCAAAATTCACAAGTCTTGTTATTTCGCTTCCACTAATCTTGTAAAAAAATTCAGTGGTGAATTTTGGGAGTGTTACAGCACCCATCTTGCCTTTGCCTTATTTCTAAAAACCATTTGAAGTAGTGTGTGATGTTAGTGGAGTCGATATTAGAGCATTCCTCATCCAGGAAGGGAAGCCTGTGGCCTATTTAAGTAAAAAGCTCAATTGGTCTCACATGAACTGTAGCATGTATGATAAGGAGTTTTATGTGCTTATAAGGGCCTTAGATCACTAGTCACACTACCTAAGGCCTCAAATATTTGTATTGTACACCGATCACGAGTCCCTCAAGTACATTAATGGCTAGCCCAAACTCAACCCTATGTATGCTAGATGGATGGAGTTCCTATAGTCCTTTTCATTTGTACCTAAACATAAGAGTGGCAAGACCAATGTTGTAGCCAATGCCCTTTCTAGGAGATATTATATACTTTCTTTATTAGAATCAAGAGTCATAGGACTTAGTTGCATCAAGGAGCTCTACCACAAAGATGAAGACTTCAGACCTACTTCAAAGAACTAGACAAGATCAAGGGTTTGTTCACACTTCAAGACAAGTTCCTCTTCAAGAACAACAAGCTTTACAGGCTCAAGAGTCATGTTCAAGAGCTCATCATCTAAGAGGCACATAGAGGAGGGTTTGTAGGTCATTTTGGAATCAAAAAAATCGTCGATGTTGTAAGAACATTTCTTTTGGCCTAGAATGGTATAAGGTATAATGGAGAGATGTGCCACTTGCCAAAAGTCTAAGAGTCACTTCCATCAAGGATTATATACTCCCCTCTTTGTCCCCCACCGAACATATTAGCATGGACTTTATTGTAGCATTGCCTCGAATACAAAGGCAACATGATTTTATAATGATGGTGGTAGATCAGTTCTCTAAGATGGCTCATTTCATTGCTTGTCATAAAACAAATGATGCCTCTTATGTAGCTTATCTCTTCTTCAAAGAAATAGTTAGGTTACATGGTATACCCAAATCCATTGTTTTGGATAGAGATACCAAGTTCCTCAGCTATTTATGGAATACCTTGTGGAGGTTGGCTAGTACAAAACTTCTCTTTAATACCACCTACCATCCACAAACCGATGGCCAGAAAAAAGTAACAAACCAATCCCTCACTATGCTCCTCCAAATTTTGGTCCATAAATCCTTACGAGATTGGGATACCAAACTTAGTTTTGCTTAATATGCATATAACCAATCTCCCACCAATGCCACGGGGCATTCACCTTTTGAGGTTATCTATGGATTGAACCCTACTTCTCCTATATAACTTTTACCTCTCCCCCCCCCAACAAGTGAAGTAATAATTTTCGAAGCCAAGGACCAAGCCAAAAGCATTAAAAGACTCCATGAGAAAGTACAAAAAAAATATTTAAAAGGGTAAATGAGCTAAACAAAGCATGAGCTAACAAACATTGCAAACAACATTTATACGAGCTCGGAGATTTGGTTTGGCTTCAATTACACAAGGAACAATTTTCCATAAGAAGAAAGAACAAATTGATGCCAACAAGTGATGGTCCATATAAAGTTTTAGAGAAGATAGGAGATAATACCTATAAACTCGAGCGACCAAAAGACATGAGGAATATCTCCAACACCTTCAATGTAGGAGATTTACACCCCTACAACTATGAAGCCTTTTAACCTAACCTCGGAACCTTTTCAAGAGAGGGATAATGATGTAGGAGCATCTCATTCATCTAATCACACATTAAATACCCTTCTCCCCAAATTAGACAACCCAAAAAAATTCTTCTAATTTAGGAAGGGGTCTACTAAATAATCCTCCCATCAACTTTCCTTCCCAACCCCATTCTTTTTGAGCTCATTATGGGTAACCAAATACAACCCAAATCTGCCACCTTTATACGTATGAAACCAACCATGCATGAGCCATGAAAACTTACGGTCATATTTTATCCATTTTTAAGCCATTTTTAGCCACCTTTTAATGTCATCATCCAAGCCACTTTTTAGCTAAATGTCCAGCCACTTTTTTCTTTCCCCTAGCCAAAACACACATCCACACTACCCTACCCAGCTTGAAAAAATCACCTCCCCCTGCCACCTTTTCCAACCCGCATAACCCACCATCACTACCACCCTTTTTGCAGCCTACAATGCTAGCACAACCATTCAAAGACCTGAAAGGGACAAAAGGGAAAAAGGAAGTCGGTAGCCTACCAATATGCAGAATCATGACCACTTTTGATGCCTTGTAATCCCCACTTGTACTTATGGCTGCCCATTTTTACAAGTTGACTTTAGGGGTTAACCATTTTTTTATTTAAATTATGCAATAGCTTGTACTTATAGGGGATGGCTTGCACTCAAACAACATCAGCCAAAATATGGACTAATTGAAGAGGGGTGCATGAACCCTTTGGGGTGGGAAAAACTAGGTTGTGTTTGGTTAGAATTAAACTAAAAAAGGTAACTAAGTAGTAAATATCTAGTTTGGTTTCTAACCAGCCCTATTTTAGTTGTATTGTAACTAAGTAATTGTAACACTATATAAGAGCAAGAAAGGGATGATTGTAAGGGTCTTTGGTCAACCTTACTTCACTCTTGATGAGTGAAAATTATCTCCTTGGTTAGTGTATACCATGGTTGAATTATCTCCCAAAATCTTGTGTCTTTTATCTTAAGTGTTGCATTGCTTAAGTGGTAGATTTAAGTGTATGAATGAAGGGTCACTTAATTCATATCTTCAACACTTCTTCTCCTCTCTAATTTTCTCAATTTCATGGCCTATTACCTAGCCATAATTTTTTCACCAAGATTAAAATAATTTATATTCACCATGCATCAGATATCATGTACTTTCTTAACAACATCTCCATCATTCCACCCATTTTCTTTGATAGCTAATGCATGATTGTAAGCCCTAGGGAATTTTGTGGGTGCTTTAGAGACTTTGAAAAAATGATTCTTATATTGGTACATATGTCGTGGATGACCCTCTCCCCAAAACTTAATGTGACAATATGTCACTTTTTTCCCCAAAAGTGGTGTCAAGTTTGATTCATACCAACATAATTATTGGCAGTCACATTCTTCCAAGAATTACATAAAGTGAAAACATCATTTGTGGTCCATCTAACTCTTGTTGATTTTCCACTTTGAGGAGTTGATTCATCAATCAAATCATCCTCAACATCTACGTATCCCTCATTTGTTGGTTCTGGTTGTGTTAAAAAAAAGGGGGAATTTTGAAGGTGATGGGCTACCCACAATATATTCTACCAAATAACTTGATTTAACTCCCATAAGAAAATACCCTTGGTTGAAATGTGATGGTTATGTTGAAAAGGGGAGCAAACTCAAAGGTGAATGAATATTCCAATGGAAAGTTTGTTGGGGCATACTAAGAAATGAGGTGCGAGGAAATATTGTTGTGTCATTAGATTGAGAAGTATGAGGGCTACAGGAATTTCAAGGTATTTTAACATTTGGAAAATGTTAGATTGTGGTTGTGGAGGCTAACTTTGTAAACAAGGAATGTTATGGTAAGTTGATGAATAGTTTTGTGAAGTTGGGTAAGCAATTTGGTGAGTAGACTATTTGTTTGGTGTAGACAGGAGAGGATTCACCCGATTTATAGTAGTTTCTATTTTTGCAAGAGAATAAACATTAAGATATTATTAAGCTAATTAAATTCAAATTAATAAAGCATATTAGTTAAAATTTTATTAATAGTGATAATAAAAAAATATTAGTTAAGCTAATTAACTCCAAAAAATATTAGATGTTATTATTGCAACAATAATGACAACAATAATAGTATGAATATCTAAATAATAATGATGATGATGATGATGATGATGATACAAGTAGAACTATTAATAATTAAAGTATTCAACTAATATATAATAATTGTAATAACAAATTTAGTGATTGATTAACTTAATACAATTAAAATACTAAAACTTGAAGGGGGAGAATAGAGAAAAATGGAGCACAACTTTAGAATTTTATAGAAAATTGATGTAGTATGCCAATGAAGCAAACAAGCATCTATTTATAAAAAATAAAAAAAATTGCATGCTCTAAAGAGAGATTTATTTAGGTCAAAAATGACCCCAAAACGAATTTTATCAAAAAATTTCGGATCAAATTAGAGATTGACATATATAAAGGTTATATCATACCCCAATTAGCCACTCATTAACTTTTATTTTTGCTAGAAATGCACCTAAAATAACACCATTTTGATATTTGGAGGCCGAAAACAAGTCAATTGTTGTCGTTTTGATGTGTTTGTCATTCCTTCCTGCAACATTGGATGGTGGCTCTCCTCTTCATTACTTTAAGTTCCCATTTTCCATTTAAACTACTCATGTCTGCGACTATTAAATACATATCCACCCCATTGTTCACCAATTTTAGTCTCATTGTTCTTGTTTTGACAAGCACTCCCAGCGTGTAAAACATGTAAAGTAGAGATATTCCTCCCCCCCCCCCATTCAATTACCTTGTACCAAACATTAGAGTTTATTATTTAAAAGATTCCAAGGTTTTGGTACGTAGACACTAGGATGGATATTTCTCAAAATACAATCTCTATTACAAATTAACTACCTAAAACTCATGAAATAGTTAATCTTATTCATTCAAATTATATTTAAATACAACTAACCTTAGTCAATGGAGGCATTTTTTTATTCATCATATTTGCTAACTTATTTTAGGATTTAATATATGTTAAATTAGGTTAAAAATTAACCTCTAAAATATTAACCATTAAATCTGCAGTTAAAGATGTTAACTTATTTAGAAAATTTAAATATTCATTTTCATGGATCTCAAAATAAAGAAAATTATAATATATTTATCTAAATTATTCTAATAAATAATCAAATAATATTTTATAATATTTTAAAATATTTTTTTATATTTAATCTAGATCCACCAGATGATTTATCGTAACGTACTTCAACGTTAATCCAAACTCTCGTAGAGCCCTTCTCTAGCTCTCTGCCCTGCCTCGCTTCTCTTTTGTTCCACACTATCGCTTTCTTTGTCTCTTCGTTTGCAGTCCACGTCATTTATTTGCTTCGATGGCGGTTGTGTTCACCGATCTTCACACCGAATCCGGCCTCAAAGCCATTGATGACTACCTCTCTGGCAAGTCTTACATCTCTGGGTATGATATGGCTTCCTTTCTGCTTACTTCTCTCTATTTCAGGACAATACTCTGGAACTCGATTTGTAAACCTAATTGCAATCTGATTTCTCGATGGCTTTAAACTAGCTATTGAGTTTGTTTTACAATCATAATTGGTCTGGTTTTGATAGAAGATTGTATTTTTGCCAATCGGTGTTGTTTTATCTTGTTTTTTTGTTTCAATTTAGGGATGCACTTACCAAGGATGATGTTAAGGTTTACGGTACTCTGCTAGAGGCTCCAGGTGCTTCATTTACGAATGCAAGCAAGTGGTATGACTGTGTTTCTGCGCAACTTGCTGCAAGGTTTGTATTCAGCAGTTGAAACCATCGACTATTGATTTCCTCTCTCTTTTTTCCCCTAGCATTCATTAAATAGTAACTGTTTTTTATTGCATAAGTCGCTGAAGCATTATGGATTTGTACTTGTTATTTTTGTATATTTAGGTAGGAAATTAGACTCTCATTCGGTTCTACTATAGGCATCTATCATCTCTTGGAGAGTGGAAAATAAATGTATTCAGACATCTTTTCTTAGCGTGCCATCTGAGTCCCTCAGTATTGATTCAGTGTTTTTTCCTCATTTTAATAGATCTATAGGAGTTACTATCAAATTTTGTAAGCTTTTAATTGATGTAATTTGGGAAGTCAATGCAACCACTAGTGGCTATAACAACCGTATTTCTGATTGGAATGGTAGAGGGACGTAGGATGGTTTGTGTTATTTTTGTTGGGAATAACAGAGGTTAGTTTAGGTGGTAAAATAGTTATAGGTGGTCCCCTAGACTTTTCCCTTGTAGTTTGCAAGAGTAGTAAGTAAAGAACCTGGAGCCCTCCAAGGATCAAATAGAATAAGACTCTGTTTTCATTATTATGCTTCTTGACCTTTATGTTACATACATAGCCATCTGTATTCAAATGAATTCTCTTCATACCAGTGTTTTCACCTCACGTTGTAGTTTCCCTGGCAAGGCTGTTGGAGTGAGGACTGCTTATGGTGTAGCTCCATCTGATGCTGTTCCTGCCAAGGAGGAGAAGGTGTGTATTCTTGTTTGTGTTGCTTTCCTAGATTATGTTTGGATGTATTTTTTGAGCTCTGTGCAGATCTTGACACTTAAGGTGTCATACCAAAATAGCTGAGACAATTATGTGAACTAATTTGTGCTCGCCATTTTTTACTTTTGTGATACTTAATGTGTAGAGGATCTGTTACTTTGGGTTGTGGAGGTTGCTCATGTGATCTGTCGTTGAGTGCTGTGTAATTAGCCTTGAATATTCAGAATTGCTGGAGAGCTTGCTCTATTTGCAGGCCATTCATATTTGATTTTTTTTTTTCTTTTGTATTGTTTTCCTGTGAGCCTTTTCCTTGATAGCCGGCATACTGGATCAACCATTTACTTATCCAGGT